>KI628548.1:0-359261 GCA_000503235.1 Sclerotinia borealis F-4128
CGTACGATGCCTAGGTCTAGAGCTATAGAGCTAGGGCTCTAAGCTGTGAAAGGAAGGTCCAAAAGAGCCTTCATATCATACTACATATATAGTTGTGAGGGATCACAAGCAGGGAATAGGCCGGATAGTATCAGTACTACAGTTAGGGTATAGTTTGTACAGAACTGAACTCATACTATTGCCATGGTGGTATAAGGGTAGTTCTTTATAGATTTCAGTACAAACTAACTAATAAAGAACAAAGGATATGAAAGGATACTCTGTATCCTTTCACATCCACGCTTTTCCGGCTAGTCCCCGGAAGGGGATTAGTCTCTACGCGGTGACAAAAACAATTTATTTAATTAATATTTTGTATTTATAGTTTAGGGTTAGATTTAGATTTTGAAAAGAAATAAAAGTATTTTTATACTGCAATATAATAAATTTAGTTATAGGATAATCGAATTCTATAGGAGATTAGATATCACAATAATAGTAGGGCTATAGATTATTACAGGAGTTAATGAGGCTCTAACAATTAGATTGAAAAGTTGTGGTCAATTTGGTCAATTTGATCAATTTGGATTTGGTTAATTTGGTTAATTTGATTAATTTTATATAAAAAGATTATTTTGTAGTATATATTTCAGAATAATCAAGGTTTTGATCATAAGAGGGATATTAGAAAGTCATAAGTATTATAGATATTATGATATTATCCCTCTTCTGTATTCATTATTAGTATATATTTTGTTTATTTATATGCTCAATAACATAGCTTAGATTCTGTACCTGAATATAATCTACACACACTTCTGACAAGTTTATTAGTTTATTAGTTTCCTGAATCACTTGTTCACCTCTTTTGTACTTGCTCGCAATATTGCACCCCCTCCACACCACCCTACTAGTATGGGCACCTCATGTAGAAAAATCGGCCATTTTTTGCTAGCGTTCTTATATTGAGATTCAAAACATGTATTGATTATTTAATATTAGGTTTAAACCGTGATTTCAAATCTCAATACAAGATCTCAATATATCTTATTACGTGATTTAGTATGATTAATTCTCTACATATAGAGAATTTTCCTACATGAGGTGCCCGTAGGAACAATCACCATGCCTTCAAGACATATGAGTACCGTCAGTTAGTTATTGTCGCAACAGCTTCAACATAATGAGACTGCTTCTAATAAGGAAGGCTTAGTTGAGACATACCCAGTAGTTGGGTCTGTTTTTCACTGCAAATAATTCGAAGTTCCCTTCAGTATGCTCATTCAAAATATCCTCATCATCTCCAGCTTCTTAAGACAATATATTGGCCCAGACAGAGATGCAGTAACGAAGCTTCACAATATTTCTGTATTGATAAAGGAAAGAATCACATTCTAGAGCAACTCAGCCATGATTGCGGATGCTGTACTCCTAGTAAAGTTCCCATAAGATTCTCGATTTATCGTAACTGGAAGGAGAAGAAACGTCGTATTCAATCTGAACGTATAGCACTGTGAAACTCGTCGTCAAAACACGTAGTAAGAAGATTTCTCTTTTATTGCCGTGATTGTCAAAGAAGATCTTTCTCCTTGATGGATTCCCTTTGTCGCTGTAGTGCTTCTATCTAATTTACTACAAAGACTATACTTTGATATGCCAGTTCACATCCATCGAATAGAGTCACAGACTACAACTACCAATAATTTTTTACTCGTGTTGATAACTTTTTCTTATGAGGATTTGGCAAAGATGTCAACTAGTATACATGGAACGGCGACAAGCACCATCTTCAATGTTAGTAAATACAAATATGGGCCGGCCAGCGTTTTTGCTCCTGCTGCTAGTTCTACCTCCACCGCTAGTGGTTGGTCGCCCACCGGGCATCTCCCCCCTGGTGCCAAATTAGCCACGATCGAGGAGGAAAAGCGGATCGAAGACTTCCAACGTGACATGTTATACGATTTTACTGTACGGGAACTTGTCGATTTTGATGTAGTCAGTAGTAGAATTCTTGAGGAAGGAAATCTCACCAACCCCATTCATCCTATATTCTCCAGAAATGTATGGGAGAAACCTGGTCAAAGACCACTCAGTTGGCATATCACAATCCCCGAAATGACAATTGAAGGTGTATGGTACATCATGGACGACCCTACCATATTGAAAGCAATGATACCCGTTTTGACATTAGCGAGCACATTTCTTTCCAGAATGCATGCTCTACCATTTGTATATCCCCTTCCTACCCTTTTCATACGGCTGTGCTCATGATGAAGCTAACTTTTTGCTTTATTTTCTCAGTTCGATGCATTATTTCTAGGTCGTCGAGATTCGATGCCGCAATCCTCCTCCACCATCCCCCTTCCGAACGGCCTTGTTACATTCTGGCGCAGAGATCTGGGAGCAAGCAGGGCCAATGATTTCGCAGAATGCAATAAGTCTTTTGGTTTAGCTTTACGTCGATTACATAAAATGTTAAAATGGGGTTTCGCCTTAGGCACACAGATGCCGTGGGATGTGCTTCCTAAGCAGTCGAATTGTTTGGGTGTCACCTACAAGGAGGACGCAAATACTATTTGGATTTTTTTGGACCAACGTCTATGTGATCTACTGTTGAGGAACGACTTGACCTCAGCAGAGAAAGCCGGTGCTGAATATTCCCTAGCAATTGTCATGTGCCATGAGTTAACGCATGTGCTCTGTTACATCATCCAGGATAAATCGCTCAATCGAAATTACGAACCTTTTTATGAAGATGCGCCTCAGTGCGAGCTGGGATTTGAAATGGAGAATAGTGTGATTTATAGAAAAATCGGATAAATGTTAGGGATACACTGCTGACCAAGATTAGGTTTTTGGTGGTCTCATCGAGCCAATATTTCCCACACCTGCAGCTCCTTTTGCATATGCAGTGGACTCCACGTATCCAGCTTATGGCAACATGCAACAGCGTGTCCCTGGAACATTGGTAATGGATAAAGCTATGCCTTATCATGATCAATCAATTCAATATTTTATTCCGATTCAGACCTTCGAGGATATAAGGAAACAGGCCTTTTGGGATCGTGCTATTAGGCGAGTAAGTTTTGCTAGCTACCTAAAAAATTCGACACTTCACTAACAATTGTCAACTTCAAGTACGGCTTATCCACTATTCATGCTCGAGCAATCAAGTACGGATGGAAAGTAGACTTTTCACCTGATTGGAAAAACGTTGATCTACAAGGATGTCCTAGTTTCAGCAAGAGCCCCCTTAGCAGAATCGGTTATCTTCAAGGCATTCAGCTTGACTGGTATGATGATGTAGCAGCATCAGCAGCAGTATACAACGGGAAGCAACTTCCCCCTGTGAGAAAATCAGCTTTCCAAATGTTGGAAGAGGTAATTGAGAGCGCACTGAGAGAAGAACAGTTCTACGACTTCACTCAAGCCCAAGAAGACAAACTATGGCAAGTACGGGAATCTTTCGTTTCGCTGCGCGAAGCACAAAACACGAATGATACTGTACAGGCGAATAAACTAGCTCGAGACCTGATCAAAATGCTTAGACAGGCAATAGTTAATCACAAAGAAAGTTTCGTACTTCTCGAAAGATCCGAAACGCTTAGGGGAGGGAAGAACTTTCGAGATCGGCGCGCAACTCTGTTTCGCTGGAACACCGGAACTCGGAGACTTTTAAATGATTTATTTACCGTGGTAGAGGATGTACCAAACAGACAAGGCGATTTGGAAGCAACCTTTCAAGAGCTTAAGGGTTTACTCTGCAATCTAGAATACGTACGCCTTCAGATATTTCCCCCGACGTCCACATGGGTAGTGGAGCATGAAAATACAGCCGAAGGAATAGAGGAACTGAAAAAATGGCCCAAAGACTTCTTTCGAGAAGAACTAAACGAGCTAAATTTCATCGCTGACTTATGCATGGCCGCAACCAAATCCCATCCGGACGAATGTCGTAATTTGGCAAAAGTTCGACTACAAAGTCATCGTGGCGCCTCGACTTTATCATTCTATTGTCGCTTTCTCTGCGTCAATCTTTTGAAAATCGAGATGCCTAATTTTATGGGACAGCATTGGAAAGAAAGAAAAAAAGCGGTGGATGATATGATACCGTGGTTGCAGAAATTGCAAGAAGGGTGTACAGGGGCTTGGAATTTAACGTTTGTGCCGTGGATTAGGTGGTATGAACATATTGGGAGTAGGAGTGAGGAGGAGGAGAGGATGGAGGAGGAGAAAAGGATGGAGGAGGAGGAGAGGGAGAGGGAACGGTTGGAGAGGATTATGCAGGAGAGGAGGAAGAGGAGGACTAGGTATTAGGGGTTGGGGCTTGAGAGGGGATAGGGCAGAGGGGAGAGGTTGTGACTTTGGTTTTAGTTTTGTGCTAGTCTAGTTTTCTTTTGATCTATGAGAATTGAAAGGCCGTTGTATTTTCTGGTAGCAAGTAGACAGTGTACCTCAACGATATAATTTTATCGAAAAGTTTTCTCTTCTCTTTTCTCTTCTTTTTTCTTCTCTTCTCCCCCATTCAAATTTCTTCACCCGATTATTCTCCAAACTGATAATATCGGATAGCGCTTCCTTCACGGTAAATTTTTCGAAGTTAGCTTTGTTATCGTCACACTTGCTAATATGGTCTAGCGAAAAGCCTCTAGGAGATTGTATTGTTGAAGAATGTTTGCTTTTTAAAGGCTACAGAGAGTTTATTGGGTGCTGTACCGTAATCAAAAGTAACTCTACTCTATAGATAGGATAGGAATATATTGTCGAATCGGAGTCGCTTTGAAGGGTGGATGCACTCTTTCTTAGAAAAAGAACCTATGCAGGGCTTTTGCAAAGCATACAATGCTGAGATTGCAGATATATGGGGACTTGTAAGTGGAGATCATCAGGTTTTGACATTTACCGGTACAGTACCAGCCAGTTCGGTTTAAGACGCGCTAATCCACATCTAAGATTCAACGCGGATCGCATCTTACCCATGGTTTCTACTATCTATCTCTCTCTACAATAATAATGAGATGAATTTATGAGTCTGTAATATAGTTCCAATCATGAGTAAAAATCAGATGAACACCCTCAAAAACTCGCCCAATGCCATTATCGCCATGGCCTGACCATATGGCATACTTGTTCTATCGATATCGATATAATGCTGCAAGGTATGGCCCATTGCTGTCCCAAAACTAACGTCCAATAATTCCCCTTCATCGCTAACCTTTCCCAAAACAGCTTTTACGGCTTTAACCGCACAGCTTCGATATTCCTCTCCTACTATATAGCGCATTCTCAGTGCTTTCAACATGCCGTATGCGAACCCAGCCGTGGCAGAACTTTCTACATATGATCCTTCGTCTGCGGTATGATCCAGCAGTGTGCGCCATAAACCATCAGTTTCTTGATATTGAATTAATGCTTGACATTGCGCTTCTAGAGTATCGATAAGATGGATACGAAATGGGTCGTTTGTCGGTAAGTCGAGTAGTTCCAGCATTTCGGGAATGGCAATTGTTAACCAGGAGTTACCTCTTGCCCACAATGCCTTTGCAAAATTATGTCCTCCGTCTGCAAAGGTCCATCCGTGAAAGAATAACCCGGTTTTGGTATCAAAAAGATATTTGATATGGAGGAGAAACTGTCTTTTCGCTTCTTCCACATAATGTGGTCGGTTTAAGACTTTCCCAATCTTCGCTAGAGGAAGAACCGTCATCATTAGTGTATCGTCCCATAATTCTTGAGCGTTCGTGGAGTTGTATGTCATGTGTGACATTCCGCCGTATTTTGCTCGTGGAAGTTCATACATGGCCCACTCGGCCCAGTTCTCCAACCATGGTAAATGACTGTTGACTTTGTCCTGCTCATATACATATGCCAGCGTCAACATTGCAGCCATCGTGTTGATATTCTTTGTAGTCCCCCCTTCATCGAAGCGATTCTGAAACCACTTCTCGATAATTTCTAGAGACTCCTGAGATCCAGTGAGGCAATAGTTTTTCCAAAGACCATAAAGTCCAATTCCATGTGTCCATTCCCAACCCTGCCATCCTTTCGTATCTATCACTCTACCGTCCTCCAGTCGTAATAGGAATTTCCCAGAGTCATCCTTGATATGAACCATCTGAACAATCAAGGAATCAATAGCTTTTCGAACATCTTTTGCGGCAACACTGTATACTTCTTGTGGCATATTGACTAAGTTTTGACTGCCAAAATATTGAGAGTTGTGTTTAGTAGAAAAGATAGTTCTTACTCAAACTGCTCACGATATTTCTACTCTTGAACCCCGGTATGATTTCTACCGAAAACCCGAATTATCTTCACTTGGCGAATCCCCCGCATCTATGGATAGCTCCACCCTTGCTAGCTTTTCATATGTATTTACTACTGCTTTTCATAACCGAAATCAAAACTGTTTGTTTGCTGCAGCTTTATCTGAAAATCAAACATATCACTAAATATTGTGCAAACATAATCAGCTTTGCAGCAATGTATACCACCGAAAATCTCCACGACCAATAGCACAGGCACAGGCATCACCAAGCGAGATTGAGGCTGAGGCTTACTTACTTTCGCCATTTCAATTACACACTCAGTGTGATTCTATTGGCTCATAACAGCCTTCCCAGAATCATAACATTACCTTTGTATAGCTATCACACTTCCATATCCTAGTTATCCGAACTCGGAATGTTTGCTTTACTTCGCTATGGAAATCTCAGTCTGCAAAAGACCCTTCCTGGAGCGGAACAGAGGGTCTTAACAGGAACTAGAGGGAGCGTTGGATAGAGGCAACGAATTGAATGTCGCTCTCCACGGAAGACGGCATCGAGCTAATGCCATTACTTGAAAAAGTAAATCCGATATACTTAATCAAGTTCATTAGGGTGTATTGTGGCCGCAAGTACAAACACTATCTTTGTCATTTCTTCCAGCCAAATATTTGAACTTGGTTTGGGAACTGATTAACAGCATCGTTTGTTTTCGGAAAGGAAATCATCATTCCTGGCATCGACATTGATTGATGCAATCGTAATGTCCCAATCACTTCCAGACATTCAGCCAGCACACGAAAATGAAAACCTCAAAATGAAAAAGTTGGTAGACAAGCTTTATGAGAAGCTTCATTCTCTCAAGATTAGGTGCCAATTTCACACCCTTTATGCTTCACCACCCCCAATCTAAATTTCACAACCTTATTAGTGGATGCTATCATCGAATTCTATGATGAGTATCGCGAGAATATGAGAGGATGTTTGTGGAAACTCCCGACCCCAAGCGGCGATGATTATCATTTGATCTGGATTCCGATTAATCAGACACCAAGATTGCCGTCTCTTAATGAATTGTCAGAACGCTCATTGGAGATACTATGGAAGTCCTTGCAGCATAAACGAGTAAGAGTGCGATGTCTTACTCCCATTGAACAGAGATTCTTCGAAGTTGGGTGGGGATTTGACGGCCCTAGTGATGACCATGATGTACGATATCGATTGACGAAGATGATAGGTAAGAGATCTACTCACTCATTCCTCAAATCTGTACAGAAACGTGCCATATTATTTCAGTCAGCATTCCTTTTTCTATACACAGCCACTAAGTATAACCCCAGAGAGAACTCTGGGTAAGTCATTGGAAGGAGTAAGTAGTTTCGATCCCCGATACCCACCGAAGCAAAGTGGAGTTAGTTGGAGATTCGGGAATCGTTACTGTTTTCCGCGGTCAGATTTCAAAGAGTGGACGGATCTTGAGATTCGTGATTGCAATATGGCATTGAATGATCAAGATCTGCGAGTCGAATTAATACCAGATTCTGATTGGAAACATCGATGCCTTCGAAATTCAATCTATTCCAAACTTTCGTGCACAACAGGTATGTCTGCATGGAGAGATCTGTGTCTGCCGCGGCTAATGTTTGATATTAGATCTCTATAAGACAAAATATTTGTCCGTAAATGATGCAGAGATAATGTTCGTGATGGGACCCAAGGTGCTTGGGTGGATATTGCGTCGTACCAGTGATTGTCCCAATTACTATCATACTCTGAAAGATATAGGCAAAGTCAAGTTGCATAAATGGGAGGAATCGGAGTTGGAAGCACTTGACAAAGCAATTGAGCGAGGGTGGCTAGTTCTAGAGCCAATCAGCAGTAATAGCAGAGGTAGGTCGCTCCTATACATCGAGACATTCAAACCGTCTCATGAGATAATAGATGCCGAGATACGCGACGACAAGAGTGAGAAAGAAGGAAAGGCTCAGAAACCATCTGTTGCTGAAGGGGCATCTCCATCTGAAAAGACTAAATCAATGAAAGTAGAAGTACCGAACAATAAGCAATCTAACTCCCATGGCTACACAATTGAAAGACTATTAAGGGAACACGGGAGCCGAGGACTACCGGACTCAGAAGATGCATCATGGGTACAGCTTCTTGAAAAGCATGGAAAATCCAACGCAGATTATATACAATGGTTGGAGATGAATGTAGGTTGACCCTATCACCTGTCCTCAGTTCACCATACTAATCCAATCTCATGGGGAGCAGCGCGAGTCCTGGAAATTTAACCCAGAATCGCCAATGCCAAAACGTACTGGCAGTCCGCCAATCAGTTCACATACACAAACGCCGCCACCTCTTTCATCCTCGTCTTCCATAGAACCGAAATCCCAACCTCTAGCCTCAAATCACAATAACCTGGTGAATGTGCTAGAAACTACAGTGGCTCCGACCATTCCACAAATTCGCGACGAATTCAATGATCTCCAGAGCAATATCTTGAATCAGTTTTACGGAAAACTACTAGAATGGCACATCATGGAGGTCAACGAGTCACTCAACGAACGACATGCATCTGAGATGGCTGTCATCAATGATAAACTGGCTACCGTTGATGCCCAATTGACTCAAGTTATGGGGGAAAAGTCGGTCCTTGTCGCCAACAAGTCTAAGCTCGAAGATCAGCTTGATAAATTCAAGGCTGATCTTGAGATTACACGTGAGGATGCACAAAATCGTATTTGTTTCCTCCGTTATGAGCTCACAGAGGTCTATGAGGAGAGTAAGAGGGTTAAAAAGGATAATTCGGCACTCGGAGAAAAGGCAGCGGGGTTGCAGAAGGAGCTTAACGAGAGGAATTCAAAGCTGGATGAGATGATTCTCGCTAACTCGAATTTGTCGCGGCAAATTGAAAAGTTAAACACAGAAAAGAAGCAAGCGGAAGCTAGTGCGGTTAAGTGGAATGAGGAATTCAAAACTGTCAAATCTGAGTTGAATGCGAAATGTGAAGAGTTGAGCCAACTTGTCATGGAGACTACCAAGCGGCAACGTGAACTGGAAGAAGGAAACAGAGCTTTGGAGGACGACATATTAAAACTCCGCGTGGTAAATAAGGCTGAAGTAGCGATTGCTCGGACTTCAGGGGAACGTATCGGTCGGGAACAGATTCTGCAGGACCTCAAGGAATTCGAAGCCATGCTGCGAGCTCACTTCGATCAAATCCAATCGGTCAGAGATACTGAATACAAGCGAGGCTTGAAGGATGGACAGAGTACAGGAACGAATGAGAAGAAGCTGCAGTCCTTGGCCGCTGCTGCAATCATGGAGTTGAAAGAATCTCCGGCCAAGTTAATTCCATCCGACCGGTTTGTAACCCAGGATCTGCACCAGCAAAGCACCCAGAGTTGTGCAGATCACAAACTTACTGTATCTGAAGGACTCGCACATTCTTCAATTTCATCGACTCCTGCTCCAACAATACCTGGCGAATTCAATGTTAATTATGAGATAGGGTTATTGACTCCATCTCCCGGCCCTGAAATCATTCCTTCAAAATTGTCCCTCTTCAATCATTCATTTCTCAAAGATACCTTTGGTAACCGTAGTAATGGTTTCTGGAATAATATGCAGCTGACGCTGGAAATTGGGACAAATAATATCAAAGGAAGCCATGCTAATTGGCCTCGAATCCTGAAAATACACGATGACCGGAAACCCCATCCCCAGTGCTATCAACGGCCGAGCATTGGGAAACATGGTGCTCTTCTACTCATCAACGATCTTGACGATAAATGTATTCCGGATTTGGAATACCCGACATTTCTCAACACAGTCAAAAGGCATGCCGTATATATCGGACAATACAAGGTTATAAAACAGCACGTGAATAAATTTTCCGAGAAACTCTAGGGGGTATTCAAAGACTACCTTTTCAGATATGAAAGAGGAAGGAAGTTTTTCCAGGAAAGAACCGGTGACCGACAAAGCAAAGACACCGTACACAGATCTCGTGTGCGAACAGCATTCGCAGATGGTAGCATGTATACCAGCTGGACTGTATTACAATACGTCGGATTTGACCTCAAGGGCTACGAGGCGTTACTTACTCAGTATAGCCAATCCGAGCCTTTCTGTTGGAGGAACCGTGGGATTCCGCTCCAGAATGTGGATGGAGGGTTTGAGCACACTCTCTTGAATGATATTCTCAATCGCGCGTCGACAAAGAGAGTTCGTGGAGTAGGAGATCCTAGCGAAAGTGAACGGAAGCGGTTAAAGATTTTGGATCCAAGGCCTAGTAAGCCACCCGAAATAAATACACGAGATAAGTCTCGACGAAAGGGTATATCGATACTTCGATCTAGGGAGATGTCGAAGGATAATTTTACTATTGTAATGGATAACTCTAGAAGATATTGATTAATAGGTTGATTTGTAGGTTAAATGGTATTTTGCTTGAGCATATTGTTTGGACTGGGTAAGTCGAGATAAATGGGGATCTGGTGATGTTTTCGAGTCGGGTTGGCCTGCGAAGGACCTTAAAGCTAGAAGCTAGGATTTGAAAACGAGATCGGCTTTTTGATATAAGTAAAAGACAGGTACTGAAAGGGGAGGATGTGTGTGTTGTTCTTTGCGGGGGCTAGGTTGTCAAGTGTGTTTATTTCTCCAAGTCACTCTGATTGCTGGGATAATATAAATACTCGAAGTATAAGAGTGGACATTCTTCATTGCCATCGTCATCAGCAGGAAGGCCTATAGTATAATAGGTATATAAGTGTGTTTATAACGACTCGACAAACTTGGTTTCTTCATTTAGATACTAGTACTTAAATTCAGATTTGTATATGTTTAAACTTTACTCGAGTATAAAGTATTTTGTTTACATTACTTGGTCGAATTATAATCACTAATATATATATTTTAAAACACGCCTTTATTTGATTAGCTATTCAAAAAATACGTAAGGTCTATATAGGAATATCAAACTCAAGAAACGAGGTTTTGTAAATATACTTAAACATTATCACGAATAGGATATTATTAAATTAGTATATTCTATTCTTTTGATTAAAAGCTTTTTAATAATAAAATTTTTGTATTTATATGATTAATATTCGTTGAGTAAGCAATTATTGAAGTATTCTGAAAAGTTATAAGTTGAAAAGTATTGGAATTTTTGTAAACATGATTCTGATTGGATCTCTTCATTACTAATCAGGATTAAAAAAAGCTTAATGTATAGATCACCTGAAAACTTTGAATAGCTTCAATATTTCAACTATCAAGAGAATAAGGATATATTGCTAACGATATATCAGCCCCCCGAGTCTAAAGCGAGAATAGAGACAGATTAAATTATATTATCTATATATTATATTGATTATATTCAGATTCAGAATTCGAAATTCAGAACTTGAATCTACTTTTTCGAATAGTTTTAAAATTTAAAATAGAATTTAATAAATCATATAATCCTGTTGGAATATCACTAAGATCATAATAGGTATAACAGTAGTAATATTGTATGTGTGTATCCTTAGAGGTATTCTAGTGGTATTGGATATATGTATAAGTGCGTGAGGCACGTGCATATAGACGATATCACGTAGGCTGTATCACATGACCCTGTGTGACAGCTATATAGTACAAGTGAAGATGGAGGCCTCTTTAGGGCTCATAGGCCCTGAAGGGGCCGGAGCCAAGCTCGTAATAGTATACTAAAAAGACTTGCTTAAGGCGAGATATAACAAAAAGCATATAGCTTTACTTTACGGAGATCACTACTACGAGTAGTATAAATATAACTATAGAGCCTAATAGAGTATATATATTGTAATATACTATAAATCAATCAATTCGAATGAGGCCCTATAAATAAGTACTTAAACAGATTATGAATATCTGTAGTTTCATTAGATATCAAGAATTAAAATTGAAATTTATACGAGTATATACAGAGCTTATTCTTATACGCTTGTTAAGTCCTAACTTAACTTAAGTGTAAACACTACACTACAGGGCTGTTATAGTGGATATTACCCTGTAAGGCCTATAGTCGCTTTCATGATACTCGAGTAGTGGCGATTTCTGTACTATATAGACTTCTTCTCTGCCAAGGCCAGGAAAGAAATTAGCGGGTTTCGGTATTAGGAGTTTTCTTTTACTGTGTACTCCTTCCTGTACGAGTATTTGAGTGAGTGAGTGATTAATGATTGATTATATTAGACTTGGAAGTTAGAAATAGTGTTCTAGAAGATGCTGCACTGCGCTTTGTTGGGATGATATTTATGGGTGTGACGGAATAGACGGCTCTCTTCCGCCCACTGGCTCATACTACATACGTAGCATGATACGACGGCTCTCTTGGACCTTCCTTTCACAGCTTAGAGCCCTAGCTCTATAGCTCTAGACCTAGGCATCGTACGATGCTTATCTCTAGGACTCTTTCACTCTTCTGGGCCTAGCCCTTATGGCTCCCAAATACCTGTATATATAGTCCTCCTTTTAGCACCCTACATAGCTCTTCACTTGTAGATTCTAAGTACACAATCGGAGTCCTGTTTATACCCTTTTGGTCACAATGGGATATATATGAGATGTGAGATGTGAAATGAAAGATGTGATATGTGAGATGTGTGACATAGGTTTGGACTTTAAGTAATAATAATGCTTGAGTGTGGCCATGACCGTGACCGTGACCGTGACACTTTTAATTTTAATTCCAATTCTCATTGACATAGACACATAATCCTTCCAATAAAGTCCAAAAAACATGGGTCGTAGCCATAACCAGCACCTACCTACCTACCTATTCTCATTGATTGATTCGAAAGCCGAATTTCTGAAAAATAATAAGACCTTCTATTCATCTACTGAGTACTTGGGGTCTAGCATTCCTTACTTACAAGAGATCCGCTACTCCCAAAAGATCAATTTTGGTGCTCAAAATTCTTAGGGAAAGATTCTATTTTGTATCGATCAATATTAGGAAGAAAATTGATATGAAAATCAATATCCCAAAATGAAATCTAAAAGACATATATCTCAGAGGGAACATCTCTCTTGAAGGGAGAGACACCGAATTGAAATCCCGTTACTAAACTCGATTTTCTCTATCAAACCCATAACCCTCTAGCTATAATGGGAAATGGTATGGGCATGGAACCAGCCAGCCAACCACAACCAAGGGAAAGCTCTTGAAACAAGGATCTAGGTAGAGCACTGTCTGAAACCACTCTATGAAAGAAATGAATAGCCTAGAGATACCGATGGATATCCTTCATAGGCTTCCCTATCCAAAAACCTCCCTCCCAACTTTTTTCTATCTTTACTTCCACTCCCACTCCCACTCCAACCCCTGTTTCCACACACACTGCACGACTACAACACCACAAAATCAGCACATTTCCCTACCCTCATCCTCCACCCACAAACTGAAACAAATCAAGAACCAAAATAAAACCCCGAGAAACATATACCGAAATGCACATCTAAATCCCCACAAGCTCCCCACCAACTACACAGCACGCCTGGCACATGGACACGTAACATTGTGCGATGAGTTCTCGCATGGTGATTTCGAGGAGTTGTCGGATGATGGATGATTCCGAGTTGTCGCATGATGATTCCTCTTCTCCTCCCCCTTCCTCCTATGTTTGCTGGACCGTCTGTATATCCCAAGAATGATAATCGCTCCCCCCAAGAAGCTTTAACGCCTTTGTCATTCTATTCCACTCCCCTTTGTGAGGCCTAGCCATTTGCTTAAGTCTCTCATCCACTTCCTCTATCTCCCTAAGTAATTGTGCTCGCTTTTCCTCCATCTCTCGTTCTTTTTTCCTCTCAGCTATTTGCCAATCCGATATCTCTCGTAGCAAATCAGCAATCTGGAGTATTATCTTGTGCTCTGCACAGACTAAGCTTCTCTAACAATCCAATCGTATCAGCTATGGAAGTTGAACTCGAGCGCTGAAGTTGAGCATTTGAAACTGCAGATTGTGTACGTTCAGGCGCCATATCTTGTTTTGATTTTATTTCGCTGCCAGACAAAGGGGCTTGGTGGTGGTTTGTGGAACTGATATGTTGCTCGAGGAAGATGACTAGATGCCAACGCTCTCTTGGTACGCTGGTCGAAGTCAATGATGGTGAATGGAATGGATAAGAGGGTCAAAAAATTGCCTGGCAAGAAAGATAAGTTCATTCAAGGGCTGAAGAAGAGTAATTAAGAAGGTCATCATGATTCTGGAAATTTCCATGCTCGGCGGATCTCGGAACTGTGGTCTAATCTTCTGATTGAACTTCTTTGAGTTTTCGAATATGCATTTTCATCCCATGCTACGGGACTTGGCGTGCAGAAATATTTCCAACCACGCTGATCTGGATGCAGGCTGGGTCCCTGGACAGAGTATCCAATAGTCTAAAGTCTAAAGTCTAAAGTCCAGACGGCAGTCTAGACGGCTAACCTCTGATACAATTAGACTATATGGATTATTGTGGTGAATCTGAAGTAAAAAGTCTGGCTTAGCTGATCTTATATTTAGTAGAATAGACTGTCATCCGAATTATTAAACTAACTAATCTAGACTTTTTGATAATATAAACAAACTGCATAATATTTCAATGGACTTAAGCTTGACTGTTTAAGTCAAATGATCTAATCTGTTCTGTAGTCCGGATTATTGGATACACTGGGCTGGGAGTTATTTATTTGGTTTCCTTTCCTCTGTACAGTATCCATCCACTCGGGACTTGTTTCACACCCCATCCATCGGTCGAATGCGTCATGAAACATCATACTGTAAGCGAATCTTGAAAGACATATGAGTCATAATGCCAATTCTCAAGTCTCCAATATCCAAAACCAGTGGCATCAAAAGACATACCGGTACATCAATCTAATTACACTTGAATAAATACAATCGCAAATACCAAATTTTTAGCCTTATAAAAAATCTTGTCCACTTATAAGTATACGTACGCTGATAAAGAAGATCTGTTGATGTTGCCATATAGAAAAATTGATTTAAAGAATTTATACACAAGCAGCAAGCTTTTTTGTGCGTGTATTTCTTGTTGAGCTGTACGCTTTTCACACTTGCTTTTTATAGATTTATAGACGCATGTCCTGCCGAATCAATGGAATTGTTATTCCGTGAGTAACCCTTCATGACTTCATGATATGTGTACCCGTAAAGTAATCGTCAGCTTTTCCACTTGGAGATCACAGCAAATTTTCGTAAAGTATGAAGACCGATACATGAATTTGGTTAAGGGGGAAATTCTGTAAGAAACCCTGTAGGGTCTTGACTTGAAATATACGGTTGAATACTAGTAAGCGCTTGCTTGTGAATAACAGTAGAAACTCATCAGGTATAAAAGGCATGTGGTTCGTTGCATATCCTTATTTTTTGGAAAGAATTGGAACTTGGTGGATATTTGGAGCTTAGATTGAGATTGAGATTAGGATTGAGCTACTATGCTTTAAAACTACCAAGCTACCAAGCTACCAAGCTACCAAGCTACCAAGCCACCAAGCCACCAAGCCACCAAGAGATAAAGAATTATGAGATATGCAACAAAACTCTATTTCTACTTTTGTGTGCCATGCGAGACAGAAAAGCACATCTTCAATCATTAGTCAATAAAGTCAAATTACTAACCGAAATAATGATTGTGTTTATTTGATTATATGTGATTATGAGGTGATAAGATTGGATGTGTGTATATATGTGCATGTATGGATATATAATCAAGGTATATTGTCCTATGTAAGGCTCTCATGGATGAGACGAGTACTCTAGCTTGAAACAGGAAGACTTGGTGGCTCAATTTTGAAGATTCACTTGATGAGGCCATTCCTGGAATCAGGAGATGGCGTTTCTCTGTTTCCTGGTGGACTTTAGCTTCTCCTTGATTAACTTCTTGATAAACTCCTACCCACTCGAGTACATCCCCAAGGACAAGATTCGAGATTTGCCATACAGGAGCTCCCGTATGTTACAATCTAATGATATATCCATTGTAGAAGGACTAACAAACAAGAGAAGTCACTAAAGAATCTCTGCAAGCCTCGAAGAAAGCATCAACGCCCAGTTGCATCAAGAGCCAACATCGACCGTCATCATGTCAACCACACCACCACAACCCACCAAGACTGGTCCTCAAGACTTCAACGTCGCGTCATCCATAGCATCCGCATCCTCTGCCTACCAACTTTACTACGTCCGTTTTTATTCTCCCACGAATAATTCGAAAGGTCCTTCATCCTACGCACGTGAGCACCATGTTTAATTTGGACTTTCATTTTCTGAATCCAACCTCCAATTCCATTTTCTGTGTTCCGTGTCATCTTAACTGCCCAGGCTGATGAAGTTTTAAATTCTCATCTCTCTCTGCACGATTCTCTTGGTGTACTTTATTACTAACTCCCCAATCTTCCAGTCGGCTACCGTCCACGATGGGGCAATGGTCCCATCGAAACATCCACCACGATCTACATCGCATGTGCGCCCGGCACCGCGGGTCGAGCCGCCGGCAAAGCATACCGAGAAACGAACATCACGGCTGAGAAGAGAGAAAGAAATTTTTCGAGGGCCGATGTATATTGGTTGGGTAAAATCAATAATGTGGATAGGTTGGTGGAGATCATGGGGGATGTGGGTTGGATAGGGGATGTGAGGATGGAGAAATCTCAAAAGATTTGGTGTGAGAGGGTGGCTCTGTGGATTAATTGGGATAGAACTTGGGTTGTTGCTGGGCGGGTTAACTTGCCGAAGGATAAGGAGAGGGTTAAAGGGGTTTGGACTTTGGGAAATTGAGGGATACTGAGTATAGATGAGTGGGGAGGATGAATGAGTGGGAAGGAAGGGGTCGATGGAAGATTTGGAGAAGGTCTTTGGTGTTTTGATTCATGATTGATAGCAGTACTACTGCCAAATCATTTACTAATCAGAACATGATGAAGTTGGCTGAGCCTTTGTATAGAAGATAGGACATCGTTGATTTTTACATCAAAACAATTATTACATAAGCCAGATCATTCCCTAGAATCTCTACTTAACTGTTACTCCTTATCAAAAAGACCGCGCCATGTCTATCTATCATGAACACAAAAACGGTTCTTGATTCTCATATTATAACGGAAAAAGTCAAGTCCCTATAGCTTTCCATCTTTTCTTTGGTTAATTACATTCGCAATTCAAATCAAATCAAATCAATTGAGTATCTTGAGTCTCACATTTTCCTCTTATTTTCATTTGTCTTTTAATCTTATCACTGGGATAAGAAAAGGTACAAGTTGATAAGCTTCCTCTTGGTATACAAGGTCCATCAATTCCGATCGTCATTGATGGCCCATAGTCTACTTGTAGTCGGTCTCTAGCGCATGCCATGAGATTTCAGTCAAACCAACTTTTTCCTTCATACACACAACTTCATATTTCGTCCATCGAATCTTGCATTCTGCCTCGTTCAACTGCAAATGTATTGTATCGCGATAAAAGAGGTTCTTTTCATTATCTATCTCATCGCAGGTTGATTCATCATTGAAGCATTATTCAATTGGCCCCGCGGTGTCTTATATCGGGTTGTCAATCGGTCAAAGTCTTGTAACTGTAACCCTCGACAGAGACACACGTTTTCCTCATAATGTCTGCACCACTTCACCCTCGTGCGACAGAGCTGATGAGCTCAACCCCTCGAAAGTTACCACTCCAGAGACCGGAACCTACTGCCATACAGCCACCACAAGACTCCAATACAACGTCACTATCAAATATTGGAGACGTGAAGAACGCCTCTAAGAAGAAGAGGAACAATCACCGGGGTGGAAAGAAAAAGAGACCAAGAAGACAATCTTTTGCTGCATCAACCGAGGATGGAGATGGTATGGCGGAAACGCCGACCGCCCAGCGAGTTGCTCCACCGCAAAGTGCTGCGAGGTCGAGTTTTTATAGTAGAAGAAATCTAAGTACGACTAGTATTGAGAGCGAGGAACTTCTAGATCACAGGTTAGTCTTTCAATGGTATATTAAATGTTTCGTGCGCTAATACGCTTCTGCGATAGAGATCATCAAAGTATGCGACCTCGAAGACCTTCGACAATGGGGCAAAATGCTTTCGGTCAGACGTACGATAGTCCTTCTTTCAGTCGACCTTCGTATAGCAATCCATTTAAGTCATCGGACAACGTCGCTCGAAGACCTGTAACCGGCAAATCGAAGAGCAATTCTGATGATGAAGCTATAGTGGAGGAAACCGACGAGCGAACCCCACTTATACCTAGCTCTTCGAAATCGAAAAGCTCTAATACTCTCCTCCAGCAAGGAAAACACAGTCGACGAAGCTCGAGCAAGTCATCTAGTCACAGTAAAAGGAAAACGATTTTCGAAAAGACTACCTCTGGGTTGGCCAGACAGAATGACGAATACAATGTCAACTATCCGCCCTCGGTTCCGGGGTCTCCAACACTCGGTGCCACAAATCGGGACATGGGCTTTGGAGATGTGATGGTTCGCGATCACTCACCGGATCGAGATTCTATGCGTGTTGGATCGATGAGATCTTTCAGGTCTCTCCCAGAGGAGGCATGTGAGGACAATTCAGTTCCTGGTTCTCCACGCAAAGGCTCAATGTTCGGAGAACGTAGACACACTATAGCATTGCAAGCCGAGGAAGATGTATGCTTTCCAGTCGACATGTCTGAAATGGCAGAAGAAGATGCTCCTCAACGAAACGATGGAGCGTATAGGCAGAATGATGGGCCGCGCCGCCACAAACGGAAATTTCCCGACCTATCTTTCCTTGATGATTGGAGCAGATTTGAGAAAGAAGGTAGAAGTGAAGAACGCAGGGCTAAGAAGATTACAGAACCTCAATTGATTGGCGGGCGACTTCGACCTATCCACAAAGGTTGGCATCGAGCAGAAGATGACGCACCATATCGATTTACCTATTTCAATGAGGAATTTCCAAGCACCATTCACAGTCAAACAATTTCAGAGCTCATTCAACCTGGTGGAAGTTTCAAAGAATTATTTGTTCCCGATCGTCCTGTACTTGATGATAGTTCTGATTCTGAAACCGAAGATGAGGCCGATGATGTGGATGCTCGCCGTGAAACTGCGTATCTACATCATGCCATGGGACAAAATAATGGAGATTCTAGATCAGAAACTCGTCAGTCATCCATAATTGACATGGTAAATCAAGAATCAAAACGTTCGGAGCCTGGACGTATGGGGCGCACTTCTGGGTCGCTTTCTAGGGAAGCCTCCAATGAAGCATCCCCGAATAAATCACCGCTACCAAAGACTCCTCCACCG
The DNA here is from genome assembly GCA_000503235.1 of Sclerotinia borealis F-4128. Lineage (NCBI taxonomy): Eukaryota > Fungi > Ascomycota > Leotiomycetes > Helotiales > Sclerotiniaceae > Sclerotinia > Sclerotinia borealis. The sequence goes on from KI628548.1 coordinate 19,568, forward strand.
AATGACGAGAAACCAAAAAGATACGGTGATCGCCCTACATGGTGGCTTGATGTCCTATCCCCAACGGATGCGGAGATGAAGATCCTTTCAAAAGCCTTTGGAATACATCCCTTGACAGCTGAGGATATCCTCATGCAGGAAGCTCGCGAGAAGGTAGAACTATTCCGACATTACTACTTTGTCAATTATCGATCATTCGAGCAGGATATGAACAACGAGAATTTCTTAGAACCCGTCAATATGTATGTGGTGGTCTTCCGTGAAGGGGTTATCAGTTTTCACTTCTCTCAAACGCCCCATCCAGCCAATGTTCGACGAAGAATTCGACAATTGAAAGATTACTTGATTCTCACAGCTGATTGGATATCATATGCTATTATTGATGATATCACTGATGTTTTCGCACCTTTGATTCAGACTATCGAAGATGAAGTAGATGACATTGATGATGCTATCTTGAAACTACACTCTCCCGCGGAGAATGAGAAGTCTAACCGGGACAACGAAAAGAAATCCGAAGCTGGGGATGGTACTTCGGGAGAAAGTGGAGGAGATATGCTTCGAAGAGTTGGTGACTGCCGAAAGAAAGTTATGGGTCTTTACAGATTGTTAGGTAACAAAGCAGATGTCATCAAGGGTTTTGCCAAAAGATGCAATGAGCAATGGGAGATTGCACCACGAAGTGAAATTGGATTGTATTTGGGTGATATTCAGGATCATATCGTAACTATGACTGGAAACTTGTCCCATTACGAAAAGTAAGTCATTCCCCAGACCCCGTAAAATAAGTGAATAAACGCATAACTAACACATTTATAGAATCCTAGCTCGCTCTCACGGCAATTACCTTGCTCAAATCAACATTCGCATGAATGAACGTCAAGAACAAACCGCAGACGTCCTTGGTAAACTTACGGTCCTGGGAACAATTGTCTTGCCCATGAACATTATTACCGGTCTTTGGGGTATGAACGTTTGGGTACCAGGTCAGGAATCTGAGGGAAGTTTGACGTGGTTTTGGTCCATCACAGCTGGATTATTGGCTTTTGGAATGGCTTGCTTCTATATTGCAAAGACTGCCTATAAGATCGTGTAGGGAAGGGGTGTTTAATCCTGTGTTTAATGATGAGAAAGAGGGATATGGATATGGGCAGGATGTTGTTGTACATATGAAGTTGTATGATAGGAAGATAGGGTTGATAAGAAGAGAAAGGGGGGTTTGTATACATCATATCATATTGGAATAATATTCGGGTTTTTGGGAATAGATGGGATGGATAGGACGGGATGGGGATGGGATGGTAAATTGGATAAAGATAGATACATTGTGTATATTGCATCATTCAGATACATAAGGGAAATGGATTCAGAAGAATGGAATAGGATAGGGTCAGAGGTATTGTTTTAATAATAAACTTAATATAAATTCATTATAAATAAGATTCTGATGTTCATGTAAATAATGTTTTGATGAATTCTCGTAAAGAATGAACGCCACAAGAGCATAGATTAGAAATCTTCGGCCGTTAGAAATACCTGAGTACGGGGGCACTGGATTACTGGATGACTAGAGTACTGAATGAAGTCCTGTGTATCGAGAATCGAGAACGTCTGCTGCTGTGATGAGTATACGAGTACTAGGTAGGTACTTCTCATGTGCAAAGTGGATATAACTCGAGAACTATCAAGCTGACTAATCATTATAATAGATATAACTCAAGTACATCACATAAATATTCTTTACAACCCGTACTCCATTCACTCACTATCTATCTACCTACCACCCACCCACCAGCAACAACGTCTTTTCACTTCTTCTCTTTTTCTCTTATATTATGTATAATGCTAATTTACTTTGCTTTTACTAAATTTGGAAAATATATTGGAGTGGAGTGGATTGGAGTGGAGTGTTCGATAAGTGTCTGATGAACAAAGAATTGAGAACCGGAAACATTTGATTTATCTTCTTTTGTTTGTTTATTTGTTGATACAATTATGTGTTGGGTGTTTTGTGATTCAAAATAGATGGATCATTTGATGATTAAAAATTTGAAGTTTTAAGTTTTAAATTTTAAGTTTGAAGTTTTAAATTTGTCAACAATTATTTCATTTCATTCGATCTGGATTTGAAGTGCAGAGTTCACATTTTGGGATTGGATTGTTAGATTGGATTATTGGATCGTTGCATTGTACGAGGGGATTAGGGATTTGAGTATCGAAGTCCTCGAGTAATAAGATCAAGGATTGATTGCCCTTGGCCAAACTCCATTACACTACACACACTTATCTATATTGTCTACATTGTCTACACCAGCTACACCAGCTACGCTTCCTTCGCTCTACTCTACTCTCCTCTCCTCTCCTCTCCTCTCCTCTCCTCTCCTCTACTCAAGCACCAAAATGTCCAAATTCAAAGCCGTCACAAAATCCAACTCCAAGTCCAAACCCAAACCCAAGACAGCCAAAGAAAAAGCCAAACTGCGATCTACCGGTACCTCAACACGACCCGTGGATAAACACAAATATCGCGTTCAAAAATCGGTACCTGCACCTCCACTACCCATCAAGAAGCAAGCCAAAAAACCTATCTTCATAGATTTGACATCCTCATCTCCTCTCGCTAAGGCAAAGACTAAAGCAAAGACAAGAAGAACCACCGCCACACCCCCCAAGAAATTCACCATACCAGTACCAGCACTCGTACCCTCCTCACCCTCCTCCTCCCCCAGCGAACGCTCCCCCAGTCCCGCTATCCACTCACCCATCACACGCTCCCTCTCCCTATCCCTATCCCATCCCTTATCCCATCCCTTATCCCACTCCCTCTCACTCTCCCACTCTCTCTCCCTCTCCAAACCAGCAGTAATTCCACCCGATAACATCGCGCACGCGACACAGCCACCCGAATACTACATCCAACCCATGCACATTCAGGATATCATACCCGGCACCGTAGTGTGGTTACCGTCCAAGGTGGACATTGTTTATAATGCGTATGTGGATCCGAAGTTGCATGTGAATGCTTTTGATCACCCGGCTGTGGTGGTGAGTATGCCGAATCCGTTGAATATTTATTCTGTGGTGGAGATTGCTATTGTATGTTTATTTTTTTATTTTTACCTTTCTCTCCCCCATCTAACCCCCTATCTCCCCCCTTATCTCCCCCCCTCTTTCCCTCCTTACCCCAACCCCTCCCTAACAACCCCCTAACACTCATACCTATACCTAGATGACAACCCTCGGCTCCCGCACCCTCCACGAAACCAAAAAGCTCCCCCACCGCACGCAACTCTTCCGGGTGCGCACCCAAGAACTTCCGAGCGCCAAAGTAGACATTACATTTAAAGAATCCAAGGGGATGCGGGGCAAATATAGTTTTGTCAATTGTCGCGAGTCCTGGCGTGTGCAGATTGGGACGTTGGGGTTTTATGGGAGGGGGAGGGGGAGGGGGATGGGGGTGGGCATGGGGGGAAGGGGAGGAAAGGATGGGGGGGAGGAAGAGGGATGGGGATGGGGGGAGGAAGGGATATAGAGTGGTTGAGGTTGACGACGGGAAGTTTGGAGAAATTGAGGGCGAGTATTGGGGCTGGGAAGGGGTTGTGGGGGTAGGGTAGGGGTGGAGGCGTGGGTACTGGTGTTTTTGGGGGATTGTTTATACTTTGCCATTCGAACATAAGAATTTATCTCGAATCATAATACTCTGAGTCGGGATCTTAATAAGGCAAAAAGAAATCGAAATCGAAATGATACTCAAACAAACGAGATATCAAGTTTAGTATCTAATAATATCACATCAGATATATCAGAAATCAACAAAAAAATATAATGATCATATCGCATGATATTGAGCTACTCGAGTATTTCACTATCATATCTGTTTTGTTCCCCGTATCTACATAACCCACCCCTGAATTGTCCCATTGCCCATTGCCCATTGCCCATCCCATTCCTCATATGCACAGCATCATATCATATCCAGTATGTACTATTCATCCATCTACTATAAGTAGAAATGTAGAATCAAAAAGAAAAGAAAAAGAAAAGAAAAAAAAACCCTCCCATTTTGGACACTGTTGTCGTGAAAAGAAATAGAATTGTCCCCCTATCCATAATTCGTGAAATCATTACAATTGTTTCCCAGTGTGCCGTTCAATCCCAGCCTGAAAAGCAAATCGAGTCATAATACAAGGAAATAATTTCGATTAAGAAGGGAGAAGCTACATAGCCTCAACGAAGAATGTAGTAGCCATGACCAAGGCTTGGTGATGTGATATACTGAAACTCCAGACTGCGCGCCAAATGCAACAGCGCGTAATTCGTGGATATCGTGTCGCCAGAGCGCAAATATGCAAGACAAGGAAAGAAAAAAGTATGCGGATTGGCGTTGGAACAATGATCAATCGTCGATTGTACAATATCTCATAGGCGGTCTTGAATTTGACTCCCGTTCTCTCGTTCCCTAATTTCAGCAAGCCTGGAATCCAGTCGAGAGAGTCTTGATTGAAGCGAAGGTCTTTCGCCAAAGTCAGAAGAATCGATCGAACGACGCGGTTGATGCATAGTTACGACTCCAGAGTGTCGAACAGGTGCCTTTTCATCTGGATAGAGTCTTCGAGGAAATGTGTTGCTTGGTTTCTCCATGAAAGGCGATCGTAAGCGTGTAGGTTCGAATGTGGCCGATGGAAGTAGCTTTGGCTGGGCTACTGGTGGAGGGCGGATTTCAGGAACAAGACCCGTCTTTTCTGGTCCTGTCGGAAGAGGTTGAAATAACCCTGGTACACGATTCCTAAGAAGATCATCACCAATGGTGAATGCTCTAGTTCGTACTCGTCGTTGCTGGTTGCCCGATAGAGGAATGCCGTATATCTGCTCATTCATGCTATTAGGCTTGAGGATAGCACCACCAGAATTGAGATTCTCGAAATGATTCTGGACTCGTCTCTTATGTTCCTTATTATGGATAGATCTGGGACGTTCAAAGTGAAGAGGTGATTGAAGACGAGGAGCAGGTACCGGACCTGATATCGTATCAGAATAAACGTGAAAAGCGGAAGGACGAGGTTCATCAAATGCTCCATCCATGGTTGAATTGGGTCCATAAGTCCGAGCCACGAATGGTGATCCGAGACTGCGAGTTTTCGAGTCATCCAGGCTCAAATTCGTAGCACGCGATCTAGTCCAGCCCCGAGGTTGACAAGCAGATTTTCGCGGTCTAGCAAATGCAGATTCTTTTGTGGTCGCGAGCTGAGCTAGAGGTCCATTTGGTTGCATCGTTTCAGATGTGCTCATCGTTAGCGATAGTGCGACATCTTGAGTACTGAAAGACACAGGGGTAGCCACTTGTGGAATTCTCATAGATCCTTGTGGCTCAGGAGTTCGGTATCGCGAACGAGCATTTTGTTGTGTGAAAGGTGTAGGATTTCGCGATTGTAGATGCATGTGTCGCTGGACGGCGCTAGTATCCTTGGTCTTGCAAAGTTCACGAAGATGTGCCCTAGTAGCTGAGCTTGTGTGTGGCCATTGTGTGTATGATCGTGATCGTCTTTCGGTTGGGGTTGCGACATCGCCGTTTTCAAATGATTCCGCACATGATGTATGATTGGAAGTTTTGGTACTGTGAATTCCCTTGGGACCCTTCCAACTCTTCTTTGCTTGTCGAGCAACACGATGACAAACGCCCTCAGGAGGCACGGCGCTAGCTCCAATCCGAAAAGGGGTCACAACTGGATCTTGAAGGTAGAGGAGATAGATTGACCATAGATGTGTAGTCATGGCTGAAGTCCAAGGAGCATCCTTTCGAGTCTTGCGACGAAGCTTCGAATTGAGAACGGTGTCGTGAGACTCGGTGGCTACACCATTGAGCTTCTTGCCCTTTGCTTTTGAATATGAAGGAAACGAGAATGGGTCCGCGCAATCGGACTCGGGACTAGTACAGCTACCATCTTCGGAGTATCTTGAAAGATGGCCTTCGCTGTAAAGTGAATTTTCAGAGCTATGCGATGCGGCAGATGCTGGTCGTTCAATTTTCAGATCATTTGGCGACGATGTTCCCATTGTCCAATCGAGACGTTCAGAGTCTGTTTCTTCCATGGCCACCGAAGGTACTGGAGTTCTGGGAGGGGATGCAAATCTTGCATTGTATGTATGCGGAGCCAAGAAAGATGAAAGTGGGTCTCGGTCTGGCATATCGCAATCTGACGATACGTGGGGAGCTAATCGTGGCTCCTCAATTGTAGGGATTGGGACATCTGCAGCTGCAACAGAAGCGAGAAAATGTTCGGTTGGTGCTTGAAAGATAGCGGGGGAAACATTTCGTCGTCTGACCTTTAAACGATTTGGGCGAGGTGGAGATTGTGGATCCTCTAAGCCAGCAGGGTTAAATGGCTCGGGTGTCTGTGGTTGGTTTCCGTCTTCGTCTCCTTCACTGTGATGAAAGCGGAAACCTCGAGGAAGGGTAGTTGACCCATTTGGACGATGGTGTTGATGTTGATGTAACATCGTGTTGACTTTGTTTGACGCGTCTTAAAGCTCAATTGAAATAATTGAATCGGATACAGTGCGACGGAAGCAAATCTCACTCGTTGCAATGCAGTTGTCGAAGTTGAATCAAACAAGGTATGGATTATGGCAGTATGGTAGAGAAACTGGGATGTTGGAGAAATCGAGGAAGAGAGTGGGCTGTAGAAATCAAATCCAGAAACGAACGTTTGGTTTTGGTGCGCGATCAAAAGGAAATGGAAATCGTTCGAGTTTCTGGGAAGATCAAAGTGAATATAATGAATGACCTGCGTAAAAAATTTGAGATTGGCGATCTTGAAAGTCGAATCAAGAATTGAATCCCCAGATATGACTCGGTATTGTCAGGTCAGGTAATCAATTGCCTTTAGCTAGTTGATTTGAAGAGGATTCCGACGGATCGTGAGATTAATTATTTGTGGAGATTGATTGCGGCCGTGCTCTCTGTTGATTGTTGATTGTTGACTGTTGACTATTTGCGCGCGCGTATCGTTGCGATTGACCTCCTCGTATTCACCCTCCAAATTATTATCTGTGTCGCGCTCGTACGATTGAATTTCCGTCGCAAAGGTATTATTATCGAATGATCAATTGCTCCACCAGCAGAACGAAGAAAAGAAATGCGAGCGAAGGGGGAATGGAAGTATGGTGGTGAAATAAAAGAATGTGTGATCGGTTTCGCAGATGGTAAGGAAGGACAAATGTAGTGTTGTTGTATGTTGTATTCTGTGAAAGGGCGCACGTCTACCAAATGGGACACTTGTAACCACTGTACTCAGGGCGCAAGAGAGCGAAAAAATCGATAAGAGGTTATCTCGATTAGGATGTCTGATTTCCTTGTAATGTCTTGCGATGCGGTATTTGGAAGATTATCGTTTGCTAAGGAGAGAGGTAAAGGGCGAGACGAAGGGAAGGGGGTTGATTGTGGGTTGGAAGGTTTTGTTGATGTGGGTTGGGCGTGGAAGGAAGGAAAGAAGAAAGGTAGGTAGGTAGGTAAGTGGGTAGAATAATGAGGAAGTTGTTGAGAGGAAGGGGAAGGGATAGTAAAGTTTTATGCAAGGCGAGAGCGGCAGGCGGGAACGAAGTTAGGAATAGGAATTGAATTCGAAAGTGAAGCGAAGAGAGTTGAAGTGGATATAAGAAAGTGGGCGGTGGGTTAAATGAGGCTTGGCGCGTCGAGATATCTTTAATTCTATTGGTTGATTAAAATTTAGCTTTCTTTCGCCAAATTCGCAGATCGATATAGATGCAGATGCCAGTTTACGCTCGGATTGTGTTTTTCAAGGTCTGCTCGCCGCCTTATAAAAAAACAAAAAGAAAAACATAACAACAATAACAATAACAATAACAATAATAACAAAACAAACTAAAACAAACAAACAAACAAACTCAATTTCGATTAATGAATGCGATTAAGTATATTTATGAACAATTAAGCCAAGCAGAATCCATAATGAATTATGAAAAGGAATAGGAATAAGGGTTAAAACTTGTTTAGCTTTTCCAATGTCATTGAGTAGGTAAGCCCCTTGTTTCACAATGTTGCAGTAATAGAAATGGCTAAAATGTCTAGAATTATAAAATTGGATGGTTGCACATCTGCAAAGCACATTTATTGTATTGATAGGTTCCTGTCCCACATCTGTTGTCCATCAACAGTGGAGCTTAGTTACAGCAAGGTACAGTACACACAGCACATTGCAGGAGATCCAACGAGTTGCAGTAGAACTCATGTATGTACATATGGTGTGTGGTGTGGTGCGTGTTATGCAGTAAGAAATGAAAGCTCGAGTGGATGTTCTGGACTTGCAGGTTTGAAGGTAGTGAGATAACGTTGACCAATGTTCCGATGTGTTTTCTCTCCAAGCTTTCAAGCTTTCTCTGGGCTTGTTCATTGTGATAACTCCACAAAAAGAGAGATAGTAAAATGGAGGGGTCAGATATCAATCAGGGGAAACAGGGAAATCCCTTTCAGTCTGAGACTTCAATTGATCAGATCAGATGCACATCAGAAGATGAAGATTGAAGATTGGACAATAAGAAAAGAATATATCAATGTCAATATCAATATTTAATGATCGGATTGATTCGAGTAAACCTCGAATTGTCCTTTCGCTTCTCTCTTTATTTCTCTTTTTATGGTTCTCTGAATCAAAAGACGCGTCGCTTAATTCAAATGCTAATATCTCACGCGTCAATCTCGCGTTTATGGCCATCTGGGGATTCTCGACAAAAAGCCATTGGATGAGAGTGCCAGTGTACATCAACACCATTCTACTACAAATGCTGCTATGCATAAAATACTCATGCGTGGCTTCTATTGTAGCGCAGATATGTATGTACTTCTAATTTTAGATAAAAATTACGGCCCAACTTCTTTTTTCTCCAGCTCTCCAACTTCTCCAACGCTCCAGACTCCAGACTCCAGCTTTCTAGCTCTCCGGCTTTCGGTTTCATCGATTTTTGGAGCGAACTCCCATCTGTCTTATCATGACGATATAGGTAATAAAAAGAAAAATATGAGCCAACTACACCGCCAATGCGATATATCAACTTCTTCAATATATCTTTTCGTATCGGCAATTCCTCCTCAAGTTTATACAATGCTGTACTCAGATTCATGCATGAACCATACTCCGTAGACGAGCATCTCGAAGAAGAAGAACCACGTGATGAGCGAGAAATCCACGATACAAGATATTCAAAAGTTGATATCCCATGGTTCCATGGTTCTGATACTATCCTAGCCGGTCTGTCATGACGAAAACTCTTAGCGCAAGATGAATTAAAAGTAGAATGGATGGCATCGTGGAAATGTTGTGTATTGCGGTACTGCAGTGATGTTGTTAAACCGCCTCCTCCATGGTCACATTCGCACGTTTGCTCTGCATTGCTTGTGCTACTCGGATCCTTTAGGTCAACTTTGCTAATCGCATCTAAGGCACCCCATCAAGTCCATGGAAGCCCTCGATGTGTCTTGTCAAGCATTCATATCATTGGAAAGATTTCAGAACTCAATGTCCACGTGACATGCTGTACCTCTGATGGTTACTTTTATTTTTTCTCCGACATCGTAAATGTTCAATAATCTACACTCCTATATTTTTGCTTTCCTTCGAATCCTCTGCGAGCTTCAAGTGATGAGCAAAATGTAGTTAAAAATTGCGTTGCAATAGAATCTTGACTGGATTGATTGCACTTTATACGCGCCACATATAGATAGCTACTATTTGATCAGTTTGAGACATTTGCTTCAACCGAGGAATTCCTTTTTGGTCTTATCATACTGCAAGGGGGTAATACTCCCGTAACGTATAACGATTACTCTGTCCATTCCGCTCTGTACTTTCTACACTACCATTTTATCTTCGAAGTCTGGCGAATGATCAAAATGGTCTTGTCACAGCAAACGGTCCAAGTATTCAAGTTCACTCTAATCTTTGTTGCTATAATTGGTTTTGGTTGGTATCTTTTCTCGGATCATGATTATCATGAGACACTTCAAGTCGCAGTCTCAGGGAAAAAGGGGGTCTTCATTCAGAAAGCTCTTCGCACCGACATCGATGGACCTTTCGATGATTCAACTCTAACTGAAGTTTGTGAAAACATAGAGTGGAGAGAAGGATTGATATTTCAATGTGAAGCACCATACGGAGGAGTCGCGAACATTCGAAATGTATTGCTGAACTGTTTTCGATATGCCCTTGAAGCTGGAGGTATATTAACTCATTCTTTCCTCCTTCCTCCTTCCTCCTTTCACCTGCTAACTTTTTAGCAACATCAATTGTCATCCCAGAACTCAAACTTTGGATACCTCAGAACGATAGACCAAATACACCGAATCCTGAGCCCAATGCGGAATTGCAAAGCAGGAAGGAGAAAGACAGTACTACGCATGTTCCATTCTCGCATCTCTTCGACTTTGAATTCTTTAAAGAATCTTTGGGTGGGGCTTGTCCACGTATAAAATTTATCCCACACGTCAATGACTTGTATACGGTCCCCAGTACTCAAAACCAACACGCGCTTGACCCGAGCTCACTATCCTCGGAAAATCTAGATGAACCCTTCGAATCACTTCTCGCCCATCCCGCCGAGTGGGCCAGCGATTTCACAGTTTGGCTCAACGAGACTAAAACCGAGTTCTCCGAAAAGAAACCTATGCGTGTGACAATCAAGGAATCACTTTTACATTGGCCATTGAATCACGATAATTCCGACTTCGTTTCCCAATTCGGAAGAACAATCCGTCCCAATCTCGAAATTCGCACTCTCGCCTCCACAATTCTCTACACGTTATCCCGAAAATACAATCTCAGATACAGCGCCAATGAAGGAATCCAAAAAGACATGTACTACGGCGCACATCTCCGAACAGGTGAAGACGCCAAAGCAGCCAACTGGACCAGCTTCGAAAAGCAAACCCAAAACTATCTTCAAGCATGCAAGCACAACAAACTTCGAGTCATCTATCTCGTATGCACATCCGAATACGATATCCAACACTTCACCGCTCTCGCCCATCACTACACTACATACGATATCCACGTGGCCACCGCCCCGGCCCTCCTCACCCTCTACCAAAAGGACCTCACAACCTACAACTCACTCTCCTTACCCCAACGCTCCCTCGTAAACTCCGAAGTGCTCCTCAAATCCTCAATCTTCGGCGGCACAACCGAATCGTCGTATTCGTGGAATGTGGCATTGCGCAGACATGTGGTGTGGGGAAATGGAACGTGGATCCCGCAAGAGGAGGATTTTACTTTTGATCGGGGTGAGTCGATAGGGGATCGGAATGCGAAGAATGCGGGGATGGAAGGGGGTCCGGTGGGTGGGTATGGAGGGGGCGGTTTTCAGAGTTTTAGGGATGGTGCGGCGGGGGTCGGGAAGGAGGGGAAGGGCGTCATTCTGGTGGGTAAGTATGGGTTGAGTGTGGTTTTTGGGGATGTGGAGAGGGGGCAGGAGTGGGAGAGGGGGTTGTGGCCTTGAGAGGTGTGGTGGGCTGGGGTGAGGGTGGGGTAAGAGTCTTGGGGGAGTAGTTATGTTTCGCGCTATACTCGAGTAGACTGTATTCGTATTGAAGTTTTTCTTTCTCTTTCTCTTTCTCATTTTCCCACCTAAATAAGTTTCTACAGTATGTCACATCCTCGCTATACCACATCCCCGTCTCCCCATCTCTCCATCTCCACATCTCCCCATCTCCATAATTATCAAATACCAAATGCCATATCTCTACCACGCACGAATATCTCTGGTAAAACTGGAATGAAAATTTATAAAATGGCTTGATATCTTCATGAATTATGGTATGTATGTATGTATGTATGTATGTATGTATGTATATATATAAGCTCTTATGTAATTTGTAATTGAGACTTCGTTCGCGCATTCTGTATCTATCTTTATCTTTTATCTTTTAGAGTAATCTATGATCTAATTCTCAATACTCGAGTAGTGTAACTGTAAGTTAATAGATGTAATATGCTTGCTTATTTTTGGAGATTTGCGCTTGGTGATTTTGATTTTTGAGTTTTTTGGATTTTGAGTTTTGATTCTGTTTCTGTTTCTGTTTCTGTTTCTGAGTAGAAGAAAGGAAAAAGGAAAAATATAGGAGATAGGAGATATAAGATATAAGATATAGTGGAAAATTAAAACAATATGATTCCATTCTTGCAAATATATATGATCAAGTTAAGTTGAATACGGCTGTAGCTGTATAATTAATATCAACAATCAATCACTACCGCGCTATAAAAAACACTACAGCAGTATATATTCCATGACCCAAACTTTGACAATGACAATGTTAGGGTGAGGATGGGGATAGGGGGTGGATTTTGCTGGTACACTTTTTGTGCACAGTTGATGGTGATGGTGAAGCCTAGTGTTTATGGTTGGAGGATGGTTGGAGGATGGAGGATGTTTGGTTACTATGTTATGCGTAGCAGTATGGATTGATCTGATGCTGGTATGGTATCTACAGTATGGTGCTATATATATGTGAGGCGATTGCATTGCGTGGAAATTACTCGAATAAACAATTAAAGGGTTCTCGATGATGGATTAGATTGAAGGATTGAAGCTAATTAATTACTCGAGTATAGGCTGCGCAGAAATACTCCGCTACCCGTGGGGACCCGTTGAGCTTTCAAAATTATCCGCCCCGCAAATACTCTGCAAATTTATTAATTTTTATAATATTAATATAATTAATATAAAGATTAATATAAAAACTAATATATTTTTATAATTATACTAATATTATATTAATATTTATAATATTATAAATATTATAAAATTTATATCTGCGGAGTATTTGCGGAGTATTTGCAGCGGATACCCAACGGGTCCCCATTCAGATTTTTCTACTATCCGCCCCGCGGGTACCCGTTGCGCAGCCTACTCGAGTATAAGACGTCGAGTATGCACTATTCTGGGGTTTAGAATACGGATATACTCGAGTATAATATTAACATAAGGAAATGTAATGAACGCACCGGTATGCAGGAAGATAGCTGAGAAACTCCATGGATGAAAATAATGTATCGGTAGTCTCGACTCTCACATAAATAAAAATATTTGCAAGTAAAAGATACGATGGGTGGGGAGGTAGGTGAAGTGATGTGTATGTACTGTATTGTGTCACGGGTTTTTTTTTCTTGCCTTGTAATTTAGTTAAAATTATTACTCATTTATATACTCGAGTGTGATGAATATGGAATGGCAATTCTTTACTATTTTCATGAATTGAATGGCTTGAAAATAACTTTAATAAGGATTAGTTATAAAATCATCTTGATGATCACAAATATGCTCATCATATTGTATATATATGTTAAGGTAAGTAGTTAAGTTAATTCATTAGAGTTATTCACGTAGGATAATACACAACTGAAAGCACGTCATTCATAGTAACAGTGTTGTTTTGGAATAGTTTTGTTATTTACAGTTTCTATAAATCAAACAGAACTGTTTCGAGAACTTATCATGGCACAAATCAAGCAACTAAAGAAGCCGAGCGTAGCAACCCAGAGAATCCACTTGTCAATTGTTCTCGAATCTCTCTCAGGAAATCTTTCCTCATTGTCTTGTCATGTCTCTGACCAACCTTTCGTCAATTGAAGCAACTTGATGATAAGCAGAAAGAACGTTGGTATCCAGATCAACATAACAAACATTGCCTTGCCAACATCAGACATCCATTTACCCTCACTTTTGGCAGTAGTTGCATTGCTAGAAAGTATCTCGGCGACGGTGAGCAAATTCACTATGTCCTTATCCATTGCATTGACAAGAAATTCGAGTAGAGCAATTCGCTCGGCTTGTTCCGCGAGGAGTTTCGTGTGTTCTGCTACCGGAGCGTGGAATTCTCGCATCTGTTCTCGACGCAATGCAAGTTCCGTGAGCTCGGCGCTGGTGGCTTGGACTTGTTGGATTTTTGCTCTCCTTCTTCTGGGGTTTCTGCGTATAGTGGTGGTGGTTGTGGAAAGTTGTTGGAATCCATGATTGTGGTTTTGGATGATAATGATGAGGATTCCAATCTGGAGAATGAAAATTGCGGAAATGGGAATGAGGGATTTTGTACTCTATTAAATGTGTTATTAAGGAACTGTGGATGGATTGTTCACTGAGAATATTGTGTTCGAGTTTAGACTAGGTTGACTGGAGGTTCTTAAATCTACCAGTGATCTCACGGACACCAACTGTACCTGAACAGTCCCACTACAGCATTATCATTGTTGAGTGAAAGTTTAGATGGATCTTCCAGTTCAGCCCAATCCATGGGCTTGTCACAGTACTGACACTATACAGGTACGACATATGGCCAAATGATATGCTAGGTCTATGCGGCTCTGCCGTATAGGTCTCATCCTCCTACAGTAGATGATAGCTCTTTTTTGTCAGCATATACAAAGTATCTTTGAAATGATGCTAGTGAATACACTTTATTCACTATCATTGATTTTCTCTCCCACTTTCGCTTAGTATCCAAGTACCCCTTTTACCCCCTTATATACTGTCACGGTGGATGCAATCTTACCAACGAAAAACAAATGTCTCAAGTCCAAGAACCTAGGGACTCAATCATACTAGTGCATGATATTCTCATTCTGGGCAACATGGGCCTCGGAAAAAGATCTTTCGAAGCTATTCAGAGAACAAGAAGCGATTCAAAAGATTTAGACTATATAGCTGTTTTATATAAATCAGTTAGCTGTATCTTGCAATCACAATGGTTAGTAGTGATAATAGCCTATAAGACTGGTTGTAATTGGGTGGTTGAAATAGTTGGTCGAGATCGGCTTGATAAAATATTTGGGACATTAAGTTTCATGCCTTTCTTGCTCTTCTACAAACAATTTTTGGATATATAGAAACCGAGTTGGTTTATATATTTATTTCATATTCTCATTCTCAAATTTATTATTACGTGTGCATCACAGAATTCATTTCTATAGGAAATTATCATTGATTTGACCTGAATTTATTTGAAGACTCCATCCAGCATAACAAAGGTGCAAATTGTTCTCAAACTGTTTTGTTCAATAACCTTCTACTTTTTGTTCTTCTCTTAACCCATCCTCTCAAAAGACATGAAGTAAAACTAACCCGAAATGAATCCATCCAACAATCACTACACCTATCAAACAGCAGAGAATATTAACAAGTCGACGGATTTGCTCCAAATCATGTTGCATATTATTCCTTTGCAAGGTCAATATTTCCGTGTCCCTGGACAATCTAAGGATCTCCCTGCTGTTAGCCACATGTCGTAAAAGACAACATGATCCAGACCTTGTCGTAAGGAATGGAAGGACTCGGGCGGTTTGTTCCTCTGGTACTGGCAATTGCTCGTCTGTGTTGTACGCTGGTGGAACCTCATCATGGTTTTCGGGGAGATTGTCCATGTTCGCAAGCCTGAGTATGTTACTTTCGGATTCGATTGAGTTCTTTAGTAATTAGCTTGAGACGTGAGTGCTCAAGCTGATTTTTGTTACTTTTATGAATGCGGAGGCATGCATCGAGAGTGTGGAGAAGAAAGTTTTACCGGAAAGGGGAAGCCAAAGGGGAGCTTTATTGTTAGTTGGTATGGATTGTTCATGATCTGGATTCTGTATATAGTTTGGAAAACAAGATAGTATTTATTCTCATGTTGTTCACGAAGAAAGTTCTGCAGAATTGATAGCTAACTTTCCTATCAGTCTAGTAGTCGTGGTAATGCTCACCGGGTCTCTCTTATATCCATCTATACTCGTGGCAAAGGTTTGACGAATGCGCCTGAGATTCGGAACATGATAGGATCTTTTTGAGCCTACTACTCTACTACGCGCGTAGGAATTTCAGTATCAATACTTTAGCTTGAATGAACATAATCTTGTTGATTCCAAGAAACCTTAAAGAAGAGAACATTAGCGGGCATATAGCTAGTTAATCTGAAATTGATATCGACTGAATCCAGTATCTATCTGTACCGTGACATTTCATAGTATTGGAACGACATTCCGATTAATCATTTAGATGGCCCATGAGTTAGTTGACACGCATCATTTGATAATCAGCCGAAATAATGAACGGGGTAAGTAAAGTAGCTATCCTACCAATCCACATGTTAGATATCTGATGTTATGTTCTGAAGAATTACCAATCAATCTCAGAGTGCGTTATAATACACAATATCACTGATAGAGTATCAATAAATTTAGATTACCGGTTGTCGCGGAGTAAGAGAATTAGTATATGTTAAGGGTTTAATGTGTTTGTGTCAATAAAATTGAGAAAGAAGAATTGGTGATTCAGTTTAGTTTTCAAAGAAAGCGTGCTATATAATCATGAGCTAACATCAATGTAGCCGCCGTCTGGCTCGAAAAATGAAGAGCCAACTCAGCCAAGGCATCAAGATCCTTAACTGACAGTCGCCGGAGAACGGACGCGGTGAAAGGAACCATTAAAAAAGAAAAAGCAAAACACCCAAGCAAATGATGCCACAAGTAATCACAAGTGCTTTCCGAAGCATTTCGTTTTCTCTCCTTAACCGCCGGAGCGTTTTAGATTCTTGTGTTTGCCTCTGAAATGCCTCTTCTGCTAGCTGTAACTTCTGCTGTGCTAAAGCGGGCTTGTGTACATCACTATCTGGTTTTCGAACCCTTTCTTGTCTTGGGTCCTGAAAGCTCACTTGTGCTTGCGCTAATCTACTCCATTCTGAAACAAGGTCCCAGTCATCAGTTTCTTCTTGTTCTGATCTCTGAGGCTCCATTTCTGACTCTGATTCTGTGTCTCTCATCTTATGCCATTCCGAGACAGTGTTATTGTCTGAATGACCATCCTCACTTGAGTTTTCACTTGAGGTAGGAGAAGAAGAAGGGAGAGGAATTTGTAGATAATTCTCATTATCTATAAATGCGGGTTCTGCGGGTAGTCTTCTTGCATGATTGTTAGTCCTAGCAAATAATGCAAGAGTTTGGAAATATTTAGTATCAGCATCCATGGTCGTAGATTGTGATAGATGAGTTTTCAAATATGGTCAAGAACGGTTAAGTCTTATACATAAGATTCAATACGAATTGTTTACACCCTGTACATACGAAGAATGTATATTGCTTGATGACAATAATACTTGTTCGTATATTGGACTAACTGGAAGGGTTTCAATGTCTTTGTCCTAATTGACGCTAAGCCCAAAAGATTTGAAAGTCGCTTTGACCAGAGAGGAGTCAAAGGATTTTAAGTTTCTTGATTATTTTTCTTGATTATTTAGTAATCACTTCTTCCTCGCTGTGTTCTATCTTGCTCAGGACATACCTCACTCTACGTTTATAACACATCTTATCTTATGGACCGTAGGAGCTTCCTGGAAATATTGGTGATGTATTTTCTTTTTATATTTGGTAAATTTATTTAATTTCGATAAGCTTGGTAGTCATTACTCGTACAGTAATAATAGAAGAGGACCTGAAGATATAAGGATGAGATTGCCTACGCATAGAAACCCCTGGATCAGCCCAGTCAATAGACAAAGTATCTAAACATTTAAAGTTTCGGATTAGCTAATAAATGATATATCTTGCAACGCCTATATAAAAGAATGTCGATTCTCGAACGATCCTCGGAATTTATGGCGGTGGAAAGGAGAACAATAGATGAACAGCTTCACTGGAATATTACTTATAAATAAGTCGTTCTTTATTTTCGAATGGTTTCTATCCATCATCAGCAACAGACCAGCTGACATACTCACAGAAACACCCAAACACAACTCTAACATCAACCAACAAGCAAACCCCATCCCCACAAACAACAACCTACTCCAACACATCTAACCATGTGTCTCTCTGTCAGTCACATCCATACCTGCCCTCACATTTCCTACAAGATCTATCCCTGTCAGCCCGGTGCCATCGCTGCCCGTTGTCCCTACAACAAAGCAGAAATGAGACGCTTGGACAGAGATTGTGGAAGTTGCTTGCAAAAGCAGGGACTTCGCGCCTTCAAGAGATCTTTGAATCGAAAAGCGAGAGCAAAGAGACTCAGTCAGGCAGCGGAAATCAGGAGAAGTGTAATTGAAGCTGAAGAGCTCGCTCGGGAAGAAGAGAAGAGAAAGAGAAGGAACAGCACAGGTGGAATTGAAAAAAGAGGGGAGAGTGGGAAGATTGGAGGGGCGCGCGGGTGTGTGATCATGTGAGAGATGTTTGGTTCTGAAAGGAGAAGATGAAATGGAGGCGGAGTTTGGTCCTACCTGAAGTTCATTAATTTGACTATGTAGCTAGACACTATTTTTTCAAGCTGAATCTTTTTGATAGGTTATTGCCATTAGTATATTAGTATATCTAAGAGTTGAATTCCTATTATCTTTTTGATATCTGAGAATTCAGAGATCACTCATTTGTCAGGTTTAGACCTCTCCTGGTTCTCCATCATCCCTAGATAGATACCAAACGACCCTACTGATATGCGAGGGGGCCCCCTTTGCCGCTTCTATTATACCCCATAAGTCATTAAATAACCTATTTATATACCTACTGCACAGATACCTGGCTCCACTTAGTACTTACTATATTGCCAAAACTCCAGTTGAACTTGTGCATCTATTCAAAGTATGAGAACGATTCAACCCCAAACTGTATAACTTCAATCATCATATAAATATTTGACACCGGTATGATAAGACATCGGATTGCTTCCTCGCGGCGTGATTAGAGGAAGTGAGGGGTCAAGGAAATCCGATAGTTTAGCCGATGTGCCACCGACTCTGGTCTTATTTTCCTTTTACAATCTAGAGTCAAAGTGATATAGCCAATAAAAGACCCTGATTTCGACTCTACCAGGGTCTGTGGGTCCAAAGAGGGTCTTACAATTACCCTTCCGACCCCTCCGTATGGCTTACAATCGGATATGCGGCCCGCAGAAGCGGGGTATCTAGCCATGTGTTGTGATTCTTTTCTCGTCCTCCATCGTGACTGCTATAAAGGACTGAAAAGATACTTTTATCATCTAAAACGATCCAAATCCAACCATTGCAAAAGTCGTCGTGTTCCTACAAATCATCTCCATCCAACACTTCATTGAATATTCTAACAACCTAAACAATAACCTAACAACATGTCTCCAACCAAAGAACCCTTCACCATAACAGCCTCTCCATCCACCGATATCTGGCGCAAACCCCCTACCACCGATGACTTCAATGCACCCACCAACATGGCGCCCATTATTCCCCTCACCTCATTCCTCTCCTCCAAGATCACCTTCTCGCTCCCATGCAAATACCGTTACGACCAAGGTGGACTTCTTCTCCACCTCACCAAGAGCGGCTCTAAAGATCGCTGGTTGAAAACCGGCGTTGAGTTCTACAATGGCAAACCCTTTGTTAGCACTGTTGGATGTGACAACTTCGCGGATTGGAGCATCTACCCAACTGATCTTGATGCTAGTAAGGATGTTGAGGTCACGGTCGAAGTTAGGAAGGAAGGTGATGAGAATGGGAAGGGATTGTGGGTTTATTGGCTTAAAGATGGAGAGAGAATACCAATTAGAGAGGTTGCGTGGTTTTTTGCCAATGAAGAGGAGTGGAATGTTGGGGTTGGCGCAATGGCTTGTAGGCCTGCTAAAGCGGAAGCTGTCAATGGAGAGAGTTTGGAAGTCAAGTTTTGGGATTTCGAGTTGCTGCAGAAAGAATGATGTGGTTTGAAGATCAATGGTTGACGACAGATTGAGGCATACGGGGTCACGAAATTTGCTGGACATGGGGGTGAGAGGTGGTGGGTATGCTTGTCAGCGTCACTATGGCATATCGTCTGAAATGGACGGTACAATATTGTGTGCGTGCACAGGAATCAAATGAAAGTATTCATACAAAATAACCTACAAAAAAACAAAAGTCCAATAGAGCATGCAATTATGAAGTATGCATTCATTTTCTGTCTCCCATCACTCTTGCACACATATCTCCGCTCATCAAAAGTCGGAGAGGATGGGAAGAATCAATATTAGAAGTCATCATGGAAAGAATTCGGCCAATAACAAAAAGTTTTTGATATCTATTCGATGTACTCGAGTAGATCTACAGTGCTATCCGCTACTAGTCGTCGTATATCCAGAATTGAGAAGATCAATTAATTCTTCACTTACTATAATACTATAATCAAACTATCATTTTGACCGAAACTCCCACAAACTCCCACTTGCCTCCAGATTAATTCAAAGTTCCCATAAAAATCAGCAGCCTAGTAGCTGTGACCATGCATAGAGAAATTCGTCAGATAATAATCTCCTATGATAGATGAAGTGTCAAAACCCATTTTCCCATTTTCCGGTTCATGCGGAGGGAGTATCGAAGGATCCTGGTGCTTCATATTTCGTGTTCCTACACAGTTGAACATTCCGATTCTTAGACTGGTATTGAGTATTAAATGAGTTATAATTAAGGGATGGATATTGCGGCCTTTATATACTGATACTGTACCACCTAGAAGCTAGAGCAGTATGTATGAACAACCCTCGAACAACCACTGCACAAGTTAATTTGGGGGAAGATTCTTTGGAGTGGGTGTGTTGTTTTGTGAGGGGTGAAAGGGTGAAAGAAAGTTGAGAGGGGCTTGGAGAGGGGTAAGGTAAGTAGGGAATTGGCAATGTGTGGGTGACGAGTACTACTTGAATGTTTGTTGGGTAAAGCAAGAATCATTACAAAAAGATTTCCTTTGAATAATTTTGCAATATTCAAAAACTGATTATTTATACTCAAGATTTTCTTTTCAAAATTAACCTTTTATAAATGAATGTGATCTCACTACTTGATTTGATATGCCTTGACAAATTGATTCCTTGTATGATATACAAAGTAGGATTTTGATATAAAAGACGAAGCCACTCATTAATGTCTCTGAATATCCCTCCTAAAAAATGTGATTGTAATATACCAGCTAACGACGTAAACAACAACTAAAGTGACTTGAAAAGAGACCCCATTAAATCATCTCTTGCGTGACACAAAATCTGCGTATAAATCATCAATCTCAGTGTTATACGCCTTTACACAAGCAGATCTGACAATCGTTCCCTTAGCAGCCCTCTCAAACCTCTTATTATTTTTCACCACGACGACCAAACCTCGCTCGACTCGAGCATGTTCTGGCACGGTAGCATTCGCTTTTTCTATTTCCGGCCATACCAATGCTATTAAATCGTCCTCGGTCAGTTCTGAACCTTCTTTGGGTTCCAACAATATCCCACAATTGATCTTCCCTTCCCCAAATACAAGACATCCGTTTAATAGTGGATGCGATTGTAGTAGGATTTCAATGTGTACAGGATTGACTTTGTGGGCATTGGAGAGGATGATTAAATCATCAATTCGGTTCTCAAACTTCCACAGTGGACCGACTTCATCGGGAATTGGACCATCATAACGACGTAGAATGTCCCTGGTCCTCCACTGAGTTTGATCGGGCGCCATGTAAAATACGGGTTGGCTCCAAGCGAGTGTTGGATCAGTATATCTATGTACTACTACTTCACAAAGTAGAGAGTCGGGTGTTATCGGCTCCAATTCTGGTGAAAACTGTGGATGGAATTCGATGCATGACCAATGTGATTTTGGTGGTACAAGAAGAGGCAATAGGCCAGTTTCGGTCGATCCGAAAACCTGCCATAGAACAGCGTTGGTATGGCTAACAATGAAGTCACCCGTCTTTTGGGATAGTGGACCTTATTATCGATCAATGATGTACTTAATAACGAGATGCGGATATATTCCTTACCTCCAAGCCAACAAATATGTTTTAACGCAGCAATTTCTTCTCCTAGATCTTCGCTATTCTCCAAGAACAATTGTTCTGTGACACTCGGTGCATTGATGACTCCATGAATTGGAAGAACCTTCATGATATCATGCAATATCTTTCCACTGGAAGGTATATCTGGTGGACCACAAACAAAGGTTGAACCCAAGGCAATGGTCGTAAATGCCATAATGAGTCCAGATCCATGGAAAAAGCTACTCCCACACAATTGTAAGTTGCCTTTGCCTAGTAGTTTGAAGCCTGCAGAGGTTCGCCCAGGAACATCGGGAAGTAGTATGGTGTTGTTGATGACACTACTGAGATGGGCATGGCTGCAATTTTTTGGCTTTGGTGCACCTGTAGAACCCGATGTATGAATAATCAGTACTACCTCATCTTTGTGTGTGTCCCAGCTTTTAGTGTACGGATATGATTCGGTGTCTTTGATAATCATGTCCTGCATGCTCGGTACTGCGAATGTTTCCAAAGATGGAAGTACACCAACAATCAGTGCAGCAAGCTCCGAGTATTGTGATGCGTAGAACAGTTTTGAGCATTTGGTCGCTGTGAGTAATGAAATTGTGTTTGCTAATGCATTTCGTGGACTAGGCAGAAGGAGAGGGTTTCCGGTCTTCATGGCAGCAATTTCCATGATTGGATAGCGGAAGTCCTGTACTCCAATGAAAGCAAAAGTCTCAGCTGAGGAAGAACTGACTATGTGAGAGTCGATCCAATGAGCTGTGAAATCCACAGCATGCAAGAACTGCCCGGCAGTGAGTTGATCAAACCCCATGGACAGATCAGACATTTTAGCCACCATTGCGACGACTCGTTGAGGGTCATTGCGTGCCTCTTCTTCGAGTATTTGTGGAAGGAGCCTGTTGGCACGGTTGAGTGCTGCATCGGAAGGATATGCCTCAGCACAGCCCGAGACTCGGTCGATATTCGTCCCATTGTTCATTATTCGTCTTTCCAGGGCCATTTTAGACGCTGATGCTCCAAAGTATGATAAGAAGAAAAACAAAGCGGATAACGATACGTTATATACATTGCTTCAGCATCGTCCTAGCGATCGGCAACCATAACGAATCCAATGTGTAACAAGGATTGCATACACGAATGTAATGTATTATTGTACTTATACCACCAGAAAGTCCGCAAGTCGGGTAAACCGGCATATACCATATAGTAGTAAAATTGTTCCGGGCCATTGCTCAATATCGCCATTATGAAATGCCCTTAGTTCATTGCATTTCACAATAGGGATATTGCGGTATAACCTGGAACAAGTTTAGTTTACCACTATATGGTATATGCCGGTTTACCCGACTTGCGGACTTTCTGGCGGCACGAATGATCAATCAGTGCATAAGCAACAAGTTATTGACTGGAAGGGTAATACTAACGGAACGCCTAGAACGGAACGCCCTCAACGGAACGCGGAACGG
The DNA here is from genome assembly GCA_000503235.1 of Sclerotinia borealis F-4128. Lineage (NCBI taxonomy): Eukaryota > Fungi > Ascomycota > Leotiomycetes > Helotiales > Sclerotiniaceae > Sclerotinia > Sclerotinia borealis. The sequence continues at coordinate 42,810 of KI628548.1, forward strand.
AATGCCCGTTCCCGGGGTAGGATTCCCCTATAGTTAGCAACCTCCCACTTCGTATATAAGGTGGAAGGTTACTCGAGTAGACAGAATGAATTACCTTTTATACCATATACGTTTTTAGTTTATACACCTTTGAAGTCTGTCCAACAAATACATTTACATTTGTACTAACATAACCTTAGTACTGTATAGGGAAATAAAAGAGAGGGGGTGTATATGTGACAATAAAGCTTCCACACTTGAGCGAAACCTGTCTTCAAATTAAATTAAAGATAATTGCCAAGAACGTTAGCGATCTTCAAAGGTTATTATAAACTTACTTTCTTGTTTGATGAAGGGTTAAGGTTTAACATAAGCTCAAGCCAGTGGTCAAATACATACCCAAATACCCCTGTAATTGGACCTCGCCGACCCCAAGAACCACTAACGGGTTCTACCCCACAAAAATGAAGCCCGAACAAATTTGCAGTTTGATCTAACGAGCTCTATAAGAACCTCTGCGAAATCCACGAAACCTCCCAATCCAGCAAAATCAGAGAATCACTCAAACTAAAATACCGCAACATCCAGAATCTCAAGTTATCCCATAATGTGTAGACAAGCAAGTTGTCCGACCTGCCGTACGTCTCTCGCACCTCCACTCCTACCTTACGTCAATCATACTAACATATATGCTCGACAGAGAAGGAAACCTGGTTTGGCTGCGGTCAACATTTACCATCCGTCTTCTCCTCCATTTCAGCCGATCAAAAATGCACCTGCGTACCGAAGTTTGAGAAGGACGGAGTGGAATATCCCCCAAAAGTTGGCACCGGAAAAGCACAGGATTCCGGTGAGGAAGGAGACGTTATTATACACGACTTGAAGAGAGATACATGACTAGCCGATCTGCTCAAGATAATAGTGCCTGTCGGTTTAGGGGTTCTGATTTGGATTTGGTGGTCATAAATGGCTCAGGAGGTATTGAGTAAGGATCACAGCATCAACTTTTGGCGGCAATTGCTATGGTCTGCGGAGCAAGGCGTACCGTACCGGTGTGTCCGATGTGTAAAGAAATAGCGAACCGGACGGATTCAAGGATACAAGCCTTCATTTTCGGATATTGCGACCTCTGAATCGCAATACATGTGCTAGTAACTTCACGTTTCGCTGCACCAATATACAGCTTCGTACACACTTGGGTGTCCGTCGGATATGTCTTCACTAGAGCATGTTGTGTGTGAGGATGGTTGAGGATATCAGACGAGTCCAGAGAGTCATGGAATTTCATTTCGAACATTCAATGGGGAATCCTTGGACATCGGATAATGCGTGGAGTTTGATCCGTTCTTCACTATTGTCTGTTCTACCCAGATACCTGTATCAAGCCAGACAACATGAAGGAAGATACATGTCTCCCAGTTCACTTTTGAAAAGTATTTATTCACTTTATCAATTTACGCTAGTCTTTGTCGCGTTCTACACTTGGCAACCGTAAATATCTGTTCGCAAACCATCCTTGAACTTTACAACTCCAGAAGAACTCTTGGTTTCACACTTGACCACGATCTTACAAAGAATCTTACCAGAAACCAACTTGAAGACGACTTGATCATTGATCTTAGTCAGCCTCTTGGGTAAGTCGATGATTTTACCAATAAATAGCAATTTCATGCATTCCAAACTGACAATGGCCAGAGAAAAGATTTGGATCGATGTCGGCGGAGAATCTTTCCACATCCACGAGGATTTGTTGCGCAAAGACATGAATTTCATTGACATTCTTAAATATGGTTCGTTCGTAAAAAACGAAACACCTGAAATGTTCGAAATCTTCGCCCAATGGCTCTACACACGACATTTCATCAGGCAACCAACGATCAAAGTAGCTCTAGAGCTATGGTTTTTTGCCAGGAAGATTTCGTGTCAGAAACTCCAAAACTTTACTATGGATTTTATTCAGGATTCCTACCGTTGGGTCGACGAGATGATGGAAACGGAAGAGCTGAGATATGTTTTTGAAGCGACCAAAGATGACACGGACATTGGTCCTTTGGAGAAATTCTGTGTTGTTTTGCTTCACTACCATACTACTCACGTCGATCACTATTGCGTTCGCAATATTCTTTTGGAAGTCCCGGCTGCCGTCGGCCCATACCTTCTTTATGAAGCTGAATGCTATGACCGTCGCAAATTTCATGATTGCGATCCCAGTGTCCGAACCGAAGGCAATCTATGCGAGTTTCACTCCCACGACAAGGGCAGCATCGTTCTCGAGCCCTGTAAATCGGAACCCAATAAGCCTTAGTTTTTTTTTCAGCTTGCGTTCGGTCGGTGAATCTCTTCAGTATCCTTCTCTCTAGCTGCTTTTCCTGGCGCCCTTTTTCTCACTCGTCACGCGTCTTTCGATAATTCTGGGAAGAGTCAGAATTCTCAGAATTCTTTACCAAATCATCAACACGACTTTACTCGGCGGTTCCAGTTCATCCATAGTGCTTGAGAAAAACATTGATTTATCTGGTAGGAATGAAGGACAATGAAAAGCATTATCAGATTTCTAAAAAATCACCAACTAATCTTCATGTGCTGAACATGTGAAATCACCAATTCTTTCAATCCACCCCACTATTCATCCCTCTACTACCTCTTTCCTAAACTAACAATTGTACCCCAGACAATCCATTCCCCCCATCCCCCCACCTAACAATTATAATTCAAATAAACTCCCCTACCCCCCTCCCCATTCAAAGCATTAACATACTCCGTCCACTCCACACTTCCCTGTCCCTTCACCCAATCCGCATACCTAAACACAAAAGCCAATCCCAGCCCACTACCCCCATTACACGCCTCACTACTAATCACAACATTCTGATCACTCGCAGGCGTCACAGTCCCGAATATTCCAGAGTTGATTTTAGGACTAATGTTGTTGAACGTGGGGGTATTGGGCAGAGGGGTAGAAACGGTGTAGACGTTGAGGGCGGGGGAGATGCCGCTGATGGTGGGTGAGTAGGAGTGAGGGAAGGTGAGGGCTAGAGAACAGCCGTAGGAGCCGGCAGGGAGGGCCGGGAAGGCTATTAGTTGCCAGTATTGGTTGGTGGGGTTGCCTGGGTGAGTTGGTTAGTGTGGATTGGGACTGTTGGGGGTAGGGGAGAGCATACCATTGCCATCAACATCTTGACTAATTTTGACGGATTTATCCGTATTCCACGTGTTAGGATACGCAGTATTTGGATTTGCTTGAGAGAGCTGCACGAGTTGGCTAGGGAAGAGTTGAGTTCCGCAAGTGCGTTTCTCGCTCAAGGTATCCGGTACAGGAGAGGCGTGCACGAAGCTTGCTGCTCCGATGAGAAAAGGAAGGATGATTTTGGAAAGCATTTTGAAAAACTGTGATATTCTGAGTGGAAAGTCGAAGATTGGTTGCTGAAGTGTTGATGAAGTGTAAGTCTAATTATGATGAGAAACTAATACCTGAATCGACCCAAAGCATCGTTATATAGCACACTTCCAAAGAGCGATGTAATATCACGATAGTAAAACGCTAAGGTAAATCATATGACGGATGAGCGGGCGGATACGAAGAGGCTTATTTGTCTCTAGGGCTGATAACAATACGAAATTCTCACCAAGCTGAATACATCATACGACAGTTGACAGTTGACAGTTAACAGTTCATTCACTTGAATATCCTGATTGTCATCACCACATGACATGTCTAGCAAACAGCCATTCAAAAGGTTTCTGAAGCCTGTTTTTTGGAGGAAGTGTTTGTTTGTGACAAATCTGATGATAGATTTATGGTATGGTATTGTTGATTTACAAAGGGTAGCTGGAGTGGGCTACTTACTAGTGGATGTCTTGGGGTAAGGGCTTGGCGGCTGCGAGAGTTCGGAGTTAGATGGTGAGATGGTGAGATGGTGAGATGGCGAGATTCTCTTCATGTGTGTTTATGAGGCTGATGCGAGCTACATGTTCTGGGAGAGGGTAAGCAAATAATAAAATAAGTATTATGATCGGTCGGTCGGTAGGTTGGCATGTTTTTATTTGCGGGCCCGGGTTTGATTGATGCCCATTGATTCGAGAATATCTGAACCTCCCTCCTCTGAGTCCTCTCTCAGCCGTACCGTAAGCGAGATATGTTGGACAGCTCTTATTGTTGTACCAAGAGAAGTTTTTTCGTGGGGCTTGTTTTCGAAAAGAGGTAAAGAACGTACATGTTGAAACATTTTGTCCCGTGGCAATTCTGGCATAATATTGTGATGAGCTAAGCTGAGTACATGCTATAGTTCGAGGAACTCTTGTTTGTTCGGGTCTTCATTTTCTAATGTTTTGTTGTGTTGTGTCACAGTGTATTGGAACTTTTAGGGAGTTGTACCATAATCAAGATTACATGAGGGCCTTGATCGATTTGGAAGATTCTAGCTATTTGAAAGATCTACTGAGTAACTAGTTTGAGAGATTCATGGTTCTTCGGAGGCTGAATTGTTGAGCTCTATAAAATACAAAGAGTTTTGTCTGGGATAGTTCATAGAAGTTCCCTCTCCAACAGTATAGCAGTGTATCTGAAGCTCATATAAGATTGTATATGGGGATATATTGTTTCTTTGCTATTTGTAGCACAATCTGAACATTCAAAATTTCACATCATGTGTACTCGAGTAAATTGAAGATAGCTTTGGAGATTCTGATTGCTAAATACTCACTAGCTTTTTCCTGATATATCAGTTAGTCTGATATTCTTTAGACTCTGAGAACTACAATGAGGCCAACTTGCAACCCCCCTAGACCCTGAGATGAAAGTACTAATGTTGCTCTTCTCTGTCGTCCTCAATGTCCCCAGAAAACCACGTCAACTTGGATATTCCCCTCCGTGAATATACCTCCACTATATCCAAGCTCGTCGGTTGAATCAGAGGTATTGAAGATAGGGCTGTACATACTGCTAGATGAACCTCACAGCAATGTCTATTCAAAAAGTAAGTATTGAAAAACAAAGCGTTAGTTAAATCACCGATATGATCGCAAAACGCGCAATCAGAAAAAGATGTCGCCTCGAACTCTGGAATCGCCTTTAGTGATAACTCTTCCATGAAGATCCATAGGGTCATACTCATTCATGCAATATCCAGAGCCTCAATAAACAATGCATCCGCATTCCTACACTATCTCAACAGATTGACAAGGCAAGATCGTCTACGTCACCCTCCTCAATCTCATATGCCAATATCGCTGCCGCGAACAATGGCAACCCCATTATCGTCAACCATCGAATTCTCGAAGATCCGCATCATCACTTTATATTTCATATCCTGAAGGAAGAGAGAAAGGGCATACATATTCTTCGCTCTTCGCTTGACCTTAAAATGCATCCTACTGAGTATCCAGCCATACATTGCTAGCACCAATCTTCAATTTTGACACTGACACTTACTTTTTACCGAAAATATATACATTGATAATAAGCTGCAGGCTCCAGTCCGTACTTGAGATGACCAGCGTACATCCATCCACTCAGTTGACTAAAACTTCTAAAATCTCGTATCTAAGTACTCATATCTGAATCGTCCTCGGGCATTTATCCACAACCGACTTTTCAGGTAATATTAGGTGTCCGTGTCAATGCAGATTATAAATCGATACTAGAACTTCAACTACTCGTATACATCCCAGGATTCATATCTGATAATACTAATACAAGTTCCAGCATCTACAGTGCATACACAAGCTTTGTCATCCACAGTTCTATCGCTACCTACTATCACTATTAGTTTGCACTTCAAAATGAATGGTGGAATGAAGATTATCATTAATATTTGCTTTGTCCTTATCAATACTCGTGCTTCGAACAAGGAAATACTTCGTATAGAAATGGAGAATCCCTAATAAAAATATTACGACCAGTTAGATATTGAACTATGCTTTAATTATTTCCTTTCCTGTACCGTCTGTACATACCACGCAAGTGAGGTGTCATGATGAAGATTCAAAGTTTAAGATCGGGTATTCCCCTCTTCTTAATCTTCATCCCCACCTGTATTTGCATTATCACCGCCTGTACCATCCGTACCTGCACTTGCAGGATTCCCGCTTGCATCATCGCCACCTACGTCGTTTCCACCTTGATTAGCTTGCTCTATATCATCTTGTTCTGCCTTGTTGAAGGGTGCATCGTCCTCGCCTGCAACATTTCCGGCGCCCTGATTTTCATCTTCATCCTGCGCTAGTGGTACCGAGTCCTCGACATTATTAGTTTGATCTTTGTTTTGGTCTTGACTTTGATCTTGATCTTGTGACGAATCCTCCACATTGTTTACTTGGTCTGGCTTTTTCTTTCCTTTCTTGTTCCGATCATCTTGTTTGTTTTCTTCATTATTTTGTTGGGAACCTTGATCGTTTTTCTCGTTATCGTTTTCTCCCCTTTCTTCATTTTCTCCACCTTCTTCTCCCCCATGATCGTTTTCCTGTTCATCTTCCCCTCCAGTAGCAGCTCCTCCTTCGCCCGTGTCTTCAGTATTACCCTCTGCATCTCCTTGTTGGTCGTCTTCTCTTTCGTCTTTTGTATCATTTTCACCTTCAGTTCCCGCATTGCTATTCCCCTCATCATTTGTTTCTTGATCGTCTTTTTCTTGACCCTCCTGATTATCTTCTCCCTTATGATCACCCTCTCCCTCATTTCCATCTGCTTCGTTTCCCTCTTGATCATTTCCACCCTTACTGCCCTCTTCCCTATCGCCCTTTGCTTGATCTCCTGAATCATTTTTATCTCCAGCTTCTTCTTGACCCTCCTCTTTGCCTCCTTGTGGGTCGCTTTCTTCCTCGTTTCCTTTTGGATCATTTGCCTCTTGATCATCTGATTCCTCCTTATCCCCCTCTCCTTGAGTTTCTTCATCATTTCCCTCTTGATCGTTTCCCTCCTCATCGTTCCCCACTTGATCATTCTCTCCTTCGTTCCCATTTTTGCTACCCTCCTCTTTTCCACCCCCCCTCTTGATCATCTCCCTCCTGATCATTTTCCCCTTGATCGTCTTTCTCTTTATCGTCCTCTTTTTGGCTATCATTCCCCTCCTGATCCTTCTCCTCTTGACTATTTTCCTCTTGATCCTTCTCTTGATCGTTCCCCTCTTGATTGTCATCTTTTTGGTTCCCTTGATCATTTCCCTCTTTGCCCTCCCTCTCTTGGTCATCCCCCCCTTTATTATCCCTCTCTCCTTGACCCTCTTCATCATTTCCCTTTTGGTCTTTCACTCCTTCGTTCCCCTCTTGATCATTTCCCTCGTCGTTATCCCCCTTCTGATCTTCCTCTACTTCTTTCCCCTCTTGGTCTTTCTCTCCTTCGTTCCCCTCCTGGTCATTTCCCTCTTTGTCACTCCCCTCTTGATCATCCCCCTTCTGATCTTCCTCTGCTTCTCCTCCCCCTTTATCTTTTTCTCCTTCGTTCTCTTCTTGATCATTTCCCTCTTTTTCACCCTCCTCTTGATCTTTCCCTCCTTCTTTCTCCTCTCCTTCTTCCTCCTTTTCAATATCGCTACCTTCTTTGCCGTCGTGGTCATCACTTTCAATTTGTGGGCTGTTCTCCCCTTCATCCCCATCTTCTACGCATCCCTCCTTACTTCCTTCTATTTCACCTTTCTTATCACCATCCTCTTGATCGTTCTCACTCCCGTCACCATTTGAGCCCCCTCCTTGATTCTCTTGATCAGCTTCTCCACTCTCATCCTTTTCGTTATTTCCGCCGTCCGAAAAATTCTCAGTCTCGTCCCCCTTGTTATTATCCTCATTGTCCGAGGCATTCTCGACCTTACCTTCTCCCTCCCTATATTCTTCTCCTCCATCAATATTAGTTTGTCCCTCCTGGCTATTCTCGCTTTTCGGGTCATTTCCCTCCCCATATTCACCCTCAACTTCTTCCTTGTCGCCGCTGTTCGAATCATTCTGAGCTCCGTCTCCCTTATCCTCATCACCATTGTTACTCCCTTCCCCCTCTTCGTCCACATCACCATCATTAAGCTCCACCTCTTGATTGTTTTTGCTCCTTTGGTCATCCTCCGACTCATTATCAGAAGCCCCAGCTCCATCCGTCCCTTCTCCCTCCTGACTATTCTCGTCTTTTGGGTCGTCTTGCTCTCCATCCCCCATCCCCAAGTGCCTCACTTCCACCCTCATCTTTCGCACTGTCTCCATTGCCCGCACCACTCCCAGCTTCACCTCCTTCACTCCCTTCTACCCCTTCTACCCCATCTCCCTCCTTAGCCCCTCCTCCCTCTATTTCTCCACTATTATCGTCATTCTCATCCCCCTGACCATCCTGGCCGCTTGAATCATCCTCGGCACCATCTTCAGGAGTCCCATCTCCATCATCTACACTCCCTTCCTTCCCATCATTTTCCTTACCCTCTTCTCCTCCAACTCCCTCTTCACCATTATCGTTCTTACTTTCTGGATTATCCTTTTTATCACTCTGCTCAGGCTCAGGCTCATCATTAAATATCTCAAAGCGATCCGGATCAATCAACGTATCTTCATTTTGCTTATTCGATCCACCCGCACCCCTATCATTCGCATCCGGGCCAACTTGAATTGATCTACCCTGCTTGTCATCACCCTCCAAAGGCAACACATGCCGAGTTCCTCCCGATTTCCCGGATTTCATTTCGTTGAGGAAGCCCCTCGTGTTTTGCGAAGTAGCAACCATAGCTGTAGTAATATTCGGTATTTTACCAACAAGTCCCTGTGCAGTCGTAAACGATTCTGGATCTAGAATAGCATCAGTGATCAATTGAGAGCCCAGAGCAACCAACGGTCCAATCATCGGAATACAGCTAAGGCCCACCGCCAGAATTCCCGACAATAACTTGGCGATCCAATCGGGATCATATCCATTCCCTTGATATGTAACAGTGGTGCCATATTGCTTGCTGAGTAGTTTATCATACTGGATGACTCCTGATTCGTTCATCCATCTCGTTGCAGATTGAGCCTTTGCATTGACGGACGTGGAATCGAAAAGGACGATGAATTGATAAGGATCTTGAAACTCCTCTTTCCGTAATTCAGCTGGAATTGCAAGAAGTGCCGCCAAAGACTTAATGTCAAACCGAGCTGTGTATTAAGGCAGGAATTTCCAACCGTACGTATCATCTCGTTTCATAATCTCACTATCTACCACAAAGTCATCGCCGTAAATTCCTTGTTCTCTCTTTTTCTCGGCGCCAAAAACACCAGGCTCCTTGGTGATTGGAAGTGGGGTAGTTGGATTTAAGCGGTTCAACTCTCAATCAATTCCAGCCCGTACTGATGCAGGTATGTGGCTCTCACGAAATTTAATTGAATCACCAAGATCTCCTTTCGCAAGTGAATCAATCTGTTTAGCATAGTCTTGTTCACCGTTGACGAGATTATACTTCCCTTGTACAAGTTTCTCCTGGTCGAGCTGGATACGATGGTAGGTCTTTAGGGTTGGACTTCCAAGACGCAATGCCACCCGAGTGTAAGTGCATCGATCAGGATACTTTTTGTGCGCTTCTTGACATAAAGGGATGTAGATACATCGCAAGGGATAAGACAAATCTACCCATAGAAACTGTTCGTCGGGCGTGGGAATAAGGACTGGCCAAAGCCCAACCATCGTCTTTCCACTCTGATCACTTATGGCATAGAAGTCATCATCTCCTCCGATGGTATCTTGTCGTTTACTGTTGTTGCAAATACTGCCGGCCATAGCATTCATGTACTTGTATCGAACGTAGGTCTTTCGTAAAGGTTTATGGAGAGTTTGCTTGCTTAGGCGCGCAAGGTCCTGATGAGCGATATTTGGGGCGTAGTATCCCTCATCGACATAAGTGTTGGTGACGACTTCGAGTAGAATATGGCTGTAGAACTGCTTGGTGTCATCTGGATCGAAGTTGTCGCATTTCAAAGCATTTCGAGGGAACCAAGCAATTCCTTCAGGGTTTGCTCCTGCCATGGTGATTGATTTGTGTTGATAATTCAAGTTGAAACGTGTTTATACGTGTGAAAGATACGAAAATTTATCAGAAAAGAGCCTGAAATCTCCTTTTGTTTGCTCAAGATCTCTCTTTGATGAAGATGGACGTCAGAACAACTTATATTTAGAAATGATCATTGCCATTCTGCACTTGCAATTTTTGAGCCGTTCATCATATCAGATATCGCCATTCGAGCAACCCGCTCTTCCCGCATGTGCAACCGGCAATGGCATCACTGTCCAACCAGATGTGTCGAATTCTTACTGGTTTTATTGTTTCTAGCAATTACAGCTGTGTTCATAAGTGATGTGACTAGATGGCAAATCTCCCATCTGTAATGCCAAAGCTATGGTCTCGAAGACAATGAATCTGCCTTGTACCGCAGACTTTTCCTAAATTTTTAAGCACAACTAAAACAATCACCAGCCAGCCAGAGTTACGCTTGGTAGAATACTAGAATCAGCTGATGGCTAAGCCCAATCTATCTGTGAACAGCAATAGACAAAAAGGGAATTGATATAGAGATGATTCGCTCCCAGCTTGACAGCAAACAGCCGAGAAATGCCTATTATCATCACCGTTTTTGTATTGCGTAGTACAGAAGGTTTCAAATTCAAAAGGGGCAAGAACGGCGTAAGCTGGCAATCGGCAGTACTGAAAGCTCTTTCCAATGTAGAATGCATTGAAAACTAAATCTCAGCATGCACAAAGAGATGCTCGTCCTCCTTGAAAAGAGCAATTAGAGATTAGAGGATGGAGATATGAGACAATACATGAGTAACTACAGATTGATCAATCAATAAGGTGCACACTTACTTGGTACTCGAGCTCCTTGAGCTGACTTACTTTTCGGTGGCTGTTGTTCAACTGATTTGAACACGTCTCATATTATCAAGTAACCATAACCCCGCATACTATGACTTGGTATAATTCTTGTACCCTGTTATATCCCGACATGTTCCCATTGTGATAACGGGTGTCACCATTTCCGGATGAAGAAGTGAGTGTGGGCTACCGGTACCCGACTTGAATTTCATCATGATTCGGAGCACACGAGAAAACCGAATGCCCGATTTCTGGAATCCTGCCATGTTATTATTAGGTAGGACATGCGTTGATAAAAACAATCTCACTCATATAGATATTATCAGACAATTCGATATCGTATCCAGGATGGACCTCGCATCCTTGTAAGTAAGGATTCCTGGAGTACGAAACGCTAACTTCTTCTTCTTCCAATGTAAATAAGATGCGTATTGGCCCTCAAGGAGAAGCTTCATCTGATGACTCGTGTGAAATTGACAAAAATAATCAAAAGGTTTTAGATATAGTACCGGTACTGCAAGCACTTTTCCTCTGATCAACAGCTCGTTGAAAGTTATTCTTTCTCTGGCCTTGAGGTTTTATTTCTCATTGCATGAAATGCCGCGATCACGAGACATAAGCGCTAGCCGTAGAGTAGTAGGAAATATTCTGAATTATTACATATCAGCGATAACGACAATCTCACGAACCTCATTAATATTTATAACAATATCTCATAAAAGTACCTTTTCTTTTAGCCAACCCACTCTTGTCTGTCTAGTTGACTCTAGTCAGGACGGGACAGAGCACGCTACTCTGATTTGAGAAGGTGCTCGCTCGTATTTTCACCGTGTTGATGAACCTTATTCCATGGTTTGAGACATTTGAGATTCAGAGGGCGTACATGGAAATGTTGCAATACCTATCACAGTACCTATGTGCACAGTACTATGGTACGGTACTGTACACACGAAGTCATGTTGCATTCCTTCCTTTTCGATCATTACCAGGGAGAGTTTTCTACACTCTGTACATTTGTTTTCATTTTGATATTCATTTTGATAACACCGGTACAGTTTGCTTTACCTCGGCCGACTCCGAAGCAAAAAATCTCTAACCTGACTCGATTTCGGGGCTGGGCTGAAAGTGGGATGGATAACACGGACATTCCCCTCAATGTGCACAGTTCCGATCCTTGGTAATCATTGTTTGCAAAAGATAGGAAGGATTGGATCAATTGGATAATTGAATTATTCCTGGGCTGCTAGATTCATCGAGCGATGAACATCTTGGCAAATGCTTGTTACAAACATCCGTCTTTCCCTAGACGCCCCAAAGCTTGTGTTGACGACCCGACAGTACGGACCAGTAGTACTCCATGAGTGAGCATGAATCGCGAATTACGAGTTGTGTGATTCGCACAGTGTATTGCAACCTGCAGGTCGTGTGCTTTGTTTCGACTACCTTCCACTTTCATCATGGTGCTCCAATTTTGATATCTTTAGTCTTCTCTCATATCGAACTATATTTGATAGGAACAATGTGGAGGATAAACAATTTTATGAGGTAATAGATACGATAATGTGGATTCACTGATATCGATTTCAGCCAGTGAAGATGCTTATTCCATATTTAAGGTACTTGATTGGGGCGTCTGCGCATCTCCACTATCCCTTCGTTAAACGGCTTTAGGAACCGGGACCTACCTAGGTTTTAGCACAGATACCCATGCCCGAGCCATATGCATGTGATGAATCTAGCAAAAGAGAGACACTATGATTCATATATATCTTTGACTCCCTCGATGTTTCCTCTCAGCAGCTTTAAGTTCGTCCCCTAACAAATTTCAATAATGGCCAACAATTTAGGAAATCTTGCCCTCGATGGCGGTGACCCTCGCATTGATGGGATAGGCGAAGTGGGAGTACCAACGGCCGTTCGTCGCAATATGCATGACCCGAATGTTCCCTTCGAAGAGTACTTATACTTTGCAAAGATTCAACGTGAACAAGAGAAGAACGGACTTGGCCCAGAGGAACGAGAGAGAATGTATCAGGAATATCTTGCCGGAGTAGACAATGTTGCCGGAACAGAAATCGGTGACGAGAAAAAGACACTTCCAGAGATTGAGGATGAGAAGACAGCACCCGAGATAGTCAACGAATCGAAACCTAGCTCTATCACCAAGGCTCATATTGTTTCACATGTTGGAGCTGGTGAATGGGAAACCGCATCTCGAGCTGCTAGGAATGCTACCTGGGGAGCTGTGTAAGTTGGGCTCTTGAGTGACGCTATCATTTATCTAATAGTCAATCAGTGTATACCTCATCACCACCGATATTTTAGGTCCATCCAATGCGCCATATTCCGTTTCACAATTCGGATATGTTGGAGGTGTAATGATGTATTTCTTCATGGGTATCATGGCCTTCTTCGCTGGATGGCAAATCTGGCGCATGTTCTTGAAGCTCGACAGCGATAGGTGGCCCATGAGGACATTTGGTGACTTGGGGTTCAGAATGTAAGCAACTGTTACCCACATCCAACTCTACTGGTACATGTCTGACCTTATAAAGTTTCGGAACTTATGCTCGCCATGGTATGAATCTTCTGCAAAGTATCCAATTGCTATTCAACGTTGGTGTCATTGTTATCTCCAACGGCCAAGGTCTGTCTGAGATGTCCAAGTACAAGCTCTGCTTTTCCATTTGTATCTTGGTCTGGGTACTTGCCGGCATGGTCCTCGGTCAAATTCGCTCTCTGCAAAAATTCGGTCATCTAGCCAATTTCGCCATTTGGTTGAATATCCTCGTTATTTTCATGACAATGGGTGTAGCAGCTCACAGCGCTCCAAATTATGACGCCGTGCTCGCTTCTTTTGGTATTGCGAAAGCTCCTATTACCCATACTATTTGGATACCTTCCGGCTCGACCTTCGATTCCCAATTAAGTTCCGCTATGCAAATCGTCTATGCTTATGGTGGCGCAATGCTGTACTGCGAATTCATGGCCGAAATGAAACGACCTCTCGACTTTATCAAGGCCCAATTCGTCGCTGAAATTTTCATTTTCCTCTGCTACCTCATCTTCGGTCTTGTCGTTTACTCCCAACAAGGCCAATTTACCTACAACCCTGCTAACCAGGGTCTCTCTCCTTACGCCTGGCAAACCGTCACCAACGCCCTGTCCCTCATCTCGGGTCTCATCGCCGCTGTTCTATACGGTAACATCGGTATTAAAGTCATCTACCAAAACATCGTCGAGGATCTCTTCGGTGGCCCCGAGCTCACGACCACAAAAGGAAAACTCATTTGGATCGCCATCGTCCCTCTATACTGGGCCTTTGCATTCGTCCTCGGATCCGCCGTTCCCCAATTCACCAACATCTCCTCGCTCGTAGCCGCAGTCTGCATCATGCAATTTACCTACACCTTCCCCACGATCCTCTACCTCGGCATGATCATGAAAGAAGACGCCACGCACGCCGACGAAACATTCGATCCCGTCGCCGGAACAATCCACCGAGTAGATACCTGGAAAGATGCGAGTAGATGGAAGAGAGCCCTAGCGCCAAGATGGTGGTTGAAGATTTTCTGTTTCTTGTTCTTCCTGGCAAGTGCTGCGACGGCCGTTTTGGGCATGTACACGAGTATTAAAAGTATCATTGCGGATTTTGCGTTGGGTCACGCGACGAGTTTTGGTTGTGCAAGTCCGGTTGGATATGCGTAGATGGGAAGAGATTGGTTGCAGGGTCGGCTTGGGGCGGGATCTTTAATAATGATGGGGAATGATATGAATAAATAATGTACTGCTGTATGTAGATGTGAAGTTCAATAGGATCAATGTATGTGTTCGATTCTGCTCTGGAACAAAGCATCCTAAAGGCTAAATCAGTCTTCAAACAGAAGGAATTGTGAGATACCGGTAAGTCGTAGATGTTCAAAATGACTCTATCCAAACAAATATTCAATGCTACTGCCCCTTGCCCGAGCCGGGATTCGAGACTTATCCGGCGCCGGCATATACCCATCCCTTTATCCGGTTCTATATCCGAATAGAGAACTCAGACATGGATGGATAAATGGACCTATGAATTTGTTAGGAGCTGATACTGACTCTGCTCCAATCAACCTCGAAATAACACTTTATTGTAGTGAGCACTTTGCAATCAGTTCAAGATTCTGTTCTTGCGACTCCGTGGATATTATTGTTTTAATTTCGCGAATTTTATAGTTGTTATGCGTTTGAGCCGCTAATGCTGTTATGTTACCATACCTCCTCCAAACACTAATGCTATTCTGTTGCCAATGCTGCCATTCCCGTCATACCCAACCATCATACCCGCTATATACACCCACGCTTTGCACAGTCAATGTATACAAAATTTCACCTCTCACAATTTGGAGTATTCACAATCCTACTCTGTCCTTTGTGACATCAATGCTGTTTCCGGCAGCGTCTTTAGCTTTCAAATCACATTCAACCATTGCCCGGATCAACTCGGTTGTAATTTTGACGCCTTTTTGTATAGAATCATGATCTGTTTCCAGCGGTACGTGCAGGAACATTGCTTTGTTTGGTTGTTGTTGCTTGTAGCGATGTGCGAGCGAGGTATAGTATATAAAGTCGCAAAGGTAGTTACCAGCGTCCTCGGAGATGCGTGTATCGACTTCCTGTATATCTGTACTTAGTGATGGTCGGGTAGAGATAGAGGACCTAGGAGTGGTATCCATGAAATAGGTAGAAGAATCAATACGAACAGGGCAAGCCTCTTTCCACTGACGAAACATTTTATCAAATGGTAAAGTCGTCAACAGTTCCTCGGGACAGTCATGCCATATCCAATTGTCGCCCTCTTCGACCCTGCTGTATTCATCATTCAAGAGTTTCTGGTCGACATCTCGCATAGAATACCCACTGCGATGGCCACGTCGCTCACAACTGTAAAAGGATCGTCCAGATGCCATCCCAATATGTAATATATAATCCGGCTCAGATCCAGCAGTATATTCATCGAGGAGTTTAGGAATAAGCTCCCGAACGGCCTCGTATCCTACATGAATCGGTGCTTCATAAGTGTCAATCCGAATGCGAGGCGTAGGTTTGACTATTGGTGGTCGCACATGCGGATGGTGGCCCTCGTCCTGTACATCTGTAGGGACATAACGTGGTAGACGAGATGCGATTTCCCATGATGGATTAATTGGATATTGCGCTCGAAAAGGCTGTAGTATATCAGGTTTAGGTCAGCTTCAGAGACTCCGATGCTATGAGTAGCTGGGTAAGAATAGAATATATCGATTGAGCAGGTTCCATGATTGAGGGGTAGGGTAGAGCGGGGTTCAATGGATCAAAACAACCCACACCAAAACCAGTAACTAAAACTCGAATTTCCTCTTCTTGCGGAGGATTATTTTCACTGATTGATCCCATGATTACCAAAAAGAAAGATATAAATTGGGATGGTTGGTTGGTACGAGTACTGTTATCCAAATATTGAATGACTGAAAGATAGATATAAAAGTGGTCAATGGGTCAGTCTTGCCGTTGAGATGTTTGCCGCCGTTGAGATGCGGGAAGACATGACAGATCCACATTTTTAGCGTAAACACGAAAAACGTACAGTACACTAAACCTGGATCCATAAAACTACCTCGGTTGTCAATGACTTCCTGAGAACAACTCATCCCCTCCTTCATTGTAAGATCTTACGAGCAGTTTTCAGATAGTGTCTGAACTTCATATCATCTGAATTGAGGATAGTATTGACTATGAGTTCTGATTGCCCTTTCCAATCATGTGTTGTTTGCCTACTACTCGAGTAGGTAGGTACGAGATCGGCTTTTTATCGAATCTGCATGTTTGTTTGACTTTGCGTTTTCAACGATCGAGTAGTCTACGAATACCGGTAGCAAAACTGAGAGATCGATCAGTGTCGAGGTTTATAACGTTGCATTGAATGTCAGCTGTGTTGTTCAAGAAAGTGTCAATTGTGTTGGCAATAGTTGGATAAAGGCGCAGCCGGCACAAGTTTCCTGAGCAGCAGTCCTGATATAATGTACGAGATTTGGACCCCGTTATCCGGCTTTCACAAGTCACAGACTTCGAAATATGTTATCTCGGGGATGATAAAACCTGATGTAAGTTGCTTCTCAAAGAACAACAGTGTTGTCGATAATAATTGCATGCATATGTGTTGGCAGGGACTCAGTCAAATGCAACAAAATCCTTCGAGATAAGCCTTAGTAAAACAGGGTTCCAGTGTTGCTTCAAATACCAGAAGTTTTTTGACATGACAAATAAACACTCGAAGCATCACAGCCTTGTTGACCATATACTGCAGAAGTCTCTGAGGAACCCGGCTACATAATGTTGATTTGTCGAAAGGTTGTCAGTCACGCCTCATAGTGTAGCATAGTTAGTTAGATTTAATTGGCTCCTCTTCTCCCAACCTTTAACTCAGCTAGATTTATTTCTTGAAATATGTTTGTTTTCTGAACTCGTTGGCGATAGTGAAATGTCTTTTTAGTGATTGATACCATTTGTTACCATCTACCAATCTCCCAGTCACCCCCATACGCATCACATAACAAACACAGAATACGATTACGATTGTTTTATAGTCTCGTGTATCTGTACTCATGTATGATGCCTTCATTTTACCGATACGGAAAACCCCTTACAACAAAACTGCAGACTGGGCTGTAATGTACTGAATTGAAGCTATTCCTGTATGCAATGCATTTGACTCGAGGTATATATACTTTGACGGATTTACCTCAATTGCAGCTATCATCACCATCAATATCGTCTACATACATTAGACATTCTCGCAACAATTCTTGTATCTAAACACCACAATCCAATACCTACTTTCACTGTCTCCCTTACTTGACCAAATTACACGAATATCTTCGCTACACATAATACACAAGAACTCGATCCAATCCAAGATGCTTTTCACAACTTCCACAATTTCCCTCCTCGCCGCCATTGGCCTTGTGTCCGGTGCACCCACCCCTTCCAGTGATTCCTCCGCAGCATCATCATCAAGCATCCCTTCCAATGACTGCATAACTTTGTGGCCCGAAGTTCTCGAAGACATATGGGAAGGGAAAACCCAACATATTGTTTACAACACACTATCTGACCCCCAGCTGGGCGCTTCCGACCCAAATCAAGGTAATGATGACATGGGTGCAACATGGAATAGAAGTGCATGGACCTCGCGGGAATACACCTATGCATCCTTTGTCATCCCAGCCGACGCACAGAAATGCGCGCTTTGGTCTTCATTTCCCAGGAGTACTTTCGACTGAGGTTCTTACTAGACCGATAGACCCACAAGTTCAAGTCTTCTATCCATCCATCGCGCTCAATTGGAGCAGCCTCACATTCTGGGTGTCTTCCCCGTCGACAGCGCACCCAATGTTGACATATTTGTCAACACTACCTTGCACGCTGGAGGCGACACTTATATGGAAAAACCCCTCTGATGTGAGATTTTCGTTTATAGTTTAATTCTTTGAGAAGGGGTCATTAATTATCGAATCCAATACCCCACCCACCCAAAGGTAGTTAGAACACCGCGGTCGACCAACCAACTGCGGCGTTTTTTGACAAGTGATGAAGCATGGTAATTTAAGGGGGATGAATGTTTGCCTTTCATAATACATCCTCACAAAAGGTGCTGTGTGGGAAGCGTTCGATAACTTCTCACATCTTTTTCGGTTTACTCATTTTACTCTTTTACTCCTTTATTCGCATCTAGTATTCATTCGTCTTCCACAAACTTTTTCCACTACACTTCAGGCAAAGATGGGTCACTCTATATTAGGGAAATTACTGAATCTACATAGCACTATTCACCACACCGCAAAGCCGCATTTAAAGTGTCAGAGCCTGCGCCATTCCGCGCAAGCAACCGAATAGGGAAATCAAGATTCAACATCAACATCAACGGTCCTCATTTTATCCCCTCAAAGTATTTTAACAGACTATAATTGACGATCGAGATTCATTAGCTTCATTAGCTTCATACCAACAGTTGCACCCCCACACTGCCGGCCGGCAATTTTTTATTGACTCTCCATTTATAGTCGAAAAGGAAAGTCACCCACACTATAACCAAACATGACGACAGTAATCTCGACATATAAAACGTGGTCTCGAATAAAATTGGACTTTATGTCTAGCGAGCAGTACGTACACCATCTTTCTAGTGGCCTCAAACCGAGCCTCTATCTCTCAGCTTTCGTCTTTCGTATTCTCGCCAATAAGATTACGAGACCATAATCTCTATCCGTTCGTCTATCCTTGTGATCATGGGCTTATACATTTTACTATATGTAGATCACGACAGAACACATTATAATGATAATGAATCGACTCACACCAATTGCAAAACAAAAGAGAGCACCAAGGTCTTCATATCTGCTCAGGAATGGCCATACTATCGACTTCCATTTGCTACCTAAATCTGCATCTGCATACATACACCAAAAGAGCGAGATGGAATTTCCAACAATCCGAAAACCGGCTGCCAGCATCCAGAAGAATCTGTCATCATTTACTTGGCATCAAAATACCATTTCTGGTTATCGGCATCCTTCTTGGAAGCCGCAAGGACATCGGTTCCACTCTGGGTAGAGAAGTCCTTCACGGAAAGCTGACCGCGGCTAGAGACCTTGTTCGTGATGCTATGGTTGATTTCGATATTAGTAATCTGATTTCTTGAGTTGCTTATAGATGATGGAAGAATGGAAGAATGAAAGGATGACACCCACGTGAAGACCTCGTAGCCATTTGTTGGAGTCGATTTAATGGTCCAGCGGGCTGCGGCCTCCGCTGGAGAAATCTGCGGAGTGGAGACAATGGCATTGTCACCTGAAATTACAAATTAGTACAGGAAGGAAGGAAAGAGTCTGCGACCAAAAAAACGACTAAAGCTTACCGGTAGCGGTGAGGAAATAACCGCTGCGAACATTGATGATCAAATACTCAGCGCTCTCTCCCGAGCCAGCAACGAGAGCCATTTGCCACTTAGCATTATCGGATGGGGTATTGCCGCGAGCACTTTGCGGTTTCAATGACATTAGTGATTTGTCTTCTTGAATGTGTTGGGTGAATGCGGTGTGCAGATAGACTCACTAGGTTCTGACCACAGCTCCAGCTGCAAGTAGACCGTCCCAGGCGTTGAGGTTGAGGGTTGGAGCCTGGTATGGCACAATCTCGTAGATACCGGGGCCGTTGAAAACCATATTGAATGATGATTTGTGTGAGGTGCTTGAAGAATTTGATTTGATTTGATTGTGTATTGTGCTTGTTATTGTGAAGAGGCAGATGAGTTGCTTTGAGGGAAAAAGATCAGTTCTTAGTTCTTGGGGTGGTCGACTTATATATTCATCGGCCTCTCTGGCTGCTGTGACAGCGTGGGGTCTTTCACATTATGCCGTTCTGTGGCTGGCTGTGTAATAATGGTTCACATTTGACATCTTGAAGAACGCAAGCCAAAAAATGGTCTTGGGTGAAACATCAACAAACGCTTCATTGAAATGGCTTGACAGTTGTGCCATTAGTTTTCCCAATTGGTGTCGCAACGTCGAACAAAGTATATCATGCTCCAGAGGCGTCCTCTCATAGCAAAATACGTTATGAAAACACATTTATGCATTATTTACCCAATATCACTCCACAATGAGGGCATATCATAACATAACCATCAACCTAGCTCAGCACCACAGCCAACTCGAACGAGAACATTGCATGTGGAAATCCAAAGTCATGGTTCTTGGCAGCGGGGTAATAGCAAAGCAGGGGGTTTAGCGAGGTTACATGGCGCGGGGTGTCGAAAATCACCAAAAGTGGCGCAGCTGAAAACTATATGTACTCAACTTACCTCGAATGGTTGGAGTTGGGTTAATATCTCAGCTTGTGTCTGTCACCCCATCAAATCTCGGTGGTATGATATCTCATGCATATTATCCTATAGCTTGAATAATTTGTCCCTGGGGAGTAGCGTGGAGCTGAAAACACACATCCGTTGATAAATCGCAATCCCCCACATTTTGCCCAGATCTTGGACCGGTAGCAGCGTCAAAGTAATAGTTACGGTTACTTTCACGGCCCAGAGTTTCCAGACGTCAGGACTGACAACGAGGGACTTTTGAATTTTGATGCGATTGAAGACGAATGAAAACATTGAGATCATTTCAAAGAGTCAGTTCCCCTCAAATTTTAGAATGTGTTGAACGATTGGTCCACAGGATTTTGAACAACGCAAAACTTTTGGATTTATAGTTTAGTCTAGGTTGTGGGAAACCCTGGGTAATTCGGCAGCCACAGACCGATCGAAACACCCATGCAGATCTAAGGAAGATATCACTCTAATACACAATCGTCACCTCGTTACCAGCCATATCACAATACCCCGCATGGTCACTGAACGACTGAAAATTCGCGCGAGTCACCGATCTGCAAGTGATGAAGTTGCCGGTGTGGTTGGTCTAGCAGAGACGGGAAATCTCATCGCTAGCACGACTAAACCCAGAAACTACGCACAGCGCCAAGAAAGACTTTGAAAGTAGTTCTGGGTGTAGGGTGCATATGAAGGCTTTTAATTAGACCCGTGGTACAGGCGCAAGTCGAGCTTGCCGTCGAAGATATGCTGATGAACGCCTGGTGTGCAGCTGGTCCAGCTGAACACAGTGTCTGGCCTTGATAGTATTGGAGGTTATGCTGTAGTATTGCGACATGATACCATGGGGGTGTGAGAGTCTGGGAGTCGGCACCTGCTTACGACGTACTTAGGGTTGGTATGTATTGTACTCTATTAATAATAATAATATGTATCCTCTTGTTGCAATATATAACAATGGTCACACAGAATATATAACACTATACTCTTGACACATGATCCGATAGGTCAAATCGAAATGGAAATGCTTATAGATTGAAATATAAATCGACTTACTCGGGATGGAAAAAAGTTTATACCCGATCCGGAAAAGATTCTCGGAAAGACCTTCACCAAAACTGTAATGAAAGCTGATTACGATTCATAATGTACTTCTCCTCATCTCAGCAATCCAATTAGCCCAAATGGTAATGGCATAATATAACTAATGCACAGAAACGCGATTATATATCCAACATACTCGAGTACAACCATCCTACTCATCCTACTACTCAGTAGTCTTTTGCGAATTCCCTATAGTTGGCCTCAATAACGCTGGAGGTTATGCTGTAGCAGTGTGATGTGGGGAAGGGGTGCCGAAGTCGGCAACTATGTGCGACGTGAAGTGCTCAATTCGTCTCGTAACGTCACACTAAAACACACCTGCCCCGCAAAGCCTTTCAATGATTGAACTCTCAAGAACGGTTCCAAAGCTCTCTCAAACCCCAACCTTCACTGTCGCTCGCTGGAGCCGACCGTAAAAGTATGCCTATCCTATTGAGCTTCTCGATCTCACCCCTTTCACACCATTTAGTGGTTCTCTCAAGCCATGGTACTGCTCTCGGTGTGTCGTACTTGTGAGATCTGTGGAAAGCCTGGATTGTAGATGTAGGCAATTCCAGGCAGTGTTGTCTGCACACAATTGGCTAATAGTTCGTATCTAATGCATCGCAATATGTAACTTCGTTATGCAAATGGGATTTGGTACTGGTAGTAGATGCAGCTCACCATATCTGGAAACTGAATTGAGACCAGCTCAATATATAATAGCAAGAAGCGGATATATTATATGGCGGTGGTGTGCTTGACACATGGTCCATATGGCCGATGGTAACCGCCCTGACAATACTACTTGTACTTGATTGTGTCAGTTCGGAAATCGTTGGACGTTTGTGATGACTAGAAATATAAACGAGGGTCCAATATACCTTGTCAATGCAGTGTATGTAACAGCGATATGATCAAGGCGTTCAAGAGTGTAATATAACAGTAGAGTTCCCCGCAGGATACATGTGTATCTACCTATCAAGTGGGAGGTGTGCAGTACAAAAAGTTGGTTGTGTTCTCATCAGATATGTAACAAATTTTTTACATCACATAGAAGGATGATTATTGGCAGGAAGGAAATGATGATATAGGGAGGGAAGGGGAAACAACTTGCCAATCAGTGTTCCAAGTACTTATATGCGGCCCGAATAAGAGAGAAACTTGGATGCAGGCGATTGGCCAAAGTCGATAATTTCGGTTGGATGTCCCGTGTAGGCAAAATAAAATTGGGATGATATTGATCAGATCAGATGACAAAACTTCAAAGATTCGAAGAGGTTTCAAGATTTGCCATTCTTCTTCTTCTTCGAGCTTACATAACCCATTAGCAAATGAGTACTCAGTGTCGTTGCATTGTAAATCTACTTAAATCACATACTCTATTGTGTTTCGGTTTCAAATCTTGCTAAAGAAATACTTGCAAACTGTAGGTATATCGGTGCTGGTTTGAAACGGGTTGAGAAGACGAGGGATTTGAAATCTGGGATCGCGGTCTCGAGATCTGTAAATTGTGCAGAGTAATATGGTAGATATGAAAAGGAAGGGATTGGAGTGTTTAAGAACTTGCATTCTATTCTTTCTTGGGGTGTATTGGGATAGGATAGATGCCTCGAGATCGAAGGATATAATAGGATAGGACAGGATAAGATGAGGATATTTTAGTGCGCTGAGATTCTTAGTTGTTCTACAACTTTTGAAATATTGAAAAGTTATGTATCAAAAATCTCAATATTTGCTACCCCGAGGGTGAAACATGGGAGCAAGAATGATGGGAACATATCATTTTCGATAATCTGCACTAAGAATTTTCAACAATGTCTGTTATCTTCAAAGACATGCCCTCCCCAAAGACCATCACCCGATAGAGTAGATAGCGTTCAATTGACATCTCCAGACTCCAGCGAGCCTGCACCATCACCATCAGCCAAGGGTACCAGATACAAACTTTTATTTACTTCTGGCAATGGCAATGGCAACAAATACAAACACAATACTAATCAATAATCACGATCACTTGATCGAATGAATGAGTCTGTCGGAAATTTGGGAGGTCTGCTTGACTTAATTCGCGATATCATCGCACCGTGAACTCGTTATTTTCTCTTCTTCCCATCTCATCTCTTCTCGATATAACAGAAATTGCATAGTAGAAGAAGCCAATTTAAACAACATCCTATTATATAGCGAAAGAAAAACTGTTCTCTTGGCCTATTTTAGAGAGACTTACTTACTTTTCCTTTACAGAAATAAAATCAATTTCAATATTCCGACCCTCTCTATATAATTCACGTGCTATTCGTCCTATTCAGCAATGGATCCAAATAATTAGGAGAGAGGTATGTATCATTATCATTATCTTTGATGAGCACCGGTATCCAAGAAATCTGGCCATTTCTGCACATGGCCGCCCCTACTGTACGATTGATTATTTACAGGTTTATTATCATCATCAAAAAAAAAGGAGCAACAAAACCCATCTTTCCTTTCCCCCTTCCATAAAAGCAGCACCCCCTCTACTCTAATCCCACTTCCCCCAAAACTTCAATTCACAACTTGTTTATTCATCCAACTATTTACTGCAATATACAGCTGACAACGAGAGCAAAAGATATTGATCACCACGGGGATCGAACCCGCGACCTTGGCGTTTAATCAATCTGATTCAACAGAAGATATTAGCACCACGCTCTAACCAGCTGAGCTAGGCGACCTGTAGTGTTTATTTGATACAATAACGGGCTCAATTTAGATAGATATACTAAGAAGACAATCTAGTCCTGAGAGCTGGTAAAGTTGCGGGTAATGGTGTGGATAGAGGCGGTTTTGGTGGGTATGATTGGTTGCGTTAGTGGGGCTTGTATTTATTTGCTCTTTTCTCCGGAGTTGAACTGTATATCTAAATATGCGTATATAGAAATCCTCATCTCTATCTCGATACAGAGTTGTTTCATTGAATCAATGGCCTTTGACATAATATACTATCAAGCAAGAAAGAACTCCAGGTCTTTGTCTCAATCTTTTATATAGAGAATATACCCGTACCAGTACCGGTATCACCATGAAAGACTAGAAGCGGAGGTATCCGATATTTTATAGCCGGTATCTTTAGTATATACCCGATCAACCGACTTGTTCTTTGCCGACGCGGGTATTCATTCTATGGTAGTTATCAATCTACACAAGCTCAACCCTAACTAACATCTCATACCGTACTAAATCTATAATTCTCATCGATGCCAACTCTCGAGAATCATTTGTATCACAGACACGAAAGACCTATTAATCGATACTCGATAACATAAGCCTATGTTGCCGAATGAGAGAAAGGTCGCCCACCCAAGGTATTATGTTTCCAATCATCAAAGCTATCACCACTCGAGTACAATGGAGTAGTACATTATCATATCATTCATTAGAAAATACTCGTATATCATTCAACCAATCAACCAATCTCACATTTAAAAAAAAGTAGAACTTTAGAAAAGAATTCATATTTATATTGATGATTTCCTTTCCTTTCCTTTCATCTCATCTCAATTCATAATACATCTTCAATACCATCCATACCCTCTACCACCCTCAACCTCATCATAATACATCTTCAATGCCATCCATGCCCTCTACCACCCACCCTCAACCTCATCATAATCCTCATCAAATATCTCACACCGTCCCTCCCTCTCACGACTCCGCATAAACATTCACATCATCAAGATTAGAAAGAATATTGTAATCCCCAATCCCCGTTCGCCAACCACCCAAACCAGACCAACCCAAACCAAACCAACCCAACCCATTCCATTCCTACTCATCCAACCCTGAAATACATAAAAGTACATAAGGTAAAGTTCTCATCTTCTTCGTTTTATATGTGAATGTTGTGTCTGGGTATTAATCATGAAGTATTTATGTAATGTTGAAAAAAAAAAAGACGCGGAAACCCGCCTGCCGTGCCGCGCCATGCTTGTTCGTAAACGTGAATGGTATATCTGAAACAAAATAATACATCAAGAAAAGAGAAAAACAAATGAAAAGGGTGAATGTACAAAGGGGAAAATGACAAAATTGGTATCATGAACGCCGTGATGAGGAAGAAGATTCCCTCGGTGCGTCCCATTGACGGAACGAGAACTCTTAGGAAGAGAAAGGTGCAAATCTCAAACCCGAACTTTAATTTCCCTTCTCGAATTCACAAAAGAAGCACCAGGACTCCTCCCACCAGTAGTCAGAGCACTTCCAGGTGGTAAAGGAGGTAAAGCACAGTCTGGGGGTGGAGCCGGAGGAGCACCATGCATAAGAGCCGGGAGGCTTCTTCTGTTGGAAACAGCTTTTCTTGGCCGAACTCTTGGTGGACCCAAATCAGAGTGATAACTTGCTTTAGAACTCAGGGTAGGAGATAGAGTTATAGGTGCGATAGTTGAAGAATGCCGCTTGCGACGTCGGGGACTGGATAGATCTTCAATGATGGGTGATTGGTTGCCTGAGGCGAGCATACTTCTTGGGCGACAGAGTGAACTTTGTTTAATGGGATTCTCAGGAAGTGTCGGCAATGGTGGGGCTTGAAGTGTAGATTCTTGAAGTGTTGGCAAAGAACCCCAATCATTTTCTTGGATATTTTCGCATGTCTCATCACGAGGCATTTTTGGAGAAAGTGTTTCGGGAAATGCGAATGCACTTGATCCATTGGATTCGATAGGGGATGTAATTTCACGATCTACCTGCATGCTAGAATGACGACGTAAAACTGTGTTTCGGGCTTGTAGTGCATTATCTGATGGCATGAAACTTGAGACACGGCGAGTGTTTCTTAATTCTTTGCTTGGCCGCTTTCTGATAGGAAACTTTCCCGGGGATTGGGATCGACTAACACCCGTTGGTGATTCAACTCGAAGAACGGGCCGATGTGGAATCTCCATAGAGGTAACAGGTATTGGAATTCGTTTCGGTGATGCTGTATCCATTACGGGAGATAAAGGTCGAGCCACAGAAAGTGCCGTTGGAGGTCCCTTTTTACTTCTCTTCTGAATTTCTATTGTTGTATTTAGTGCAGGAATGGAGAGTCTTCTTTCAGGAACTGGACCCCTCGTTGAAAATCTTTTGCTTGAAGAAACAGGTACACTGAAATTTGGAGTTGCAGGTGATGGACTTCTCATGGGTCGGGAAGGTACACCTTTATTTGGGTGTCGCAAAGCTTGTTGAGGCGTTTGGAGGTGAGATGATGATGCCAGAGGCATCGAATCCCGTGTGCCTTGAAGTGCTTGTAAGGATCTTCTACGTTCAACAATCTCTGCAGCATTTGGCCTTGCTCGTACTGTCTCCAAAGATAAAGGTGGTAAATCTTCCATGGTAGATGTACTATCTCGAGCTGGCGAAGTTGCTGGAGATGAGACGCGAGTTCGTTGATCGGATGAGGAATAAGATAATCTATTGATACTATCCCGTAAGCTCTCTAAATTCTGATCGTATGAACTAGCACTATTTGTCATCGATCCGCATTCTGTTAGTGGTCTAGCAGCGGCTTCATTTTGTGCTTCGTTTAGTGACCAAGGTGGAAGGAATCCAGATGGGGAAACTTCCTCAATATTCGGTCCTTCTGGCTTCTGCCAAGATGTACGGCGTTCATAAGGACTTGGCCAAGGTAAAGCTGATTCTTCAATATTTTGCCCTTCTGGCTGCTGCCAGGAAGGACGACGCCCATGAGGAATTTCCAGTGGTGAGCAAGGATTTGACACTTGGTCTGAGCCTCTTCTTTGGACAAGGTATCGATGACTTGGTTGACTTTTCAACTCTAGTGTTTTCTCTTCTATTTTCACAGTTCCGATTTCTGTGATCTGTTTTTTACCTCCAAGAGATTCAATTTCTTTCCTTAATACAGCAATCCAAGAATCCATTTCTTCGGCGCTGTCCAAGACAAGCAAAAGACTAGTAGCGTTTCTCCTATAATCTGCACTTCTAAATGCAAGTCTTGATAATAAAGACCTAGAATCTGAAGTTGGAACTCCATCTGCACCCATTGATTGAGATACTTGTAATACCCAGTGTTTTCCCGGAATAACATCCGATGCAAAAGCTACGGACTCCTTGCCTAATTGAACCATCTTTTCGGGAAGTCGATCAAAATTTCCCTCGCCCGAGTATTGTAGAAGGTAACCCGAGGTTACTAATACGAAAATCTTTTGAGTCCATTCACCTTTCGATATTGAACCCGATTTTTGTCTCCTATGTTTGGTTGTCTTCTCGTTCTTTTCTTGGTCTGGCCCGGTCTCGGTCTTCTGTGCTATTTCATCCCGAAGATTGATATTCCTTTTGTGATTGGACATGCGGATGATTGCATCGGCTGATAAAGTTGAGGCGGAAAGACGAGCATATTTCACAGATTGAGGATAACTTTGGAATAACGGTGGTGGATCGAATACTGAGGGTTTTGAGCTTGTTTTTGGTACAGGATTGACGGTTGTTTTGCTGTCCTTGATTGCCTTGGATCTGAGGTTTAGGCGCGATGGAGTTCTGGTTGCTCTTACTGGTGTAGCGGGCGTGGTTGGGGATAACAAATCAGTTGCATTGCTGGTACCAAACTTTCGAAAGAAACCATCTCCCACAGGACTTGTTATGGGACTCGTTGGCTTTGGTGAGAGCGGCGTTGGAGACGTGAATGCTGAGGCCGGTTTATTTTCTTCAGCAACTGGTGATACCACATTCTTTTCGGATTTATTGCGAGAGAATATCCCTCGAAGTCCACCTTTCGACTCTTTTCGTTGGATTTTTTGACCTCCCAAGGGAATTCTGCCATCCTCTAAGCTACTTGTGTTTATTGGTGGTGGACGAATACGGCGACTGAGTGCGTTTGAGGATGGCGATGGTTCGTCATTGCTATCCCTCTCTTCTAGAGAACCAATTCCCATAATTACTGGCATTGTGGAGAGTGCCTGGTCCTCCTGTTCAGTCTATGAAACTCTGGAAACCAGATCCCCAATTGTGGCTCAGCGACGTCAATTGGGCCGAGGTTCGATATTTCACAAACGTTTCGATTTCTTAGATCAAACGGTAGGATTGTAAGCTATCGATATAGCTATTGGTGAAGTGAGTTCGATGCGCAATTGTGGTAGTGGCGGTTGTATCTTATCGTGGTGGTTGTATGAAAGTGAACCTTCAGTCAACATCAACAAAACAAAAGTAGTGAATCCGGTCGAGAGATTACGATTGATGCATTGAGAAGTGAGAGTGAATTCCGCGAATCGTTATGATCGAGACAGGCATTATATGAGGGGTGGATCTAAATTGAGGCAGTGGGATGAGATGCTTCGGATGAGTGAGGAAGAACGTTGCAAACAAATAATGATATATCAGCCAAATTCCTAGATTCTATGGTTATATCTAAAAACTCAATACAAATTGGAACATGGATATTGTATATGAGAAAAGCATATAAAGGAAGGAATGCAATGAATGGCGATAGAAACGAAACACAATGAGAGAATCTAAGAGCACAAACGGAGCAGAGGAGCGTTACTGGGTAGAAGTGAAGGAAAGCAATAAGGAAAATCAAGACTTCTCTTTTACTCAAATCCACGCGGTGACAAGGGCTTGAACTGGGATAAGCTTCACGTTCCCCATAGCGCTCAGAGTGCGAACTGGCTGAATAGGTTTGGAGGAGAGATTTTCTCCCATGTTATTTCCAGGTTAGTCTTCACCCTACACAAGGTACGGAGGTATAATTTAAAACCACTTAATTCAATTTCCCGGAATTTTACTGGATGCCGCTTAATTAATCTTGGAACCCGCCATAGAAGCGTGGAAGTTAGCTACTTTGATTTCAACCGTCGAGGGCTCGAACGAATCGAACCGAATATAGATGAATAGGGTTCCTTGGCTTGTGACGCTGACGCACGGATTGCCCCCAGTTTGAGATTGAGATATACTCGGAGATCAAGCCCTGTGTTTTTTGTATTTCTAGCTGTTTAGGTGAGTTCGAAGTTTGGCTGGCTCTTTGTAATCAGGAAAAGGGAGTAAGTAATAATTGCCGTCTGGCTCCGAGATGCTGTAGCGGAAAGCCCGTACACTCGTGCAAATGGTGAATAGTGGTTCAAAAATGTGATTTGGAATAAAACTGTGCAATTCGTGTTGAAATTTATCGACATCCTGATAAGTTAGGGGT
The DNA here is from genome assembly GCA_000503235.1 of Sclerotinia borealis F-4128. Lineage (NCBI taxonomy): Eukaryota > Fungi > Ascomycota > Leotiomycetes > Helotiales > Sclerotiniaceae > Sclerotinia > Sclerotinia borealis. Next base: position 72,736 of record KI628548.1, read on the forward strand.
ACAACGAGAATACAAAATGGAGTGGGAAATAGAACAGCCCTTATCTGTTTTTTTTTATTCGACAAGCCCCTAAAACCAGTGGTACGGTACCCTGAAATTGACAATTTGTTCCATCCACCCCTGAAGAGTGGGCATATTCGATATGCCTGCCCAATTGTCTGTCTGCTGATCCCTCTGGAGACGGCGTTTAAAGATGGAGCTTCGGCATGGTGGTGGAACCAAAACCAAAAGTTCCTGCATAAAAGCTGTCGGTGATCCTGCAAGGTAAATCCTATCCTATCGTAAAATCCTTTTTGTCACAATCTTTCCGTAAATCCATATATCTGAGGAGACTCGCTGCTAGTTGAGGCAGTTGAAGCGCAAATAAAGGTTTCAAGATATCAGAAGTTCTCACCTGGAAGGAAGTCTCGAACTTCTCTTGACAAGAGGAAAGGCAATCCACTCACTAGAGATTGCTCGCTGTCCGATTGAACGATTGATTACCAAGGGCTCTGGGGAACGGGGTGAACGATGCGAAAAGATAACGTTAATAATAAAAGAGATGGCAAAGGTCCATCCATCATTACTGCATCGGTAGGAATACCTACTGTTGATATAAGAAAGACTATCGCATGAGCGAGCGCCGGCAGAGATTTGGCGGGAACTGGTGGGAAGGATCCAAACTTCCCCAGACCGGTAATCTTAAGGCTGAAGGGGAAATAAATACTGTACTAAAATCGATAGTACTGTTTTCCTACTCGTACTGCCGACCGGATAAACGCTTCGAGGATAGTAACAAGACCCATTCTTCTATTAGAAACGCGCTTTGACAAACTTTTGTACTAAAGGACGATGATCATGATGAAAGATTGATCCAGGCTTATCATAGAACTGATGTTAGCTTGAGCCTTGAACTTTGAAGGGATGGAAGTCTTTTAGGAAAAGGGAAAATAATAAATATCTACTCGAGTGAAAACAAACCAAAACACTTGTGATCACGTGTTACGCTATCTTGTGATTTCCTTTTTCCACTGTAGCATCACCACTAAATACTAACAACGCGTTCGTCGCGTCAACCACTCAGCAAGCCTGGAATTCCAAAATTTTGAACGAAACTTCACTTCAAGATTCAAGATTCAAGATGTCTCGAGCTAGTGTATCATCTGCAAGACCTCTTTCTCTTACTGAAGAGCTTGAAAAGTTGGAGCAATCTATTACTTTGACTCTCCAAGGTAAGATAGATTCATACCCATTCCCCCGCAACTCTGTTTATTTATTAACACCATCGCAGAAATTGATCATAACTTTAGTCGAGCACATCGAATTGTTACTACAAGTATTCTACCTGTCATTGAACAATATGCGAATCATTCAAATGCTGTATGGGAAGGGTCCAAGGTTGGTGGTTATCTACAATATAATTGGAATGCAACTAATGGCGGGGTAGTTTTGGAAACAATTTTTCGAAGCCAGTGCCAATGTCTCATTACTTCAGGTAGAGCAACAGGGGGAGGAAGAGGATGTTTCATACGCCCAGTCCCACGAAGAACCAAGTCAATATACGGCATCGCACATTGACGATGAAACTATTCGAACAGAAGATGGACATCATTCTTATGATCAGGATGATTCAATGCTCGAAGATAACGATATCAGTGGTAGCACCCCTCGAGCTCCCCCTCCACGAAAGGATAAGGAACCACAATTTGCGGGGTTCTCATCTCCATACGAGGACTTGAGGAAGGAATTTAAAGGGACGACTTTACAGGATGAGGAGGATCATACTCAATTACCAAGTACACCTGGAGCCAAGCAAAGGATGCCGGATATGTCAATGCTACCAGATTCATCTCCATTCGATCCAACTTTATATGATTTGCCATCAACCACCCAAACATACATACCATCAACGGCCCAGAAGATGAAAGATCCTCAGTACCTAAAAATGCTAGACAAGAATTATCGAATCCAAGCTACGCCACTTACAAATCGGAAAGAAAAGAAAATACCTGCAAACAAACCGTCATGGCGAGATGATCATTCACCATTTTCTTCACCACCAGTTGCAGCACCTCATTTACACGCTGATATATTCAACTCACCGATTAGACAACCATACAAGCCGAATGCACCACGAACCCCGGGCGTAAGTGTTCAAACTCCAGCAAAAGCAAAATCCAAGGATATTTTTGCCAGATCTGTAAAGAAAGAGAAAGATGAGATTACATGGGAAAGTGACAGTGATGAGAATGCGGAGGATATTTACAAGAAACTCGGGATGAGTCCTCCAAAGACCATTCAATTTTCCCTGCCACAATCAAGATTACTGCAAACTCCTGGTAAGCCTTTAATCTAAGTTGAATTATTGAGCAACATAAATTAACACATGCACAGCACGAGAAGCAAGTAAAAGAATCGTCGAAGATCTTTTGACCACCGCTGGAGCAGGTCTTGATAGTACAGACGAATTGGATAATAGTCCAAGTATAGTCGCTATGAGAGATGAGTTTGATGATAGTTTTTGAGAGATTCTCTGAATTATTTACTAGAAATCTATGAAGGTATAAAAATTCAAGAATTCAATTTCCAGTATCGAATGAAAGCTCCTCATACGCCTTCTCATATCTCCGTGCCCATATGGAAAAGTTTCTTTCCACGAGTATCCAGAGGTATTGAGCCCAGACACTACCAGTGTCTCATCAACAAGAAAACTCCGCCAAAACCTGCACCGATTGGTAAATCATGATCAGAATTCCCAAAGCCCAAGATCCCGCATGGTAATAACAAAGTTGTTATAAAAGCTAAAGGAGTTTGTAACTCAACTCCAAAAACAAATCAATCAAACACACTAATCAGACGCCGACTATTACCTCATAACCATAATTCTATATGTCTCCGTGAGTGATTGCCTCGCTGCTAATCCAATCAGCATTCTCTTTCGTTTATTTGCCGCGTTGCATCATGCTTTGGTATCAAACGTACGTGTCTTCTCAGTCGAGTTTCTAGGCTTCGGAGAGACGGCAGAAGTAGAAGGCTTGTTCTTGTTAGGCTTGGCTTCTTCCTTCTTCAAATGCTCCTTATAAGAGAGCTTGGCTTTGAGAGTACTGAGTGGATGCTTGAGGAGAGAGATGGTGGATGTGGTGCTGTAGAGGGAGGATGTATCGTGTGCGGGAGTATAGGTGGTAGTGGTGTCCATTGAGTCTTTTGGGGAGGAAGATGCGATGGTGTAGGACTTGGAGGTAGAATAGGAGACGGGTGTTGCTTTGGTAGATTTAGGAGATGAGGGATGGAAAAGGGTGGGGGGCTTTTCGTTGGGAAACCCTGGGTTCGTTAGAGGGTATCGAGGGGATCAGGGGGGGGAGGAGGGGGGGGAGGGAGGGGGGGGGACGACTTACGAGAATGTGGGTAAGCTGGGAATCCGGCAGGCATTTTTAGGGATGCGGTGTGGTTGATGTTTGGGATGTTGTTGAGGGGAGAATCTTGATTTGAATGTGAAGAACGAATTGGATGTCGTTGTATGTTGTAGATATCTGACTGGATGATGATGATGATGGTGATGGTGATGGTGATGGTGATGGTGATGGTGATGGTGATGGTGATGGTGATGGTGATGGTGATGGTGATGGTGATGGTGATGGTGATGATGATGATGATGAGAATGAGAATAAGAAAGCTTTTCAACTCGAGGCATCACTCCTATATATACATCCCAACACATCCCATATAAATCATAGAATCCCAATAACCCCCAACCAGTATCTAACAAAATCAAACAAAACAAAACAAAACAGTCATAGGTATTCCAACCCCGTCCCAATCTCATACAAACTCCGCCCGCTAGGCATGCAAGTGTCAAATTCTAACATACTATACCATACAGCAAGCACTCTCTCGGAAGGGAAAATGAAATATAAAGCTTGCCTACAACCTTGCTTTGAACATGCATACCAGGAAAATAAGACGCCGCGTAAACGCTCTGTGTACACCAACAAAATAGGGCTGAAGTGGATATGGATTTGAAGTGAATGGAATATGAAGGGGGTCGGAGTTCGCTTATTCCATATTACTCTTCTCCGTTACTATAGTACTATACTGTAAGAGGCCGGATGACTCAGGTTTGGATGGTGATTCCGATGAGATGAAGAATGGATGTAGCTCGGGAATTTGTTTTGAGGTTTAAGGAAGGATAAGGGTGGTCGGGGTGTTTTTTTAAGAAGGTTACGGTGTGAATGAGATGGAAAGGGGAGATGCGTCATCATTGATTATATTTGTTATGCTATGCTATGCTATGCTATGCTATGCTATGCTGTATTCAACGTTAACATCAACATAGTGAGTAATCGATTCCTAACTAAGAATCTAAATAACGGACGAGGTTCTGGAGCTTTGGGATAATAAATTTCTATTTGATTGTCCCCTCAAATTCGACACCGAATATCAGCAGTATGTATGGTATACGGTGTCGGTTCGGTTTCGCTGCCATCATATCATATCGTATCGTATCGCAACCCGCTAGACAAGAAGCATCATATATCATACCGGTATTATATATCATGATTGATAATCACCTTATAAGAACTATACCATGGATATATATACGCAATATCAAAGACCATACCATACCATCCATACGGAATCCATCCATCGCAGCAGCCTGGCAACTAAAAATTTATAAACCATTAGCTAGGATCGTCGATCCTACACCGCGTATCTAATAATCAAGCCAACTGAACTCCGTGCCTCATCACTACCTATGATATTTACACATGAACTCCGAAAACATATGCCGGTGTGAAAAATATCTGGGTCGTGGGGCTTGGAGGGGTATCGATTAAGACCAGGATCTGGTCATCTTTATCAACGGAATCGACAACCAGATGGAGAGCATTATTCCATGTAACCAATCTAGCATATTCGTTCTGCTCATGATAATATATTTATCTCTCTGAACGAGGATGACCGGCCGACTGTTTAACTGACCTAGATCCCATTCCCGTGGTTTCGGATATGCTTATTAGCGTATCCCGAAGAACACTTGATACCGAATAAATGGGTTGGAATACATACTCGCCTTGTAGAATTCGCTTGATTATGATATCACAACTACTAATACACTTCAAAACCTAGGACGAAACAGAAATTGGGAAAATGGAAAAGATAGTGGTGTGTTATATTGTAAGACTCATTGTGATCCAGGATCTCAGTCTAGAATTCCATTGACATAATTAACCACTTAAGTTAACCTTACGGTCCATTAATTCTACGGAGTAGATTTACAACCCCCCCCCCAACCCCCCCCCCATCCTTCACAAACTCTACTCCGCTCCTCCACAAGGAGAAATGCCATACGTACCACATTAAAGCATTAAAGCCCAGCCCAACATAAAAAGAGTCATCTGTCCTAATTTCGAATTGACCAATCAACACAACCAATTCGAACACCGAGAATTAAAAAGATGATGCACTGACGAGGAAAGAGTCATCGCTATTATCAGCAAAGCAAGTACGTACTGTGTAGAAATTGACCATTGGGAGCTCTACCGAGTATGCGATGGCATAAAGGTTGAATCTTTTGTGGTTAGAGGATTCGAGGTTCGATTAGCTTTTGAGCGCAACTAGGGGATGACATGACAGGGTGTCTTGTTCACGATGAGCATTTGTATATTTTTGGTTAGTCTAGTGACTTTCTTTCGAATTATGGTTTCTCGGATATAGATGAGATGAGTCTTTCCTCTCTTTATTGTGTTGTTTATGGCGAGAAATTAAGAAGACTCATCTTTCAATTAACCGGTCAAGAGTAGATTTTCTTCGGGTTACATTATTCGATGGATATCTACAGTGAGGGAGCAAGAGAGCTTTGAGTGAAGCTCTCGGTGCGAGAAATTGGAATGCGCGATTGGTGGAGACGATGTTCATATGCCTACTTATGTGCCATCTCCAATTTATTATCCCTGAAGAGCAGTTGTTTGAAGATTCGTTGCAAGTGCCATGCGGAATACCTATCTATGCATGGTTTCTGCCAAAACAAACCTACGCTTCTATGTATGGGGAGAAAGCCGAGAGGGATTTGAGAGATGTCTTCGTTTCCTATTGTGGCATGTTGGTTTCCTTGTTTAGGACATCCACCGGTAGTATGATGCTACTTTCTGATATTCCGCGGAATGGTGTAAATTTTCATGGCTGTTTGGTATATTTCTTGATTACCTTCCATAACGATACACGAATAAATCCTCCCAGAATCGCCATTTAAATCGATAATATACCGTTTCTCATAAGAATTCCCCTTATCATACTCGAGTAGCTCCCATACCTATACCCATCAACCGTTCCCACATCACACAACCATGATCATCGAGTCAACGATCGAAGACTCGTAATTTGATTAGTGGACATACACTGAATTCTCAAACTGGTTCTTCTCTCGCCGGAGAATCATCATCTACTCTACCAGGCACGAAAAGTCTCTATGTTACATATATCAATGATAGCATTATTCAAACGAAATTGAAGCCAGTATTCCAGTCGAGTATATCAATCCAATATCAAGTTATTAGCCCATCTCCCATACGACTACAGTATTATCAAAACCACCTCGACCTCAACCTCAAATCCATACCTCAAATCCACACCTCCCATGAGTTCTTCAAAGATCCTCCCATTTGCAAATTGCACTTGGGACTCTGAAATCACAGCACCACAACACCACAGCACCACAACACCACAACACCACAATACCAAGATTCAACATCTGGCCTCGGAGCACGACTCACGAACGCCGAACATGTATTGCTGACTTGGCCAGACAGGATTGAAGAGTAAATTCACCTCACACCAAGACACTCTTACCCCTCACCGTTTCTTGCACTCCTCTATAAACCCACCCATCTCTTTCTCTCCATCTATATCGAATCTACCTAACCTATCCAATTTACCTAAACTACTAACCTACCTAGCACAACTCTCACTCACTCACTTACACCACCAAGTATCTTTCATCCCTCTCCCTCCCCTCCCCCTCCACCCCTCTGAAAACCAATCCAAATCATCAGCATCCACCCATCAGCACACACCCACCCATCTCCCCTTCCCCTATAACCAACCAAAAGAATCCCACGAGTAAATCCGCATACCAAAACCAATCATGTAACACAGTAAGACACAAATTACAATATATACATACATACATACATATGACATGTACTTGAACTAATTGGCAATTGCATCTATTCTATAAATTTCATTAAAACTGCTCTACTCTCATCATCCAAACAATATCATCCAACAAACACCATCGTCAAAGTATCATCAATACACTTGATCTACTCAGTACTCTACTCTACTCTATACTCACTCTTTCCCCTTTCCCACTCCCTCTCCTTCTCCCTCTCCCTCTTCCTCCTTCTCCCTCCCCCCCAAAAAAAATAACAGAACAGAACAGAATACACTCAAGCATAATATAACAGTGGCATGTACTCGAGCCTATTTCTTGTCTTCACAATATAGCCGTGTTTTGGTTGCATCGAGGCTCAAGGTTCATCACTTCATTTTTAGAAAATCCAATAAAGGATTTCGAATTTCAAGAATCAATGACTCGATAATTTTGAGTTCAAGTCGCTTCATTTTTCATTTCTCGTTCTTCACTTCCCATCTCCTTTCAAACAAAAGGAGATGACTAATTACAATTGATTAAGTATCCTTCAGAGGGTTGCCATATTGTATTCTTCAACAAGATATTGAAGAAATTACCAAGGCCAACCCTATCCTCTTCTCATTAACACATCCATAAATAACGCCTCATCCACTCCCTATATTTTAATGGACAGAAGTATGTGAACGCCCAGTCTAATGCATTAAAATGATCATAACCTTACTGCCGCAACTTTGCCCCTAGTATGCGGAGATTGGCGTTCCGATAAAAAAATTTGGTGAAAAAGTAGTGTGGAAAGTGGTGAGATGATCAAAAGGAATTATGATCTTTTGGTGAAAGACAATGGACAATCATCCTGTATGTTGTGTTAGTGATGACAAAAAATATAGAGGAAAATTATATACTAACCATAGGGAAGATTGTAGCGAAGACCTTGATCTCTTCCGATTTTGGAGTTGGATGATGAACCCAATCGAGTTCCATCGAAGCCTTTCCAATCATGAGAGCCAGGTTCATTTGTGCATATTCTTGTCCCAGACAATAATGAGCACCAGTTCCGAAGACCAAGTAATTCTTAGCACCCTTTACTTCGGCATCGCCAGAGAAGTAACGTTCAGGGTCAAATTCGTCAGGTCGGTCATAAACATCGGGGTCGCGTAAAGATGGATATGTTGTTGGTATAATCATGGCTCCTATTGAGTGGTTAGCACTATATCACGGTTTGGTGTCATCTGAACAAACCTTTAGGGACAGTGTAGTCTGGGGTAATGGGAAATGGCTTCTTTGCGACGTATGGAACCATAAGGACCGGAGGGCGCCATCTCAATAATTCCCTAACAACGGCACGAGTATACTTCATGCTTTCCATCATATCCATATTTGGTCGAACTCGTTTATCACCACCACGGACACGTAAGTTTTCCTCGCGGACCTTATCTAAAACCTCAGGACGCTGAGCCATAACTTGGAATAACCAGGTAGCAGCACTGCTAGTAGCATCTTGCGAAGCAAATAAGAAAGTGAAGACAGTTTGAGCGATTTCGAAGTCGGTAAATTCACGGAGTAATGGTGTTGGCTTCGTCATTCCTTCCGCTGAACCCTTTGCTTCCGCCTCACGCCAAGTAGCGGACTCGAGTTGAGACTTAACCCATCCATCCATGATGCAGGATACTTCACCACCAGCAGCCATGCGAACCTTGCTCTTTGCGGCACACTTAGTAAATTCCTCAAGGACCATATCGGCGGCGATTTTTCCATACCAGGACTTGGTGAATGGAAGAATGATAGGGAAATTGACCAATTCCAAAGCAGCAGTGATATTGTAGTAATCGTCGGCGATCTTCTTGATAGCTTCATCGGAGATATAGAAACCAACGAATGTACGGCAGGAAACGGCGCACAACAGTTCTCGAAATTCGGACATGAATGGAACGGGATTTCCTCCGGCTTCCTCGGTAACCTTGGCGAATCGCTCTTGGTATTGGTTGTAGACGTCGTCTTGTCCTGGGAGATAGCAGTCGAGAGCTTTGCGAGTGAACAATCCATTGAGACCCTTGCGGAAATCTACGTGAGCCTTTCCATCGAGGAATACCCAGTTGGTCTCACCCAACAACTTGTGTGCTGAATCGACTACACATGGCTTAACGTATGCGGGTGAATTGAAAACCTTTCTAGCCATATCGCGAGTAGAAGCAATCACAACGAATCTGAGAATGATCAGCGCCTAGTTTGCGAACGGCAGACGATAGTATGAACTTACTTGTGGAAAACAGACACGCAACTGAGTTCACCGCTCGCCCATTTTTCTTGATATTCATGAAATTTTGGATTGACGGATTGTAAGAATGGACCAATAAAGGGGGCTTTCCATGCTGGACCGATAATTGAACCTTTTTGCCAAAGATAGCTACCTGCAAAATATGTTGGTGATGCGATTGAGTGAATGATGTGAGGGTTACTTACATTGATCATAAGCTACCAAGATGCAAAGAATTGTAAGAACAAGCTGCCATGCGCTTACTTCTGCGAGTTTGGCTACATAGCCATTGATTTGAGAATGTCCAATAATCTGAGCAAATTTTGCATCTGCAACAGGTGAGGCGTAAGTGATATTTTGTACAAGGTCCGCCATATTTTCACCTATGCCGAAGATGCTGAGCAATGGAACAAACAATCGCAATAAAAGAAGTTCAATATGACAATTGATGTTATCAATATATCAATTTGATACTGATTCTGACTCTGACACTTGATTGTCTTTGCCAGAAGAAACTTTTGCGATGCGATGCGACACGACAAGTAATAAGGAAAATCGGTAGGGAAGGAGGAAGGAAAGGTGGGAAAGTCGGGGGTGTACCGTGTACATGTACCTTGAATGGAAGGGTCGGAATTTGATTAGCTAAGTGATTAAGTCTAAGTCCACCATGACAATTTGACAATTTGACAATTTGACAATTTACAAAGTAGCCAATAATGTTGTTCAATCGGGTGAATTGGCTGATGGAAGAATTATCTCGATGATTTCAATCAACAAGGATTATAGATAATGAGAGATTAGACAAGGCAAAAAGAGAACCGAAAAGGAAAATCCCAAAAGGAAAATCAGTGGGGGTGAATTAGATATTGGTGGCGCCATTGGTGTCAATCAAATGTGAACTATTCGTTGTTTGGTCTTTGGGAAATGAGACATCTGGCTAAAAAGCCGAAGGAGTTAATGGAACGGGAGAGAGAGAGAGAGAGAAAGTACCTAGGTAACGGTAATGAAGCATCATCAACTACAAAACAAATAAGTGAAAGAGTTTATATACCGCGTACCTACTATCTAGGTAATGAAGCATCTCAAACTATATGGAGTAAGTACTATTCACCATTATATCTACAAAGGGGGAGAGATTACCGTTATTCACTAGGTACTCTTATATCTTATATAGCTAATTAGTTCGCAAACATGTCAGGCACAGAACAATTATGGTTGGTCACCCCTCTCGTTCTCATGTTTTGTTGAGGCGGGTGACTGCTAATTGACTATTTGGGCCAATTTAATAAGTCTCTGTGCTACATCTTGTCTGTCTTCTACTGTTCTATGTGATATGATGCAGATGAATCCTGGTTTTGGATTACCAAATCAACTTCACTATATTCCGAAGCTTATCTGAGTACTTACTAGTAAGTATCTTGGGTTACAAATGGCTATAAACACCGATAAGATTGTTAGGATTGGTCAGAATGATGGAGGCTCAAGACAGTAGCGGATGTTCACTTTAGTTGTTTCATTGGTGTTGTTTGTTCCGAAGCAAATTGGTGGCTACTGTACCTAGTTGTGCGTTCTTACCTTCACCATACCAACAGATCTATGTCTTGACAGCTCCTACCTAGATGATATGTACAGTAGCTTGAATGCTTCAAGAAGTTCAAGAATCATATCTTCGTATCTTCTATTTACGGGAAGTATTCTCACGCCAGCTCGTCTCAAAACACCCATAATCGGATCACCCTCACAAATTAAAATAAACATGCCTTGAGTCCTAGCCTGCCTCAGCCCGCCCAGCCCAGCAACGTTATTTAAATGTTTACTCGGAGTCGCAGCGTATCGACGACGAATAGACCGGTATTGGGCGATAAAAGTGGAGAAATGGGCATCAATTAACTATTAACCGTCAAAGTTCAAAGCAACAGCAACATCCGAGCAACCTCGTCTACTTGCTATTTGAAATTTAGGACCCCTTTTCATTGTCCAGGTAATCTCTAGATTCCACTTTCCAATTCCGCAATAGCCAGTCAGGCGAATCGAGCTATAACCTCATCTGGAGTAGCACCTGGGCTATCTCTCATAGAACGGCCTTATGTATGATATTCCCCAGAAGAGGAAGAGGGGTGTGAATCCTCCGTCAGAATTAGCCGTATTGGTAAAAAGACCAATCATCTCTTCAGTGAGAGCTTCTGGACTTTCATTAATAAAAACAATTCAAACCCAATCATTGATGATGGTGGTTATTGTATTTCCATCTAAATACCGTTTAAGATTACATTACTGTTTGAGCTCTTAGCTTATGTTTTCTCAATAAGATGTTGGGAGGAATACCTATCAAACCAAAGCAATTATTCTAGGACACCGCCATTGCTTTTTTGCTCAGCTTGAGCCGAGATGTGCGGGGGAGGGTTGGAGGGAAAAGTTTAAGCCACAATCCACTGAGGAAAACCTCTATACGCGTGTTTTAAGGTTCAGGGGAAGGTTAGATTTGATTCAAACTCCGATTTTCCCATTCCACTTTATACCCCCATCTCCATTGTTTCAAAATTTCTCTCTATCATTTCAAACTCGTATTCGAATTATCTTATTTGTGATTTATTTCAGGCTGATTTCAGAGATTCAGAGTATTTACTCAAAGCTCCTCTCATGAAAATCAAGGGAACGATGGGTGGATATAATTCATCACACCACCAAACCTATCCAAACATTTCTCTCTCTCTCAATCTTCCAAGATACAATATATCTTCAAACCAAATTATGTCCACTGAGCTCTCTCCTTTAAATCCTTCCACATCTTCTCTCCTAATCGAATTCGTTATGTCCAAGCGAGAGCATCACATGCAAGAAAATACCCTATATAATTCGATTCAAAGCATGTTCTTCCACATACGACCATAGACTGAAGAGAATTGGGCATCCCGTCCGCTCTGCCATACACAAGCTTCAGATCGGTGGATTAGTAGTTGGGTGGGTGACCACCAGCGAATCCCCACTGTTGTATGTGTAATTATATTTTTAACTTTTTGTTGGTCTTCATTCAAAATCCATTTGCACGTTGGTTATATTCGTCCTTTGTTTAGATGAGCAAGACTCAACATTTTGGCTCATTACTATAGCTCAGGAATGGAATGATTAGCCTCGTCTCGTCGTATTCAAAACATGATCATCACTGGAATAGTTTCCGCAAACGACGGATGTTTCTCTCATAGACAATATCTAAGAATTTGGCAGGACTTTGATACCTACCAAGATTGATCCCGGGCATGAAACGGAGAGATGAGTGAGTATCAGGTATCCCATCAAACCCGAAAACATTGCTGGTTTTGCTTTAGCATATCGTTTCGGTAAACTCATGTAACTGAGTGAGTCCACAGCTTCTAGTCCCGGACGGATCTCTTGAAGATTTTTGAGTTAAAAGTTTGAGATGAAAAGATATGCTTTTTGAAGCACATCTTATTCCACACCTGAAACTTGAGGGATATTAAGAAATACAGCACAAGCACAAGCACAAGCACTACAGTGACTACTCGGCCTATGCTAAGGACTTTGATCTGACGGTCTACCTGTCGTCGATATATATCCATAAATAATGTTTTAGTCCTTGCTTGATATAATATTTCATCGCTGGTTTGCTATTCCTTTCCATGCATCTCGAATAATCTCATGATGAATTTGATATCGTCCTAATGAAACCGTACATCGATTGATCTTCTACTATATCCTATATCTCCCATTCATATCAATGCCAGTATGGTATATTGGAAAACTCAAAAGTTACAAGTCTTGTAGGAGATCTTTCATTCAGCCTGAAGGTTTATGGAGGTGGATAGTCCTTATTCCTTTACTCGGAGTGAGTGTATGTATTTATAGCCCGGCGCGGCGGTGCAGGTGAGAAGATCAGTTATTTTAACTTCTCAAAGAACAAATTACAAATTACAAGTTCAAACCTTGAGCTCACAACTGTCAAGTGAGCGGCTGAGCCTCGTCTCGGTTTCACCATAATATAATATCTAGGATCGATCTAAAGGGTTTAGGGAATACTCTTCATTTAAAGGAAATTATATTTTGTTAATGGTATGAACATTAAAACTGCTTTTTTATCATTCTCTCAATCTTTCGTAGATGATACTTACTCTCTAGGACCTTTGACTTTTTCTGGTACCCTATTTTTCGTCCCCCCTCTACTACGTCCCCTCGTCCCCCTCACTCATCTCTCTTTCCCCTCTTGCCCCCCTCTCCTTACAAACTTATCTATCTACCCTCTCTTTTCTCATCCCCATCCCCAACCTTCAATCCCCATTCATCTACCCCTCATCCTCCATCTATTACCACCCACAACCTACCCACGCACCCACCCCAAACCCCATCTTTCTCTCCAAAAACCTCAATATCATAAAAACACACATACCGACCCAATACACACATACTTCCCATAAAATAACTTATTATAAAAACCCCCCCAAAGAAATAAAAGACATAAGGAATATAAACTATTATATATATTACTTCAATATATTACATTATAAATACTTTCCTTATACTAATACTTTTACTAATACTTACACATGAAACAAACTATAGAAATATAATATAATACAAACCTCACATAAACAGGGCCAGATCATTATGAACTTTACTTTTGATTTTGAAATAAATAGTACATCATTTCATACCATATCATTTCTTTCTATACTCAAATATCATTACTCAAATACCAATCATTACTCAAGTAGCATAAATAAATGAACAAAAATAAGTTTGATAAACAGAAATCCAAGAATCCAAAAACATTATCAGGAAATGATATAACTTGTAAGAGTAGGTAAGATTACTCGAAGTATATACCAATAATTGAAAAAGAAAAGTAAGTAAAAAAGAAAGGATAGATTCGAAGTTAGATATATTTCTTAGACTTGTAGTCTTGGAGAGATATACAGTGTATTGTTTTATTTTGTGCATGCTGTGTTATTTACTTCTTGGTGACTTGATCTATGATTTGTTCAAGGTATGACTTTTTGCAAGAACGATTTTACTTCGTTGATGCTGCTCAGAATGCACATGAGTGCACCCGCATCCGCAGTGTATCCAGGGATCCCCCCATCGACAATGTACTGCCCGATTTACTTATTGGATAATGATCGGTGATTCAAAGCTTATACGGCCTTACAACACCCCTTTCAGATCGAAGCCTCACCCTACAAATTCCAATACCCCCCTAATTCCCTCATCCCATCTCCTCACCTCACTTCTCCACCTCACCCCCCCTCTCACTCCACACCCCCCAACTCCCCTCAAACTCCCCCACCCTCTCCCACCCACAGCCCTTCGCAATCTCCGCCGCCATCCTACTCCTCACCCCCGCCTTACAATAAAAGACGCACTCATCCGCCTTCCCTGGCCTCTCAAACCCAAATCGATCTTCAAATTCCTCTTCGCTAATACTGAAGGCATCAGGATATGTTGTGATGGGAATATTCAAAGCCGTGGGAATCCGACCCGTATGTTGGATTTCGAGCGGAGTGCGGACGTCGATTATATGAGTAGAAGGGCGAGTGGTGGTTGGTGTGGAGGATAGGCTTTGCATCTGGGAAGAGAAGAGGGAGGAGGTTAGTTAAGTCATTCATTACTAACGAAATAGAGCCAGGGGGGGGGGAGACAAACATCTTCGAATGTATATTGTTTCGATTGAACCTTTTCATTTTCCTGCGAGTAGGCTCTAAACTGTTCAACCCGTCCAACCCGTCCAACCCGTCGAGCCAGCTCTCTACCCAAGCCCCCCACGCTCTTCAACCCACTATCCTGAATTCGAGCACACAGATTACTACTATTCGTAACTGCGAAGTGCGATGTAGTATAACAACTCGAAGACGGTACTCCTATCCGCGCTCGCGTTGCGCGGATGAATGTGCGAGATACTCGGGGGGTAGACATCGTTTGAGGTTTTGGCGTTCAATTTATACCGGATTCTTACTACTCTCTTATTTCTTTTGATGGCGGTGAGGGTTTCGAGCTAAAGTTTGTGAAGATTTGTATTAAGATTTGGTGGTATGTTGTATGCTGTACCTATGTTGTATGTTGCAGAGAGATAATGTTGATGGGGATGAATAAAATGGGGTGAAATGAAATATTACCCCGGATTTAGGTAAATAGGTCTAGCGATCCTTGTTAAATTGATGTCATTCATATACTCGAGTATATTAATAAACCATAAATATATATAAATAAAACTGAACCAGAAAAATAATACAACATCTTCGAAGTATATTAAATCTAACTATTGGTAATAGCTCACTGGGAGTAGAAATAAGACACAAGCTACTGGGGATTATAAGCATTTATGAAGCTCACCGGGAGCATTGCTATACAATTGGATCACAGACTTTTCCAAGAGAGCGACAAATTATAGGAGAACTTCACTCACCATATTCACTCACCATACCGGACATAAAATAGTAATAGAACTACAAAGATGTCAGGATCTCAGTAGTTAAAAGCCAATTTCTTAACTAAGCGCGACATGTATGTGTAATGGAAATGGAATCAGGACTTAGTACGAAATTTAGACTCGCATTGCACTATTATACAAATATGATATATGATATATTGTACATGATGATGGGTATCGATATATTTGCTTGATTTTGAAACTTTACGCCTTGTAAATATCGCTCTCCTCTTCTCTTATCCGGACCGGCCTTTACTTCATCTCTCCTTACCGCCCAATAACGAAGCAAAAAGTAAAAAGATTCCTGCAGAACTTCCCAGTCCCTAAAGTAACATCCTGCTTGGATCAGCCCCCTTTGCTGGATCATCTGCATCAGTTTTCTTAGCCACCGGACTTCCATGCGCAAAAAATAACACCTTGATAGCAATTGCCAAACCCGCGTGAAGAACCACCACCAAGATAAGTAGTATTTTACTTATCTGTTTGTCCGTAGCGCTGAGGACTGGATATAAGTTTCTGAGGAGGAAAGCGACGCTCAAGCCAAATCCAACTCCCACAAATACCCAATTCATAATTGTAAAAGAGGACCAAGAAACCAATGCGACAGGAATCCATACGAGGTTGGAGTAGCCGTAAAGAGCGGCGCATTCGAGAAGATTGGCAGATTCACTGCCAAAGTATTTGAGAGCTAGGAAGAGGAGAATGGGGATTATGAATGTGTAGCCATAGATTAGACCTGCGGCACCTGTTGTAGAACTCGAATTAGTACTGTGATCATCTTCTTTGCCCATCGCTGCGCATTACATCACGCAAAAGACGAGATGAACATGAGAACTTACCACTCAACAATCCAAAATCATAAGCAAACTTCCCCTCACCCCTCTCCGCCAAATACAAACTAACTGTCCCTCCCATAAACAGAATAAAGATAACCGTCGTAGCAATCCAAAACGGACCATACAGATCCGGGTTCCCCTCTAATACATCCAAGAAATTCGCGCGAGGGTATAAAGCTGCCCAACATCTTGCTAGAACAGATGAAGTATCGACATCGAAGAACTGGGAGTAGAAATGTAGGGACCAGAGGTAACGTTTTGAGGTACTAGGACCGCCTGAAGTAGCTGGGGCGGGGAGACCGGGTGATGTGGGTTTATTGTGGGAGGAGGAGGGATTCGTTTCGAAGTTGGAGTTGTGGAAGGAGAGATCTTCTTGGAGATCAGTGTGACCTAGGTCACCCTGTGTTTGTTAGTACTGGATGCGCGTTTAGAGGCTGAGATTGGGGAATGAGTTCTGGCTAGAATCAAAGGTTGAGCATACCTCCTCATCCACATCCACATCGACGACAACATCATATCCAGCACCCGACATTTTCGTTTTGCTGCAATTATAGGAATTTGTGGATGTTGTGGGAAGTGCTGTGTACAATGCATTGGTGTTTGTAGCTTGGGACAGCTTACGAATCTGGATGGGCGCGCTAGTGATGCAGGTGCTATCATCCCTGTAAGACGAACATTTAACCTGCTTGATTAGGTTTAGGTGGGACAATATATGTTATTATTTTGCAAGCTATCCTTTCACCAAGATATCTCTTCAAGGTTATACTAGATGAGAATTACATAGAGGTATGTATATTTTAATTGGCTGACAACATCAATATTATAGTAAGGCTCTTGAGCTTTAATAACTGCTTGTATAGGTAGGTACTACAAGTCGAACTTGTTGAAATAGATCTAGGCTCTGAGATGTTCCTACCAGCAAATCACTCGAAATTATACCAAGTTCGTTTCTATTTAGATTTCACCTGGAAGGTAGTTTTCTAATACGCAAGCTTATAGGTACCTAGGTACCAGATGGGACAAACATATCTTCTACAACTGCTTAGATACCCCTTATCATATACTAGGTCGCCTTGAAATGACTGTGGCCAAAGGAAAGGGGTGATAATGCTCGGAGCATCAGTCGTCACGGTGGCTATCTTTCTCCGAGATAATGCATAGCTATGATAGCGAATAGCAGTGGGATTCATCTATGCTGCTGGGTAGCAAGAAATCTTCCAAAATTAGCTCAGAGCCCAGAATTGAATTCTCAGGTCGAGACAAAGTAGTCCTAACAGGTGAGCACATGTGCACTTCCATTCCAGCTACACATCAAAATGCGTTCATGAAGATATTTGTAATTGGTGTACTGAGGAACCGTTTGATTGCTTCATGTGCCTCTTGCTATTGTTCTCAAATACAGAGCCGGCCATGTAAAGAATCCATCGATACATCCGTGCACCAATTCTTCCCTCCACAATCTCCCTGTGAACCCAAACGCCATAAGAGCGAAACATTTACTTGAGCTTCTTCTTTGGGCGGAGTTGGTTGGTGTGTCCGCACTTCTTCTTTCTGCAGTTGGTAGCACGGGGAGGGAGACGGGCCTAAATTCGATAATTAGTATTTGGTTGCTGGGAAATGGTGGAAGAGCGAAAGACGTACGTAGCACTTTCGGCAGATCATCTTGTCGCAGTTGAACTTGGAGGCAAGGGCCTTAAGAGATGGCTCAATGATACCTCCACGGAGACGGAGGACCAAGTGAAGGGTGGATTCCTGTAAAATAATCATGTCAATCAACCGATCCCGATATTCCATCCCACTATCTCCCAAACATAGCCCCTCTAATCACAACAGGATCCCCAGATAAACCCGACTTCTCGACCCAATTTGGTGTGTAGATGTTCGTACCTTTTGGATGTTGTAGTCTGAAAGAGTACGTCCGTCCTCAAGTTGCTTTCCGGCGAAGATCAAACGTTGTTGATCGGGAGGAATTCCTTCCTTGTCCTGGATCTTGGACTTAACATTGTCGATGGTATCGGAGGACTCGACCTCAAGGGTGATGGTCTTGCCCGTAAGGGTCTTGACGAAGCTATTATCATATCATCAGCCTGCTACCCTCCAATTCGCACATCAAATGTCGCAAGTAATTCTCGAAATCGGATAATCCTGCGGTGGGTGGTGGTGATGGAAAATCGGGGCCTCTTACATCTGCACTAAAATCGCAAGTAGAATCAGTAATTGCTCGCAAACATTCTACATGACCGTATGCATGGTATAACTTACTGATTGCTGTGGTTCTTCGTTGTCGTTGTTGTCGTGGTATCTACAAATTTCGAAAGTCGAATATTGCAGAATGTGGGTTGTGGAAGCGAGGAGCCCTAGCGCGTCCAATCACATGATGTGCACAATTATCAATCCTCGAATTTTAGGCTGCTCTTAGCCATCCATCAAGGTCCTAATTTGATATCAGCAAATAATTTATATCATTGATTGATTGAAAGAATGAATCATTGATCGATTGGACTGAATGAAGGGATGTCAATTATTAAAATTGAAATTTACTAGATTGGTGTATTTCTCTGGGTATCTATACTAAATGCTAAACGCCGTTATATCTTTCTCTAGACCAAGATTGTACCCCTTTTGAATGTTTGAACAAGAACCATTCCTTACAAGATTGCAAACTATCGAGCAGATACCCTTGAATCACTCCTTCCTAAAAGAATCCGCGTCTCTCTCATCATACTCATCATCCTCCTCCGAGTCGTCTTCTTTATGTCTCCTCTCCTCCGCCTCCTTGTGTCCTGTCTCACCCTCTTCCTGCTCCGATAAATCTTTCCTCCGCTCATCCAGCATCCATTTATCCAATCGAATTTCTGTAGTAAAGACGCCGTGTACCAATTTTTGAAGAGATGTCCCGATGTTTCTCGCTATACTAAGGTTAGTGAAAGCCACAAGAACTCTAACGACGAGAACTTACCAGCAATCTCATAAAAAGCTTTGGCACTTTCAGGTAGTTCCTCGATCGTTCGGTATCTTCTATACATCTCGCCTGGCCGTACGATGTTTTCAGACTCTTCATCATCCATACGAGCGACCGGTTTCTGAAGAGTTAAAGTTTTATGAACCTCTTTGGCCCGATTTATGGGATCCGGATCAACTATTCCCACTGTCGCTTCAGATGGAATATCCGGTAAAGGGAAAAGCTCCAGAATCTGCTCAGGAACTGTTCACAATATTAGAATGAATATATACAACAGCTATCATGTCTCCTTACCTTTGTGGTCTCTGTCATCGACCCAGGTTTTGTGATACCAATTCATCCAATCGTCCATCTGTGCTCCTGTCAATTTGAACACGTCGGTATCTGTGATCTTAATCTCGTCTCCGCGCTTTAGCCCTTCACTACGATCTTCAATCATAATACTCCGCCATTTAGTCCAGTTTATTTTAGCAGCAGTGGGATCTGATTTGCTTTCCGGGTGACGGATAATGTCGTCAAAAGGCTGGCTGAGTTTAGTGGCGATGATTATCAGACTCATGAGTTGATACTCCGGATAACCAGTCGTTCCGTGGAAACGCCTATTATGGATGGGGAATAAAAAATCATATTTGAGAAGCTCGGCAAGATGGTTCACAGCCGTGTAAATATCGACTAAGAAATGTTAGACTAGGGAATAGAACTATGAAGCCGAGAACATACCTGGAAGACCCAAATCTCTGACATGCTTGTACAAAAGTAGCTTGTGGTTCAATGGGGGAAGCACCATCTCGAAATTATATTTGTAGAAAGAAACCATATGAAGTACTGTTTGATGAAGTCGGTGCCCATTTAAGACGCCGTGGATTTCAAGTGCCCTAAAATAATGACCTGGTAATCGAGTTCTCATATCCTTGGGGATCTCTTTAACCTATAGACAAAAGCTTCTGTCAGTCGAAATATGTGAAACTCGAGACTGCACTTACCGCTCGTGTATATATAATCTCATCCCTGACTGCCCATTTGTATATCTCTCCTAAGCTTGTAGGCAACCTCAAAAGTAGTGTTCCAAGGTAACAAAACCCCAAAGTCTCAATTAATTTGGGGAGATTTTTCTTCGCTCTGGATGCCTTCTTTCTGCACACAATAGTCGAAGCCGTACTCACATAACCCGTCACATCTGTATCTGTGTCGTCTCCTTCCGTCGTCGACCCAAATTCCGTCCCATACTCACTTCTCCCCTCCCCGGAACCCTGCAAAAATCTCAATCTCAATTCCCACAAGTCTCTCACGATAGTCTCGAGCTCCTTAGGAAATCCCTTCACTGTCACTAGCCAGTGAGTTTGTTTCCAAAGTATTAATTGGTAACATTGTAAATAGAGTTGCGTGGCATCACGACCCCCGAAAACCTTTTCAACTTGCTCTTTCTCTTCTCGCCTTTTTCGTGATTTTTTCCCTTGCTGATTCCAGTCATCTTCATCTTGTTGAGTTTGTGTAAAACCCTAGTATGTGTTAATTTTGAGGACAGTTTGAATTTGGAAAAATTACGAACGGCTTGTTCATGACCTCGTTGACAAAACTTTTTACCATCCTCAATGTAGAATTTTCGAGCGCGACATCCTTCTTCGCTACAGCTCTCCCCCTTTCGAAATTTGTGGTAATCAATCGCCGATGACATTATTTACCCCAGCAACCGGCACTTTGAGAGTTCTCAGATTCAGATGTTCAATGTCATGTTCGGTTTTGTGAAATTCCAATTTCCCGAAATAATCGTTTACATTCCGATTTTTGCGGCGCTAGAAGCGGGTAGACAACCCCATCAATTTCATTCTACTTTTTACTCAGGTGTCACTACTTTACCGAGGGAAATTGTGTTCACAAGTCTCACATAGGGATTCGATAATTTTGATGGAAAACGTCATTGATTTTTGTTGAGAATATGTAGTGGTCACATCCCGCATGCCCGCTTGACTACGCCGGTCAAGTAAGATCATGAACATCAAGAATGGCGTGGCGATTACGATGTTGGGAAAGCCAGAAGAAATAACCAGTGTGACCAAGGTTTCGTAGATCAAATCGCCCAACGCAAAGACCATAAGAATGTAGATGACCGAAAGCATCAAATTCCTCTACATGTAAAGGATTTTTCGAGCGAACAGATCTACACACAGAACAACCCACGCTATTACGAAAATCCAGGTCCGATATTGCTTGTAAAATGTTTAACCAGTTTTTGGTGCCTCCTTTCCATCGATAGCGAGTTGCTCACCCATGGCAGTGAGAACAATGACATCTAAACGGATCTGTCAGTGGTGTATTGAAAATCCCCTGAGCTTGTGCTACTTACTAGTTTCCTTGTCGGAGTCGAAAAGAGCACGAATCTTCAGTCCAACCTCTCCGTCTGGCAACTTAACATCATCCTTAAGATCACCACCTTCGGACATCAAGGAGAGGAAATCATCATCAGTGATATCGAGCTGTAAAGATTTATCAGCGGGGGACTTCCAAAATCTCAATCTGCTAATCTTACCAATTGGTATTCGATACGGGAAACGTTAGGGACATCCATGTTGTGGGTGGATGGGCAGAGTTCTTCGAGCTTCTTTGAGGTGAAGATATCGATGGCGATGAGATGGACCTTAGCGTGACCGTGCTTACCAGTCTTGGAGGTAGACATGTCGACGATCTTGCAAGGGCGGTTCTTGATGCAGACGAAACCGTTCTTTCTCAAGGCAGAACATTGCATGGGGTAGGTGGTGGATGCACCAGCATCGGCAGAATCGAAGGTGTGCTCATGCTGTTAGGAAGAAATGGTTAGTTATCAAGTTTTATCGTCTTTGTCGTCGTCGTAGTTTTTTAAATCCGACACAACATGCGCGCAAAGTGGTTTTGGGTGGGGGGGAAGAGAATATGTGCGGGGTGAAGTCGACACACAAGAGAAAGGATAAATTCTATCTTACTTGAGAGTCATCGACGGGGGCTTCTCCAGACATCTTGAAAAATTTACGACGAAATTTGGATAGTTAAATGAAAATTGGTCGAGTAATGGCGATGAATGAGATTATTGCGGAAGATTAGGAGGTGGAAGAATAAATTCGAGGAAGAAGAGAATGTGGTGTGGAAAGTTAGATAATAAGTTTGTTTCTAGCACGAGAGGGGTGTCGCTTTTAGCGACTATTTAGTTCCATTTTTTTTTGGGTAAAAAAAAGGTCAAGGGTGGATATGATTTAACCAATCAAATAATTTCATTTGGACTTCCATTCCTATTATGGTTATTGGATAAATCAAGTAAGAAGTGGCTGAGGAATTGAATATATCGGAGTTACTATGATTATTGTCAACGTTTAATATTGATATCTTAATAATGTATATATCAAGTATAAATATATCTATTCTCGAATCATCTCTTAAGTTATACCACGGTTTTTTGGAAGCTTATATTTATATTGAATAGTTTCTTGTAAAGCATTATATAATGATTGATATAGCTAGGTATCTAGAATAGATATAATGACTCAGTGACAAGTGGCTGAAAAGAGAATCTGGGAAGGATTTGGGGCTTAATACTGATACTTGTTATCGATATACCTGTACGATCTTGGTAATTTTCATGATTGACTTTAATTGTTATATACTTATGTTGTTTCCAATCTCCTAGGGATTACATTGAAGATAATTGTCTACTGTGAGTATGGAATAGAATATCAAGTTATTCTCGATTCCAGTTAAAGCAAAAAGTGGCTGGAGCAGCGAACATTGGCCGTTTAGTTAGTTATCGCTATCAATCTAAATGAGATACAATCAGTACTGGGGGCATTTATTTCATACTCATCAACTCAACTACAGCATCTTGATCTTGACCCCTCTCACAAGGTAAATTAAGGATGAGAATTGTTTGCAGGGTGGTGGAATATCCCTTTGGTTCATTCTATTTCTGCAATTAAGGTAATAATTTTCATTTTCGATTTTGACAACGGTGCCGAAAGCTATGGTGCTGAGAATGCCATTTCCGATAATCTGGTCTGTTCGATATCGATAAGCTGGAGCTCCTTTTTGCTACTTTCCTTAGGCCATAACAACGACGACGAGGAATACCTACGCACTTCACTTGAAGCATAATATCTTCGGCACTTTCTTTTGATATTGGCGCATGGTTAATAGGATTAACTGATCTACATTTCAATCATCAGAATGTGGCCATTAGACCGATTATCCGGGCATACAACACCTTCGGCCTCTCCACCTCCACCATTAAACAGAACCCCGAATCTACCTCGTCGCCCGACTCATCTTGTGCCGTCGCCAGTTGGTGGTAGACCCCCTTTCAATCCGAGATCCTCTTCCCTATCATTAGTCTCCAATGACTCCAACACGTCCTTATTATCATCATCACGGAGACCCAATGGTTCGAACCTCAAACAAGCAGCTACACCAGCGAATGCGCTGGATCCTTTAGAGGTGTTAGAAAGACTATTAGACGATGGGGAAGGGAATAAATCGCCATCTGCGAACGGACAGAGAGCTGTGAATGGGACCGTCGCTCCCATAAGAGAGGAAGATGATGAAGGCGAATGGGATCTCGGAGGTTTAAGTCTAGAGGATATTGTGGCAGGAGAACCTCTCGATATTGAGGATGAGCATGTACATAAATCACAAACTCTTGAAGAATGTATGTGTTCCCACCACTATGTTTTGCGATGCGTAAGTGCTGATGCCATGGATAGATGAGCGTGACAAAGAAAAGTTCGAAGACCTCCACCGATCGATTCGCGCCTGCGACGATGTCTTACAATCAGTCGAAACAAACCTCACCAGCTTCCAGAATGATCTTGCTATGGTCTCTGCCGAGATCGAGACTCTACAAGCACGATCAACAGCATTGAGTATACGGTTGGAAAACCGAAAGGTGGTAGAAAATGGACTTGGACCTATAGTGGAGGAGATCAGTGTCTCCCCAGCTGTCGTCAAGAAGATAGTGGATGGAGCTATAGATGAAGCATGGGTTCGAGCATTGGCAGAGGTTGAGAAGCGGTCAAAGGCAATGGATGCCAAATCAAAGGAGCAACGGAATATCAAAGGAGTCAATGATCTCAGGCCTCTGCTGGAGAATCTAGTTTCTAAGGTAGGCTCTCCTACTTTGATTTCGCCTACAAATATATTGACTTTTGCATCTAGGCACTGGAGAGGATCCGAGATTTCCTTGTTGCTCAAGTGAAATCTTTACGGTCACCTAATATAAATGCCCAGATCATCCAACAACAACACTTTCTTCGGTACAAAGATCTATATGCATTTTTGCATAGGCATCACCCAAAATTGGCCGAGGAGATTGGTCAAGCATATATGAATACGATGCGATGGTACTTCCTCAATCAGTTCACCAGTTATGCAAAGGCACTGGAAAATATCAAACTACATGTACTAGACAAACACGATGTGCTTGGGTCAGACGATGGGTCTCGTAAAACCACCCTCCTCTCCGGATCCAAACAAACAGGTCCACCACATGATGCCTTCAACATAGGTCGACGAATTGATCTTCTCAAAACCTCCAACCAGACTGCCCTTCCCTCTTTTCTTGCCGAAGAAGACAAACAAACCCACTATATGGAATCCCCCTTCCGTAACTTCAATCTCGCCCTCATCGATAACGCCTCAGCCGAATACTCTTTCCTAACCTCCTTCTTCTCCCCATCCCTCACCTACGCCACCATCTCCCGCCACTTCAACTACATCTTCGAACCCACCTTCTCTCTCGGCCAGACCCTCACTAAAACCCTTGTCCACGATTCTCACGATTGTCTCGGCCTCCTCCTGTGCGTACGTTTGAATCAACATTTCGCATTTTCGCTCCAACGCCGCAAGATCCCGGCAGTAGACCCGTACATCAACGCAACATCCATGCTCCTGTGGCCCCGCTTCCAACTCGCAATGGACACGCATTGCGACTCCGTCCGCACCCTGACCTCCGCTCTCCCAACCCGCAAACCCTCAGCCTCGGAACAAGCCAAACAATCCGCCGCCCCACACTTCATGACCCAAAAATTTGGCCAATTCCTACAGGGGATCTTGGAACTCAGCACGGAGGCGGGCGATGATGAGCCTGTCGCAAGTAGTGTAGCAAGATTAAGAAGCGAGATGGAAGCGTTTTTAACCAAGTGTGCGGGGGTGATGCAGGATAAGAGGAAGAAGGAACGATTTTTGTTTAATAATTATTCGTTAATCTTGACGATTGTGGGAGATGTCGAGGGGAAATTGGCCGGGGATCAGAGAGCGCATTTTGAGGGGTTAAAGAAGGCTTTTGGAGAGGGTGTTTGATCATTCTCCCCCTTCTTCGTGCTGGATTGGAAATTTTGAGCGTGTACACATATGGAGGCCGGTTTTGATCATTCTTTTTGTATTTGTGCAAAAAAACAAAGAACTTTTAAATTATGGTGGGAACAGAGCCGGAAAAAATCTAAGCTGTTAGAAGAAACCGTACTCCACCCAGCCATTAACCATACCATCAATACTCCATTTCTATTTCGCCCATCCCATAGCCCTCACACACAACCAGTATGCCTTTCTAACCAGTATTTCCATGACCATTCAATCCTTCGCCCATATACCCCCAGAGCACTCGAAATATGGACGTCCAGCGTCTTCCTACAACACTTGACGGAGGCAAGCAATAATATGAGAAAATCCCCACCAAAATTGCAACTCCGATAGCTTTCGCAGGTCGTCTACATTTCCACATCATCTCAAATATTTCATCGCGCTTTGCAGCCCATTGTAGTTCTCTTACTTGTTGTGCGAAATATCTCCGGCCGTCTGAAAGGCTCTGTTCTGTGATTTGATCGGGCCAGCGAGCGGTCTTAAGGACGCTGGATGAGGATATAGATCTCCAGGAGGCTAGACTTTCGGGTGGATGATCCTGGAATAAATTGACGGTATTTGATATCAAAGATTCGAGCTCTAGAGGTTTAGGCAGTTTAGAAAGTATAGAATGTAGCATTTCCGGTTCATCGGTAGGTGTTTCGAAGAGCTCTTCAGAGCGTGAAATGACGATTTGTGCAAACATATAGACCGAAAATACAGCTTCTCGGGCCAGCAGAACATCGAAAAGTCGGGCTATATCTCCATATTCTTGTATATCGTGTGCGTACATTGTGAGTGTGCCAGAAAGGGCAAAGAATGGTTGAGTTTGAGAGAGGTGGGTGCAAAGAGCGGGAGACACAGTGTTGATGATGGAGGGAATCAAGCGGAGTTGTGCGAGAGCGGGAGATAGAGTTGGAAGCATGAAATCGCGGATTCGAAGCGCAGAGAGACGAGCAACTGACAGGGTGCGGGTGGTAGGTGAAAGAACGAGGAGGAGTACTTGGCAGATGTCGTGGTAACCTTGAAAGTAGCAGAGATAAGGGTTACGACGGAGAACCTCGATTATGAGGTCAGATAGTTCTTCTTTCCTATGACCAATCTCTTTCGAGGTCTGGTCTGTGTTACAATTAGCTCTTTGTACTGTGCGGCATCATTATGTTGCCATGATCATACCATTTGGGTAGTATATGAAGGACCTATTAACATCCAGAGCAACCTGGTCCTCATCCCCATGCTTTGGCAGTTCCTTCCAGCTCGTTACATTGCCCTTTGTGTCGCCATGGTCACTCTCACAACCGAGAAGGATAGGCCCTATTATTCGTTTAGTCTCGAGTTAAAAGTTTTGTCAAGGGAGCTTCAAACATACATGCTTGACGACGGACATCATCTGAAATCAACCCATCCTTCGACGTTGCCAAATCCCTTATTGTATCTAAATCTTTCCATTTGCATGCCTCTAAGATTTTAACTTCCTTCACGGTAGGTTCTCGTAGTTCCTTCAGCTTGCTGGAATATGACGGGGAGCGGGACGAGGTCCGTGAGGAATCTGCCGAGGATATCTCTCTCTTGATGTGTTGCCCATTAGTCTCCATATCGAGTTTGAAAGTCAAGGAGTTGAATTCTCATGATAGCTTTGTTGCAAAGTCGGAGATAGAAATCCGACAAAGGGCCAGAAATGGCCAGTTGTAGACTTGTAGACTTGTAGTGAAGTATCCCTTCCATTGTTGTTCCGTTTCGACAAATTAGCGCAAAAATCGAGTAGAAGCGACACTTGATGGTTGGTTTTCATATGGATCTATCAATAAACTCATTTTTTGACAACAACGAAAACACGTCGTCAATTGAAAAGTATACCCCTAGGTATGATTTTCTCGAGAAGAGATATATTCTTTGTACAAGTATAGGTAGAGAATAGAGAAAGAAATGTCTGGAAATCTTACATTCATTGATATTTCGGGCCGAAAGAGGTCTCAATCAAGCAGCCTTATCTTCCAAGGCTAAATACAATACGAGTTACAGAAGTCAGTCACGACCCAACCCAAGGGAAGGTCACATACAAACACATACATGTATCATATCGCATATTGATAACTTGTACCGAAACTGTGCTGGCCACGGCATTCAAACTCACTCAAGTTGGTAAAATATAACTACCTACCTATCTACCTACCTACCTAGTATATAACTATTTTTTGGAGGTAACTCCAACCCATTGATATCTTCTTTCCTACTGAGTTATACCTAAATACCATATAATCATTCCATTTTCTGCTCTGTCTTTACTCCGTACCTAGTTACCTACCATTCAGCTTTGCATATACGAGGTACGCCGCGTCTTCCATTACTCGGATGACAATCAATTCTGACACAATCAAATTCCATTTTGAATTGTCTCCATGGCGCTTCCTCTGCAAACACAATCGTTGGTTGACGGACAATGGATTACCAGGACTATCGATGCCCATACACTGCTTCAACACCACAATCAAATGGATGACAATGCAGCTGATAATACTATGGAAACGATACGTCCCCCAGTCCGTGGTGTTTTGACCCAAACCATCATCCAAAGCCCTCTGGTACATTGGATCCTCCCCATTAGACTACGAGGTCAGGAGTATAATGATGTCGCCTTTATTGGTGTAAGTAGTCGATTTTGCTTTTGTCATGATGTTAGGATTTCTATTGGCTTTTTTGTTATTGCTATGACACCCCTGGTGTCTGTAGGAAGAATCAATTCATCCTCACCGGGTCCCTCTCTACCTTGGATACACTTGAAAGTATTGATGACGACCGTTTCCCCCTCCTTTCAGTCGTCGCATGTGGCTGCTTTCGAGATTCCAGTATCATACTAAAAGACGTCTAACGATACATGTATTCGTTTTGAGTGACCGCTAACAAGCTCAGGATACATTCGTCGAGATTAGACGACTAGGGGTTGGCCCGCATCTTTCTGAAGTCATCCGGAAAGACGACTTCGGTTCCAGAATTCGTAATGCAAGCGTCCTGGGGTCGCTCGAGGACCATGTAGAGGAGCAAGTTGATTTCAAGGAGGAACCTGAAGATGTTGATATGATCAACCCTTCAGCATCGCCAGACAATCCTCCATCTTCCACTGTACTCCTACCACCTCAAATCCTGGTTTTACAACTTGAAGTGGATACGTCTAGTGATTCTGTGTTCTTGATGCTACACCAATCAAATGACGGATCCTGGAGGTTCATTTCTAGTAGAAGACGGTTATCCAAGGCGATGGATAAGCTTCAACCTGGAATGCATTTATCTATTGACCCAAGCTCAAGATATATGGCCATAGGTAGTTCTGAGCAATGTTTTACAGTCCAGGCTTTCAATACGAGAACGGAACTGAATCGTCAATATGCCGTTGGCGAAGAACTACGATTTATCGAGTCCGAGAGGATCGTTCTCTGTAAAGGTGCAATCTTGAAATTGGAATTTCTGCATCCTCCGGCTGGATCTGATGATATCATACTGCTCTTAATTATGGCCTTAAATGGTAAAATAAGAATGCTACTATATTCATGGAGAGCTGGAGATCCTTTATCGGCCGTGAGAACCAGGAATTCTAGCAAAAAAGGCTATGTCTTGAATGATATCCCCTTACTTATCATACCATTGCGCTTTCAAACGGCCTTTATTTTAGTGAACGACCGTTCGATGGCGGTTTACAAAGGCATTTTGGAAGGTGCACCTGAATGTATACTAATTGGATCTTTTCCAAGGCTACCCAACGAGCTTTATCAAGGCTCAGATATGCCCTTGTGGACAGCCTGGGCTAAACCAACTCGTCTGCCTTATCACAAAGCGCGACAAGACGACGTATATCTCGCCCGAGAGGATGGACATATATGTCTCTTGGAGGTTAACTATGACAATGAAGATCCTGATCTTACGCCCTCACTGACGGACGTTGGGAGAATGCAATGCAATATCGGACAAGCTTTTACCTGTGTAGACTATTCACTCGACCCTATTGTTACCCGCCATGGTGATGTACTTGTTGCTGGGGGTGATGCTAGCATCGGAGGAACTTATCTGGTGAGTATATCTAGTTGTGTACGCACACGATCTTTCTTTTCGACAGCGCTGAAGGAAATCTTCTGAGTAAGTCACTGACTCTCTGTCATCATAGAATAGAGCGCGAGCACAGCCCAATGTTAAGAAAGACACGCAGAATTGGTCGCCAGCTACGGATCTTGTAGCGATAAGGAACAACTCGAAATCCAACTTAGACATCAATACTAGGCCCCAGAGCTTTGTTCCCGTACCAGATTTGATATTTGTTTGTAGCGGAAAAGGAGCACGATCATCCATAACGGAGCTAAGATATGGTATCGAAGCTATTCTTGGTTTGAATCTTGAGTTTCGTTCTGCGGTTACAAAAGCATGGGTTTTACCTTCAGAGGTATACTCAGGTTTGGTTGATGGCGATGATTGGGTTTTACTTTCACTCGAGGATCATTCGGCCGTCTTACAGATTTCTGCAGATTGGACGAGTGCAGAAGAACTTGACCCAAAACATACCCAACTAGATATGAAAAGTCGAACAATTGTGACCGGCGTCATTGAAACTCGCGCGATGCAGGTAACAGAACAATCTATTATCATTCTGGACTCAGGTCGCCGGTATGTGTTTGATCTCTTATGATTGACTTTGATCCTTTCCAATCCGTTGGATCTGATTGAATCTGATTGACTCAACTAACGATTTTTATAGTACCATATTCAATGATCTGGATATGATGGGATTTCCTCAAGCTTCATCAATTTCAGCATCATCCATTAACGATGCTGTCATCTGCAGTGGAAATGTATTATTCACTACCCATCACAAAGAGCAGCGTCTGCTTCGTATACTTGAACCGGTCGTTGATAATAGTATAGCGCCACCTACAATACTTTATGCTTTCAGGACAATCAGAAGCTGGACTCGAGATGGTCCAGAATTAACATGTATCGCGATGTGTGAGCACCCACAAAATCACTGGGGGCTTATTGTTGCTGGGGCGAGAAAGGATGGAGAAATCTCTTTGTTGTTCATTACGCGGGATGAATTCAATTTGCCTGTGCCTACCATCTACGAAGGATGTAGCTACGATCTTCGAGCACTGTCCAGTATAGTTATTATACCCTCATCAACCCCCGATAACTTCACGTTACTGTGTGGGACGCTCACAGGTCTAGTCATCTCCTTAGGCATCGTTAAAAGTGGACAGGAATTCCACATCCACGGGTCTCGCTGTGATAGATTCGGAGGTAGTGTGGCAACATTGACAATTGCAGATCAAGTGGGAGAATCGAACTGTTTATTCGTGAATTGCGACGAAAAGGTTTTCAAGATGACCTTGAGTATCTCAAGCGCCAAGGGAAACTCCTTCGTAAAAAGGCCAGCAAGAACGAATCTGAAAGCGGATCAGATTTGGCTGGTAGATGCACTGGACACTACCCTACAACAGCCGAACATCAACTCCATATTGCCGCTCAGATCTGAATCATCAATTGACACAGATCTCCTCCTGATATCACACAATCGACTTCTACTTGCAAGAATGGGGATAAAACGGAAAACCGTACCTCGCCGCATCCCCATCAAAGGAACACCATATCG
Source organism: Sclerotinia borealis F-4128 (assembly GCA_000503235.1). NCBI lineage: Eukaryota > Fungi > Ascomycota > Leotiomycetes > Helotiales > Sclerotiniaceae > Sclerotinia > Sclerotinia borealis. The sequence continues at coordinate 104,342 of KI628548.1, forward strand.
AATAATCCATTCAGAAACTCGCAATGCCTTTGTCGTCGGCGCTTCCACAGAAGGTAGAAGCACACTCTATTTTATAGACCCCAAGACTGGCGAGGATCTGTCGGACCCAAGGGGAGAGAAACGTGGGGCGGAAACAAGCTTTGTGGCTGGATTGGGTCACTATGATGACAAAATCCTTTGCATTTATGAGTGGCTGTATTCTCATGATGCTTACACCTGGAACTTTCTTGTCGTCTGTACCAGTAGCGGTAGAGTTCTGATTATTTGTACTAACAATGATGATTCTTCAAGGACATCATCTGGCAGAGCCAAAATAAGCTTCTGGACAGTGACGCAGTTTAAGAACTTCACTTCGGTGTATTCAGTCGTGGGAGATTCTGAAGGGCTGTACTATTGTGCGAAAAGTGACACCGAAGTCAAACTGTACTACAGCACGCTAAACAAAGAAAACAAGAAATTCAATAATAGTCCGGCAGAAGCCAAGCTACTATCGCCAGCGATCTCACTTTCTTACGATTCTGGAAAGATATATGCTCTCACCAGACATCACTCTCTGCAGATTTTGAAGGTGATCAAAACCGATGGAAAAGTCCAGCTGCGTCATACACACACTGATCAACTTCAACGCGAATCTCTTCACCATCTGAATGGTAGACCAAATACCTTTAGAGCGCCCGATAAAAGCCAGATCGATCTTGTGTCGGACAGGTCGAAATCTGTCGTTGGCTTATGTGCTAGTTCAGGCATGAAAGTAGATACACTCGACACCATATTCGAAGCACAACTACCAACGTCTGTACTCCGATTTCGATCCGCCAATTGTCGTCCTGTGTGGGATTCTAGTTGGAAGGTTCATAGAAATGAGGATTCTGACTTGGACCCCAACCGTCTTGCCTGTCTGGGCGTGATTCACAATGATGAGACAAATTCGGAGACCTTAGGAATGGGAATTGATGGCTCACTATACCATTTAACCATGCTTGATCTTCGAACATGGCAGTTCCTCAAATTTCTAGCCAATCTCGCAAGGAGTTCGGGCCTTGTTGGAGGACGCCCTTGGGAGGGATCGACCGAATTAGAACCCGAGCAGAATCCTCAAAATATGCAAGTTGATGGGGATATTTTAAAGAGGGTTGTAGAGAATAAAAAACTCGAAGAACTGTTCAGAGTTGGTCAACATCAAACTGACGAGAACAAGAAGGAATTCCAACGTTTTTGTGAACTTCTTGAAATGATGCATGAGGGTAAGATGGAGAAGGATGATAACCCGCTTTTCTATGTAGAACAGGCTTATGTTGATTTGGAGGTCTTTTTGAGGCCGGTCATTTGATATCTGGATATTTAATGGAAAGTGAGCCGTTTTGGACTGGACTTAGCCAATCATTGGCATGGGAAGGCAAGGAATTGAGGCATAGCATACTGAGCGTGCATCCTAGAAAGAAAGGATTATGTTATGATCATGGATAATGACAATTGATACTTTTACTCGTATGTACGTATGTAACGTGATAATGAAGTAGAGTGGGCCGGCATGATTGATTGTATGTAGCTTGAGATGAGAATAAGATTCAAGAGTTCAATGCAAGCTCAATAATAATGCAATATAACTCTCAATCCATATAAAACTTCGTCCTGAAGAATACAAAGAGATAGGTAAGTCTCGAGGAAAGTAGAAAATGAAGTGAAAGGAACCTGAAGAGGGGGTAAACTCGTTTAGATGCTTGCCTAGCGTTAATTGGACGCAAATCAATCCAAACCGCCGACTCGCCGACGCACATTCGAGATAGAAAATGCCTATGCCCCGCGCGAACCTCAAAATATTGAACTTCACCCAAAACAACATTCACATCAAAGTGAATTTCGAAAGTTGTTCCAATTATAATCGTTTCTTGGCACTCTTTCACTAGATTGTCAAACTAACGACCCAGCCAAACATCATTTTTAGAGGCTAGCAAGTCGATTCCTTTGGATTGTCTCCATTAAAACACTTGATCTAAATACACTCAATTCGCCACGTTTGCAGGTAGAATTTCTACGACATCTCCACTTTTTCCTTCTTGAATTCAAGATAAGTCGCAAAGATTACACAGATCTTCAACATGGCGCCGAAGAAAAAGAACAATAAGAAGCAGAATGATGACTGGGAGACTGAGTTGGGAGAGACAGTTGAGCCTGTTACTGCAATGGAACCTGATGCCGATGCGGCAGAGGCCGATCCAGAGGAGGAGGTTGTAGCAGGAGGTCTCATGGCTATGATGCGCAAGAAGCAAAAGAAAGGCAAGAAAGGAAAGCAGACGGAAGATTTTGTCGAGGGAGAGGACCCACCGGCCGCCGAAGAACAACCCCAAGACGATTTCGCAGACAAAGCTCCGGTCGAAGCTTCGATAGACGATGAATTTGCTCTGCCAGAAAAAAAGGGAAAGGGAAAGAATGTACAGGCCAAGGCTGCAAAGAATGACGATGCAGGAGATGACGAAGTGGGTGCGGATGGAAAAATGCTTACCAAAGCGCAGAAGGAAAAGTTGAAGAAAGAGAGAGAAAAGCAGAGGAAGAAGGAACAAGTACGTGGAGTTCATAGTTGGAGGTGCTCCGAGACCCTTGCTAATATCATATTTTGTAGGCGGCTTTGAAAAAGAAGACGACACCGGCTGGAAAGACTGCTGAGGCTGAGAAGCCAGTGGAGGAAGAGAAACCAGAAGAGGTCGCACCAGCTCCCACTGCTGGTGGCAAAGGCAAGAAGCTGCCAGCTGCCCTCGCCAAGCTACAAAAACAACAAGAGGAATTGAAGAAGCGGGAAGCCGAAAGAGCTGCTGCGATTGCAGCTGAGAAAGCTCGAATTGAAGAAGAAGAGCGTCGGGAAGCCGAAGAGGAAAAGAAGCGCGAAGAGGCTAGAGCTTTGAAAAAGCAAAAGGAAAAGGAGAAGATAGAACAGCAGAAGAGAGAGGGTACCTATCTCACTAAGGCGCAACGAGAGGAGAAATTGCGAAACGAAATGAAGCTAAAGCAAATGATCGATGCTGGTGTAACGGTTGGAGGTGGAGAGGGAGGCGAGAAGAAGAAGGTCGTTTACGATAGCAAGAAGAAGAAGGGTGGAAAGAAGAACCCTGCCGAGATTCAGGCTGATGAAGAGAAAGCTCTTGCCGAAGCCGCCGAACGCGCGAAGAAGGAGGCTGAGCGAATTGCAGCAGAGGCTGCAGCCAAAGCAGAAAGAGAAGCCGCCGAAGTAGCCGCCAAGAAAGAAAACGAGGATAGTGAACTAGAAGATTGGGAGGCTGCCGCAGATGAGGACGACGAGGATGTCAAGGATAGCTGGGATGCGGACTCTGATGAAGAAAAGGAGAAGAAAGCTGTCACTACCTTAGCAACCCGGGGCAAAAAGGAAGAGGATTCTGATTCGGAGTCTGATTCGGAAGACGAAGAATCGTCGGATGATGAAGAAGCCACGGCAAGACAATTAGCCGAGCTAAAACGAAAGAAGGAAGCCTCCGAAAGACGTGAGAAAGCACACGAAGCCGCAATGGCCGCTAGATCGACGGATAATCTGCGATCTCCCATTTGTTGTATTCTTGGCCACGTCGATACCGGTAAAACCAAGCTTTTGGACAAGATTCGGCAAACAAATGTGCAGGAAGGAGAAGCTGGAGGTATTACACAACAAATCGGTGCCACTTACTTTCCAGTAGAGGCTATCAAGAAGAAGATCGCAGTAGTAAACAGAGACGAGAGCTTCGAGCTCAGAGTCCCTGGTCTCTTGGTTATTGATACTCCTGGTCACGAGTCTTTCTCGAATTTACGTTCCCGTGGTTCGTCGCTTTGTAACATTGCTATTCTTGTCGTGGATATTATGCACGGTCTCGAACCTCAGACTTTGGAGTCGATGAAACTCCTTCGTGATAGAAAGACGCCTTTCATTGTTGCTCTCAACAAAATCGATCGCCTATATGGCTGGAAGAAGGTCGAGAATAATGGATTCCAAGAGAGTTTGGCTCTTCAAAATAAGGGTGTACAGAACGAATTCGCAAAGCGTCTCGCGGATACAAAGGTTGCTTTCGCGGAACAAGGATTCAACGCCGAAGTCTTCTACGAGAACAAATCTATGGCCAAAAACGTTTCTTTGGTCCCAACATCAGCTCACACTGGTGAAGGTATTCCAGACATGTTAAAGTTGATCCTTCAACTCACGCAAGAGCGCATGGTCGGTGCATTAATGTACCTTTCCGAAGTTCAATGTACAGTCCTCGAAGTCAAGGCAATCGAAGGATTCGGCATGACTATTGACGTCATTCTATCCAACGGTATCCTTCGCGAAGGTGACCGTATTGTATTATGTGGTGTAGATGGAGCTATCACTACAAATATTCGAGCACTGCTAACACCAGCCGAAATGAAAGAGCTTCGTCTAAAATCTCAATATGTGCACAACAAGGAGGTCAAGGCCGCTCTCGGTGTCAAAATTTCTGCACCCGGTCTCGAAGGTGCTATTGCAGGTTCAAGATTGATGGTCGTTGGTCCTGATGATGATGAGTCAGATGTTGAGGCTGAGGTTGAGTCTGATCTTGGTGCACTCTTCAGCCGAGTTGAGAAGTCTGGACGTGGTGTCACTGTTCAAGCATCCACTCTCGGATCTTTGGAAGCTCTTCTAGATTTCTTGAAGACATCCAAGATTCCTGTTGCCAATGTTGGTATTGGCCCAGTCTTTAAGAGAGATGTTATGAATTGTGGTACTATGCTTGAAAAGCATAAGGAACTCGCAGTCATGCTCTGTTTCGATGTCAAGATTGATAAGGAGGCTCAACAATACGCCGACGACCAAGGCATCACGATCTTCACTGCTGATATCATCTATCATCTTTTTGACTCTTTCACCAAACATATGCAGGTTATTGCTGAGGCAAAGAAGGAAGCCTCTAAGCTTTTGGCTGTCTTCCCTTGCGTTCTTTCTACTGTAGCCGTCTTCAACAAAACTGGCCCCATTGTCATTGGTGTCGATGTTGTTGAAGGAAATCTCAGATTGCATACACCTGTCGCAGCTGTCAAGCAAAACACAGTCACGGGTGTCAAGGAAATTGTCGGTATTGGTAGAGTGTAAGTCTCCATTCCTCTATAATGATATTATGATACTAATTATACAATCCCTTAGTACATCCATTGAACGTGATCATAAGCAAATCAATATCTGCAAAAAGGGTCAACCATCCGTCGCCATCAAAATCGAAATGGGCAGTTCTCAACCGACATATGGCAGACACTTGGAAGAAAAGGACACATTGTATTCGTTGATTAGCAGACAGAGTATCGATACTTTGAAGGAGTTTTATAGAGATGATGTCAGCAACGATGAATGGTTACTTATCAAGAAGTTGAAGCCACTTTTCGATATTCATTGAGAGTGTTTATGGTAGACAGTGAGGTCAAGGTGGGGTGGGAATTAGTGGGAGGAGGGAATGATAGATGATCAGGGACGTGACAAAACGGGAATGCCGGATGGGATGAGAAATGACTTGTATGTATGACCTATGGGCCACTTTAATTCTGTCACTTGCATGTGCACTACGTTGCACAAGATATCACGATATTTGCATTGCATTGCATTGACAGATTTACGATTTGCTATCTTGCACACAGGAAGTGGGAACATGGAGGTGAATGGGAAGGGCAAGAAAGAAAATCCTGTAGATAGATGGTTTTGGGGGGGGGGGGGGGGGGTAAGAGAATCAGGGGATATCGCAATGGACGATGATGCCTAGGTGATGGATGGCGATGGTTTTGATTCACAAACGAAGAGCAGATAAAACGGAAATACAAAAGTATTACTCTATGATATTAGTTGTACCTTGTGTATATGACTTTGGATAGTTTGATTCTTTAACTAAGAAATCTCTGAGCTGGCTCGGATCTCCAAGCGACTTTGTTATATGATGGCACAAGGGGTTCAGTTCTCGGGCCCTTATCAAAAAAACGCTAGCAAGCTAGTATGCATGCCCATTCTGATTTGAATGTACTCAGCCTTCACCGCCCTTCGGCAGAATTTAATTTTTGTCAAGTTTTCAGACTGAGCTCTTCAGAGTACACAATTTCTGCAGTTATAACGCCATAATTCGAAATGGGTAGCAAAAGAAAGCTTTCAGCTCAAGATGCTGCAGTTGCAGCCCCTGCGGCCAAAAAACAACAAAAAACGAAGAAGCCCGTGGAAATCCCTGCTCCTCTCGATACATCTCCATTTGTCAACAACCCAAAAGGGGACCACTTGAAGCGTGAAGTCAAGCTTTACGACATGCTGAGTAGTGAGGACGATTTTCAGAGACTGGATGCCGCTAACTCGATTGTTTCCGGGTTATTGGGTGAAGACGGAGTCGAGGAATCAACACTACAAAGGCACTTGGAGAGAAGATTGTTTCGGGGGCTTGCGAGTGGTAGAAAGGGTGCGCGATTGGGCTTCAGTATTGTCCTTTCGGAACTATTGGCACAGCTCTTTGGTCCAGCGAATCTGTGTGCGACTAAATATCCTGGATTGACCTTCGATAACGTCTTTGAATTCTTGATTCTCAAGACAAAACCCGATGGTGATCTCAGCGGACAGGAAGAGAAAGATCATGCTCTTGGCTTGTTATTTGGACTACAGTGCTTTGTCAGGTCCAAGGTACTCTTTTCAATTGATGGAAAATGGGAATTAATTTTGGACAAACTATTGGAATTATCGAATAGAAAGTCCTGGACTCGGGAAGAATGCGGCTGGGTTATTATGGAAGCTTTGGAGCAGATGGATCAAGCCCAGGCGGAATCGACTTTGAACAAATTGTGCGATGCTGGATTGGGACTTTCGCCAGAAGGTGTCGGTATTTGGCTCAGAGCAAGGGGTAAATTCCCAAAAATGGATTTTCCAAGCAAACCTTGGGGCCAGAGTGGTAACCCATTGGAGCATCTCAACTCTCTTGCAAAGGCTCTCAAAGAAAGCTCGGCCAGCGAGGAAAGTTCAAGTAACGGACAACAAGCTAAGCAAACTGGGACGTGGAATGCAAAGTTGCATTTTGTCTGGGACATTGTCTTGAGTCAGTACGTCAAAGCAGCTAACAGCAAATCGAAAAACATAATGTCAGAATTTGACAAATTCTGGAAGGTTACTGTTGATGGTAAGCTTTTTCTACTCTAGGGTCTGACTATTTGCTAACCATTCGCCAGAAAATCTTTTTTCCGCATCTGCATCAAGAGAACGTAAGTTCTGGGGCTTTTTGGTTTTCCAAAAGATGATTCAAAGCCATATTTCATGCACGACACTCATCACTAGCATTTTCAGCCATAACCTTGTCCGTTGTCTCATCAATCACGTCCAGGAGAAAGACCGTTTCCTAAACCGAGCCGCGGACAAGTCGCTAAAGGTTTTGACACACGCAATTGAAGAGAGCCCTGAAGCATTAGTTGTTGTCCTCCAGGGGTTGATTGATGGCAATGGCGCATACAGTTTTGACCGAGTCACCAAGACAAAAACGGTGGAAAAGCTTCTGAGCATGGTTGATGACACAAATGGCGAAGCTGTCCTCGACGTTCTCATGTCACCAGTTCTGGTCGTGCCAAACTCGGAAACCAATGACGCCGAAAAACGTCGGCAAATGTTCGGAGACTACGTTCTGACTGCAATCCGCCATGTTGACGTTGCAGAAGCATCAGAAGCATCAAGTTGGATTAAAACTGCTGCGTTGCCCCAGCTTGCCTCTTTGGCATACTCGAACAACTCAGAAGCCAGACCTCCCATCTCTGAAAGCACTCGAACATTAATGAGAAATCGATTGACATCCGCTTTTACTCATCTATTATCTAATATGGATGGCTATCACTACCCATGCGATTTGGTGCTTTCTTGCACACCTGATGCAGTTGCTATGGATGGGCTCATCACCAAAGCCAAAGACGATGCATTCACTACATTACAGAAGCTTATGAAGAAAGCAAAGAAAGAAGGAGGAAAGGATAGGGCAACATTCCAGACCTTGTCCCTCTTATATGCTTTGGTAATCTTTCAATTGTACAATGGCGACGTTGAAGCTCTTTCTATTCTCGACGAGTTGAAGCTGTGTTACGACAACTTAATTCGACATAAATCAACGGAGGATTCGGAAGTGGAGCCCTTCGAAGTTCTCGTTGAACTCCTATTGTCTTTCCTTTCTAGACCGTCCGCCCTTCTTCGAAAAGTCACGCAACATGTGTTTACCGCATTCATGAGTGAGATGACTGAAGGTGGTTTAAAACTCATGACGGATGTATTGGAAACTGGCGAAAATATGAGAGGGCAACAGGAGATGTTCGATGAAAACCCAGATGATGAAGACGCGATGGATATTGATGGAGAAGATGATGAAATGGATTCGGATGTCGAAGTTGTTGATATGAATGGCGAGGAGGGCCACTTGAACTCGCACCTCGCGGATGAAGAGGAAAAGAGCGACGAAGAGGATGACGAGGAAGAATCTGGAAACGAAGAAGATGGTGAAGATGATGAGGCCAACAAAGAACTCAATGATGCATTAGCGAAGATTCTTGGCACCTCCGGGTTAGATCAAGATAACGAAGACGAGGATGGCGGTAGCGATTCTGACATGACCGATTCAGGGATGGATGCTTTAACTCCAAAACTTGAGGAGGTTCTTGGACGAATGCAAAAGAAGGGGCCAAGCAAGAAACAAGAACAAAAGGGCGCCAAAGAAAACATGATCAACTTCAAGAGTCGAGTTTTGGACCTTCTTGAGATTTATGCTAAGAAGCAAGCATCTAATCCTCTAGCTGCGGAGATCCTACTACCTCTACTGCGCTTAATCCGTACCACCAAAGCCAAGCATTTGAGTGATAAGGCATTCTCGATAGTTCAGTCTTTCGCAAAGTCCAGATCGAAGGCATCGTCTTCGGAAGCCGAGGTGGAGCTTAATGTCAAGGCACACATTGCACTGATCAAGGGTATCCACGAGGAAGTACTCAAGGATCAGTCAAAGATATTCGCAAAAGCCGCCAGTACAGCGAGTTTGTCTTTGGCCTCTGGGATATACAGGGCGGATAAGAGTCAATTTGAGAAGATTGGCAAGGTTTACCTGCACACTATGACGAAGTGTGATGTTGAAGGCGTCAAGATTCAAGCGAGCTTTATTAGCGACTGGGTTAATTGGTGGCAAAGTCATATTGCTCAAGCTGGAGCTGGAGCCGCTGCAAAGGAAGAGTAGAGTAGAGATAGTAAAGATAGATTGTGTGGATCCGAGTGTACATGTATAAGATAAGATACCAATGAGAATCAAAAGTTTAAACAATTGTAGCAAGCTACAGGAGGATTTTGGTCGAGTTCTGTGTGCGAAAATGTGCAACGTTTGACTTGGACGAGTGGCTTTCGCTTCGATCATTCATATATATATTTGGCTACTTCTGATATGATATGATATGAAAGTATATTCCCATCTCAAATCAAATTATGCCAATGATCTCTTATACTTTAATGGAGGACGCAAACCCATCCTATGGAGCAAGACTTACACACATGGTTGGTTCCGGAAATTTGAAGAGTTATTTGGAATACAGTATGTAAAAAATCTAGCGCTGGAACTTGGCAATGTCGTCTAAAGTCAAAAAAGCTATTATTTTGGAGATAGTCAAGATATTTCTTGATACTGTATTTTGTTTGTATATCCTTTTCGCTTGATGTTTGCTACTGAGTAAGTACTGTACCTCGTATCCGTAACGGCACTTGTGGATGTTTGATTTGATTTGATATGAGGATGGATGGATCTGAGCTTGGATTTGAGGGCTGGAGGGTAGAGGGAGGAGGGTAGGGGAGAGGAGGGTTGTGTTGGGTTGGGTTGGGTTGGAGAGCTGTGGAGGGATAGTATTGGGTTGGAATATAATAATATAGCATGTAAGGTTTTCCTCTAGAAGTCTCGTTTTTTCGGTCTGGTATATCATGGTTTGTTGTGCTTGAACTGATTAAGAAACGGATGTATTAACTTAAATTAAACTTGCTTTTGAGAATGAGTCTCTCCAGACTGTTTATGGTGATTATGGTGCTCGTTTACAGCAGCTGAAACGGAGATATGATCTGTACGGAGTATGGCAGGTTTAATCGGTGGTTTCCGTTTACCTGAGAGGTTCTGGTTTAATTCTTGTTCGGTTTGGCCGGTATGGTTCTCGGGATGTATGCTTTTGAATGGAATCTTTTCTCAATAGAAGATATCATCTCATTATCGCTTCCTTTTCTTTATCCCGTCAGACTTTTGGAGGGGGGGGGACCGAGGTTGGAAGCAGTGGTGGTAACAATGAAAGACTTATGTATATACCTAAATATTAGTAATAAGTTCAGACCTACCCGATATTTGTTTCAAGCCACCAAAACCCGTGATCTCAAACTTCAAAGTTCCTATTAATGTCCCCTCAGACCGTTTCAAACAACCACTCATATCCAAGCGTAGCTCAAACTTCCAAACATCAACCGTGACAGCAGCCATATCGGGATATCACAACGATAACTTTGCCTCATCTCACTGATCTCAGGCTAGTTTTCACTCCAACAATTGGCTCGAAATATCATGACTTCGTTGGATGTATGATGTATCTTCCTCCCTCCACAATAGTGGCTGATCTTGTCCTGAGAAAATAATGCGTCTAACGAACTAAATCTTCATCATTCATTAACCAGATGGCTAGTTTCGTAGTACTTCCCTTTACTCTTACTTATTACCACCCTTCTTGACCTCTCGCAAACAGAGTGTACGCCAAGAAATCTATTTCCCTCATCCGCATCAATTTCTAGAAGGCCGGCTCTTCTTTCCATTCGTGATGGCATCCAGAACATTCTTTTTCATTCAATTTTACTTGTTTATTTCTTCTGTATATTGTTTCCCATTTTTCCCCCTTAAAGTCAAACACACAAACACAAGAGATTTATCAGCCGTAGCAAGTGAACTAGGGACATTAGGCAGTGATCTCGACAAGACCAGTACGCTGAAAACCTTCCTGGGTGATAAAGGGAATGTGATTACGCAGAACGATGTGTTGGATAGTAATGGAAGTTGTGCTACAATGACTGTTTTGTTCGCAAGAGGAACTGGGGAACCTGGTATGCTCGCCTCAACCCACCTCACCTATCCTCACCTATCCTCACTCCGAGGAATGAGGAATGGAAGAAGAGCATGAGCTAATATAGCTCAACGAGTATCTAGGCAATGTAGGCATTTTGACTGGTCCTCCTTTCTTCGTGGCTCTAGCAGCATACATGAACGAAACGAGAAGTATGTCGATCCAAGGAGTAGACTATGCCGCCACCACCTCCGGTTTTCTAGCCGGTGGTGACCCAGCTGGTGCCAAAACAATGTAAGCATTCCCTTCTCCCCTTTTCCCGTTTTACTCCAGATAACAAATGAACCATTAACCAAAACCCAGGGCCGACCTAATAAACAACACACTAAGCACGTGTCCCTCCACCCATCTCACGGTATCCGGCTACTCTCAAGGTGCGCAACTCGTTCACCTCGCCATGAGTTCGCTCTCTAACACCACCACCTCGCGCATCAAAACTGTCGTCATGTTCGGGGATCCGAAGAATGGTACCGCGCTCAATGGAGTCGATGCTAGCAAAGTAATGACGATCTGTGATCCGAAAGATGATATCTGTAAAGGTGGGGATGCCGTACTGCCAGCCCACTTGGAATACAGTGCGAATGCGGGAACTGCTGCCATGTTTGCTTTGAGTGGGTTGGCGGATGTAGGGATTACGAGTGCCAGGAAGATCAGTGGGGTGGATGGAATTGTATCTTAAGCATTTCATGCTCATGGAACTGGAGGATGAATATGTGGAAAATGAAATTACCATCTGCAAATTTATATATATATTATATATATGTTGTTGAAGTCTGAAAGACTAACAAAGTTGAGTTTATTTCTATGTAATATCCATCACTGGATTTTCATCTCTGTATCGTACATGGTATACATGATTGTACAAGAGATCTCTACTGTCTCTACCCCAGAATCTCTCGCTCTAAATCATCACCCGTTCTAACCATCGTTTTAATAGCATTCACGGTCCTTGCACAATCAAGCTCCAGATCATTGAGTAGAAGTCGACTAGCTTTCGACTCCGCAGCCATAGCTTCTAAGCGGATGAAACAGCTCGTGAGATACAAAAACGTGCGGTAATCTGGACGTAGAGACGTAGCTAGCTTACCATGCCTTCTGATTTCCAACGGTAATCTATTTGTCTGAACAGTTTGAGCTCTGACACGATACCATCCCTTCCAATGATCCATAAGAACCAGTTCACATGTCTTAAAGGCCAGTTTGACATGGCGAGCCTTTGCAAGATGTTGAATGTAATCATTCCAATTTCGATTACTCAATTGAAATCCCAAATTCGTAAGCTCGTTGACGGTCCGTATCAAAATGTTGAGTTTTCTTTGCCTTGCGAGAGCTAGCATGTATAAGGTCAAGGGTTTTGCTAAATCAAGTCTATGTGCTGCCTTGAGTGGTTCCTTGTCCTTCTGCAGACTGATTCCGACATCTCCGGAAACACCTTGTTCGGAAGAAGGGTCGACACCCCCTTTAGCCATTTCTCCCTCTTTGGAACTATTTACAAGAGATAGCGAGGCTGGAAGCCGAAGAGATCGAACTCGCTTTTCGGTGTCAGAAACGAATTGTGCCCACAAATCTTCCACGGCATCATAATCTAGTTGTTCAAGTTTCACTGACATCAAGGCAACGGTAACAACCCTTAGTTGTGAGGCTGTTCTGTCGGATGGGAGCATTCCCAAGAAGCGCCGATACATATCCTCGGCCGATGCTGTTTCATTATTTTTGGAGAGAACAAACATAATGTATCCGAAGAATGTGGCAGGATATGCAATGTCAAGGGGCTCGTGCGCGATACCTTTCCTGACTTTATCACTCATGTCGCGGGTATTCATCGTTCGGATGACCTGTTCAAAAATCTCTAGAGCACCGCGTGCATCCCCCCACGCACGCCTGGTATCGTGGATTAGAGTCCTTAATTCCAGAAACTTTGTACTGGCATTTTTCATAATTTTCTCTTCAAGCATTCGATCTTGGACTTGAAAGACCATGTCGAAGCGCCGCGCAGCAAGAAAACCACCCATCACAATCGCATAATGTAGACTCGTGGCAGATATACCAGCTTCTGGCATAACTTCTTTCAAGATTTCATAGGCACGATCCGGTTGTGTGACCATAGCCAGTGCTTGCATAAGGGCCGAATACGTATCACCATTATGTTCTATGTGGAGCGAAGACATTCTTTGAAGAATTCGGTTGACATTGATGAGGTCATACCGTTGTGCCCAAGCAACAAGTAGAGAATTCCACATACGAGTGCGTGAGCCCTTGAATGTCACGGCCTCTTCGCAGATGGTTTCGGCTTCCTCGAGTCTACCTTCTGCTATATACACAGTGACGAGTGTGCTAACCATAGCAGTGCTCTTTTCGACACCATAAGAAGCTGACATCCGATAGAGCTCGATAGTATTTTCGAGATTACCAAGTGAGGCACACATTCCCATCAGAGTTCCAAATGTGTAATCATCAGGCCGAAGTTTTCGTTTCGTGATAGTGTCGTCGAAAAATTTGAAAGCCTCATCAAATTTCCCAACCTGTGCATAAGCACTAATAACAATGTTGCAGCATATTATGGTCGGCTTGAGGCGATATTTCCCCCGAATACTCTTAAAAATCTCAAGTACTTGTTCGGCCTCTCCTCTCCTTGCGTGGACATGTAGGAGGGGAGCCATATCGTCAGCCGATGCCAAAGCGTTAGGGGATGTTGCCGATTTACTTTCTATTTGCATGTATCGTTTTGCGAACAGTTCAAATATAGCGTGAACAGTGTCGGCATCTCCGCTCCGTGCGAATTCGTCCATGCATATTCTGTACGACCTCCGATCTAGAGTCTGATTGAAACGAAAGATATCTGCAAATATCTCTTGAATTCCAATCAAATCATGTTCCCTGAAAAATATCTGCAGTATGGAGTGTAACATGGATTTTGGAAGCATGAGGCTCTTTTTTGGACTTCCTCGAGCTTGCCTGTAAAGCGCGACAGCCGCCTGTAATTGACCGAGAGAAAGTAGCATATTTGCTGTTTCTACATAAAGACGGGTGGACTCAAGTCCCCAATCCTGTATATGTTTTAAGAGGGGCCAGAATGTGGTATTTGAAAAGTGTTTAGCACTAAGTAGAGCTGGTGAGATCACGGCCGCAGCGAATTTCGTGAGGGCTTCGGATGGCAGTGAGGAATCACTATTCGAAGAATCGCCATCCGATTTGTTGACATACTTTGCCAAAGACAAAGCTTTACTGGGAAAATCTTCTAAATGATGTAAACTTTTGAACATGTCGTAACGTGGCCCAGAGGGATTATCGTGCAGTTGAACTTCTGTCCAAAGAGTGAAGGCTTGTGGCCACAAACCGTTTGCCATGAGGTGCAACATGATCTCCGATCCTCCAGCCGTTGTGTTGAACTTTTCGAGCGAGTATTGGTACATTTCGTTCGCCTTCGAGAAATTCTGTAGTCTCAAATAAGTACGAATCATGACCTCGTATATTTCTGCTTTCTCTCGACGATCATCGCATCGCTCAAATAATATAGTGACCCTCTCCGCATCTACTATTCGATTTGAGGCCGCCATGTATTCCAAAACTTGGATTCGAATTCGTTCTTCGGCCCAACTGCCGAATTGCAAACGCCGATATTTTCGCCACACCTCTTCAAATCGGGATGATGTCGTTATCCCTAGAACGGTCGCGATGGTTGCTGCGTCATCAGGTGCGTCCGGTATTATGGAACGCTTCTTGATTTCAACAGTTTCCTTCGTCTGTACATCTACTGTAACCAAGGCTAGCGAAGTGCTCTTAGCAGACGATGTGTAAAGTCGAGAACCAGAACTCCTCAATCCAAGTCTTACTCTCTTCCCATCTCGCCTATCAACTCCCAAGCCCGAATATTGTCGCAGAAATTTGAGTGTGCCGGCAGGATAGAGAAAGTCCAAGAACACACCAGGATTTTCGCTCGAAGTTCCATCATTAGGTGATCTTTGGTTCGAATTCTCGACAACATCGGGCCCTTGCAACATAAGCTGCCATAATGGGGAAAGCTCGAGTCCAATTGCACCATGAGTCCAAAATCCTGAATGAAGTGTGCGTCGGTTTTTGAGCATGTGTTTGGATCCTGGTATGAGGCGCCGTAGACTGCCTGTTTCAAGACATCCCGCCGTGCGCTCGAGCATGCCCTACCAAGAGAGACGGGAATCGTTTACGAATGTGACGCAAATATATGTAATTGTCACCGGTATGCGGCTCTAAAATGAAAACCAAAACCTAACTCGGTATCAGACGATGCTATAAATCCCAAAAAATAAAAAGTGTTCAAGCTATGTACTTACCGTAGAACATGCTTTGCACAGTCAAAATTAGACTGAGATTAAGATCATAGGAAGAGGAAAGTAACAATCTGCCAGTTCATAACGCGTTTAGTGGGAATCCAATATGCTGAAGGGGTAAGGAGGCAAAAACTTCATATATCAACGGCAGGTTGTAAATTTAGCTGGGATCGGATCATAGTTTATTTTTGCTCCGGTTGCTTAAGTAAGCTATATTTTGTTTGGATGAGCTATTAGGTACATGGGTAGCGAGCGGTATATTGTTTGACCCGTCTTCATCAACTAGATCGATCATTCTGCCAATAAATTACTAAAATATATCATCCTTGTGCCCTAAGGCGGTCAGACAACATTTAGCCCAATCTCGTTGCAACTTACGAGTACTTACTGAGTACTAATCAACCACTATACCGTATCATAGTTAACCTTAACATAAATCTCCTTGAATTATGGAGGTTACCAAGTTCATCATCGAAGGACGAGACGAGGCCAAATTATATGGTGATTCTTCTGCTTATCGAGGTCGACTCTCAAACCGAATTCATAATCTAAGAAAGAAGCTCGGAATTGCAACGAAACCCCGCGCAAAGTACTCAAACAGGCCAGTGACAGCAGAAGATATTGGTCAAAATCATGAGTAAATGCACCTTCTATTACCCCAGGGTCCACGAATACTCCTAACAGAACTATAGATATGTTCATCTTCTTTTACTCACTTCCGAACGAGCTTGGGCGCATGCCATGTCTATGAAGGAGATACATTCTGTCGACACCAAAGGAATAACTGGCTCAACTCGATCGCATATAATTTCTCGGTTACATAAATCTACCATATATGCCAACGATCTCTTTCGATTATTGTCTAATGAAGCAACCACGAATGCGAAAGATGTTGACATATTGGAAGCTCGAGCATATGCTGCTTCTCTTGCCGGCGCAATGGAATTCGAGAAACAAAGTTGGGAGGCTTGTGTGAAGAGCTATTCAGAAGCTAGGATTATATATACTGCTCTCTCCAAGGACACGAAGACAGATATCTTTAAGGATATTTTGATCGACCCGATTGATCCGAGTATACGATATGGAGCTTACAAGATGGGGATGCCGCGAACATTAGCGATATCTCTTATTGCACGGAAGAATTTTCCTTCGGATCCAAAATTGATATCGCAGGTGAAGGAGTTGGACCCAGATTGTTTGAAAGATGAAACGACGATACCCAAGTTTGATTCCACGGAATCGGGTGATACGCCCAAAACAATAACTTGGCGATCTCGTACAGTCGACTTGGAGGATGCGGCAATAGCTACTGCGCTGGGATCAGTAAAGCCCGCATCTCTGAAATTATTCGAAGTTCTTTCCTCCGACACTGTCAAAAATCCTAAGGATAGAGGTTCGGCATATGATGATATCCTCATTGCCAGTCAAGACGTAGTGGACGCTACGAAGCATGCCATCGACGAATTAATATCCGAGGGTGTCGGACAGAGCGACAAACGGATGCAAAGTCTTTTTGTAACCAGGACAGCTGTTAGCTATGATATGATTGGATGGCGTATAGGTAGAAATAGAGTCATGGTAGGACAACAAGACGGAGTGTTCGACTACGTGCAATCTTTCCCTTCAAAGAAAGGCAGCAATAAATCAAGCAAAGATGAGCCTATAGGACGTAAACTCGCAAAGTTACGAGAAAAGGTTGTTCTCTATGATGCGATCCTGCAAAGTGTCGAGTCAATTAAAGAGCTTCCTGGTGTCGCAGCAGATGCCATCCTCCAGGAAGAGTTAGATGCAAAATATAGCTATTTCCAAGCTCTTAAGTATGTAAAAGTATCAGCTCTAACATGCCATACGGATCTCAATTAACCATTAAATTAGGTGTCTGACAATAGCTCGCTCTCATGCAATTCTATCGAATTCTAAGAATGCGCTAGCTCTTCTAAATCGCGCAACAGAAAAGTGCTCCTCCGCCCACTCACGGCTCTCTTCTTCAATGGACGTAACGACGACAGCTACTCCACCCAACCTGACTGTCACGCCCTCCGAATCCCAAAATCTTCTCACTTACCTCCAAGGCGAACTCCAATGCTACCGCGCCTTGGTCGAAATCTCTAACCTCACATCCACTACCCCCAAAACTGGCGACGAAAACATATACCAAAAGCCGCTCGTTGAACGTTTACATGAGTTCCCAGCTGACGGCATCGTTGATCTCAGAAATATTGTTACATATCCCCCCAAAATGGACGTTGTACCTGTCAAACCATTATTCTTTGATGCAGCATGGAATTATATCGACTACCCGGGAAGGACCGTGAAAAACGTTGTAGAGAAGATTGATGTGGAGGAAGAGATAGAGGATATACATTCAGAGCCGCTACATCAACAGCAGCAGAAGAAAGGTTGGTTTGGTTTTGGTAGATAGATTTGGGGTTCAAAGAATAACTGCCATAGTTGAGCGGTGTGATGTCCTAGGCATCCACCAGCAAACAAAGCTTCTACAAAATTTAACCTTAGCTAAACGACTACAAAAGCCACAGAATTGTATAGAATCTTCCAAACCTGACCTGCTTTAGCACTCTATTTCCCTCCATTCCTAAGTGCCATGCTTATACCCTTGGGGTGTGAACCTTACATCATTTCTTGGTAATAATATCATGTTAGGCTGGTGTGGTGTGCCTGCCCTCAAGATAGGTTTCCGACAAGTCATATTGATGCCAAGTATGAATTTTCAATGTTTAATGAAACTTGCATACCGGTATTCAATTCCCAGATAAGACACAGTGTTCGATTTGCATTTAGATATTTGAATGTTTGAAAATTTAGGAGTGACTATGTATATAGAAATATTCCCATTTGATATACATGTAAATATCCACATCCCAAGCCAATCTAAGCCAAGCCCAGCCAAGCCCAAACTCCACACTCCTCTCCGGTCCTCATTTTTTTTCCAAACCCATTCCATATATACAAACATACATCCGATGTACTCTATATCACCACCACTAAAAGAACAACAGATCATCATCCTTCCAACCCAATTCCGACAAGATGCCATGAACATTCTTTTCCAAAGCATCCGGTCCACAGATCAGCACCAGCTGTTCACCATCTGCATACACTTGTCCCTGATCCCGCCGCATACCAAATCTTCCAATTTCCCTCTCCAAGACATCTTTTCCCAGTCTCCCTCTCAACCCCATCCACTCATCCGTCGGCTGACTCAACGCATGAACCAATTTACATCTCTGCTCTCTGCCCTTGACCAATTCATCCAGCTCCTCTCTACAAAGAATATCCTCCACCTTTCTATTCCCATTCAAAACCACACATGTTGGTCCTTCACCCCCATCTTCTTCATTAAGTACAGCTCGCAACACTGAATAGATAGGCGTAACACCACTTCCCCCACAAATCATCAAGAATCTCTTTACTTTCCTCTTCTTTCCCCCAATTACACATTCCCCCTTTGCTACATATTCAAATTTCCCAATTGGTCCCTTGAAATCTACAGAATGGCCTACAGGAAGACTTTCTAATGCCATTGTCATTTTTCCTCCGGGCCCCTGTTCATTTTTCGCATAGATTTTGATCAAAATCTCCAAAACCCCTTTATCAGTTCCAAGCGAAAGAGGCGTATAAGACCGTATAATCGCTTCCCTCGTAACCGGATCCCGCAACCGCATCATAAGATGCTGACCAACCGGTAATCCAATAATTTGCTCCGCATGATCGAGTGTAAAAGAAAATATCCGCGTATCGCTCGAGATGGTTTTTTTAGCGGTGAGAATAGCTTTTTGCCAGCTTTTAGGCTGTAGGAAGATAGGGCGTAAAGTTTGGGGTTCGGATGAAAGTGGTTCGGGGTTGAGGAGGGAGGCGAGGGCAGCGGGGGACAGCGTACCGATGTGGTAGGTGATCATCATTGCTTTGGCCGTTTCTGAATGGATGGCCATGAATTCGTCGGTGGAGTCTTGACCTGCTGCTCCGGTAATACTTGTTGCGCCTCCTGGATGGCCTTCCAGAAATGGTGTTCCATTATATACTTCGCCGTTGAGGACAAACCAAGGATCCTTTTCGTCTTCATGTTGGCGTAATTCCTCGATTGAGATTTCGCGATTCGTGTCATCTTTTGTCATTTTGATCTCTTGCTTTTCTTCAATCAGAGCAACAGACTCATCTTCCGTGCCCATTTTCTCGCCCCAGAATCCGTTTGCAAGGTTTCCTCTCGCGGCCTTGACTCGCTCCATCCATCCTCCTGGCATAAGTGCTGGTTGTGTAGGATGTTCGAAGCGTAGATAACGGCCTTCTTTGGTAATGGTTACTCGATACCATGGATTGTTCATCATGCCAAGAACACTCCAATACATATCCCGAGGTTGAACATTCATACTCTCGTCCATGGCTCGCACCATTATATCCCCTGATATTGCGAGGTCTTCGATTGCTAAGTCGACTTCCCAGAAACACCACGTAAAACATGTTTCTCTCCACTCCATATCTAGTTTACCACCAAACAGAGCTTCATTTTCGTAGATGCGGTCGCGATAATCGTCTTCGTGGTAACGTATATCTGCTAACGCCCAGGATTTTCCTTTATCAAGTGTTACCTCGACTCTTGTAATGCGTCGCCCTCCGCCACCATACGCATAGCCCTTTGCACGATAAGTTTGTCGTCCGCTCACTAAGGAGAGTCGCTCTTCGTGTTCTGGGTATGCGGTGGCACTGTTCGTGCTTAAGTCATAGATGGCATATCTCTCATCCGTCCACCATTTTGGTTCGTTGGCACTTTGCTCTGGACTGATCATAGTTGGGAGAACTCGGTTATCGTAGATGTGGTACCAATTGTCGCTAGGTGCGGCTGTGACAATGATCCTTTTCAACCATTTCACACTGCGACCGCCAATTTGACCAGGGACAACTGCTCGCAAAGGTTTGCCATGATCGGGTCGAAGCATATCTCCGTTCATCTTGTGGGCTAACATGATTCCTCTGTTGGGGTCTAAAACCCAATTTAGTTTTAGGGAGGTCCCATAATAGCCATTGGGAAGCTTGTCAGCGCCTTCCATGCATACATACTTTGCTCCCCTCATTGGGATAGCCTTCCTCATCAATTCGTACATTGGTACACCTGTCCATAATGCCGTTGATACACCAGCAGCTCCCCACGAGAACCCTTTTGATTTCCGGACTTGGTTCTGTTCTTTACGACGATTGCCGGCACAAACAAGTGTGATAGGTACGGTAATTTGTTCGTAATCTCTAATGAGGTCTTTTAATGTGAGAGTAAATGGTTTTTTGACCAGTCCTTCGATTGAAAACTCCCAGTCAGGTATCGACAAGTCGTCCACATGAGGCACAGCTCCATGATTCCGGACGTAAAATAATTCGGGCGACGTGAGAAACCCTTCGTCATATAAAGCACTCAACGGGGGCTCGACGTTGAAGGGGTGAATTCCAGTCAATCGGATAAGTCGGGGGTCTCGGGGCACTTGGTTATCCGGCGTTTTCAGATCTTCCTTGAGGATCTCTATCGGTGGATTCGTTGGAGGCGGGAGAGTATATCGCTGCTGTGATAATGAGGTTGAACTAGCTTGACTTGATAGAGGGCTCAGCTCATCTGCACTGTTTTCATGGGACTCTGGTGGAGTTGGTGGCAATTGAAGATCTGTTTCTGGTAAATCTATATCAGACTTGAGGGAATCCTCATTCGTGTATTGAGCACTAGCCATTGTCGTTTTACTATTTTGAAGATACCACGACATTTAAGATGAGGGAGAACAATTTGTTCAAGGCTTTATTGCCAAAGGATTCGTAGGATATGATCCGGTGAAACTATCAACGCTCAGATAAGCACAAAGGGAAAAGGATATTCGACGATGGTTTCAGTTTTTGCGACTGTACAAAGTCCTGTGTGGATAATAAAATAATAATAGTAACAACACTGGAAAAGCTGATTACGGGTGGGAAGTAAAAGGTAAGAACCAGCAGTACTTATGACATGGAGCAACAGATAGCAATAGCAATGTATTATTTGTTTGATAAATTTTCAATTAAGAAACCTTTTGCCGCAGAAATCCCACTAGAGACTCTCCGGACAACGACATCAATCGTGGAATGGGAGCGGGTCATCCTCTACCGTCGGAGAGTGACCTTTCATGGAGTACGATATGGTGAACGGTGTATCTCCTGGGGCGAAGTTGCGTTGTTGACGATTTCCGCGGATGTCTACTAATCTCCCTGCACAGTTAATAAGGCATCCTCTATATCCATAAGTAGCAGCCATGGGCTTGAGTAGAACGAACCCTTTTGGTGGCTCGGGCGGATCATACTTCTTTTTTTTTCTCCTTATCTATGTCACGATCGAATATGATTGGCTCAAGGAAATCGGGCACTAACCGTTACTAATGGCCACAAGAACGAAGTATTTCCGTGTTTGAGAAAATTTTCGATATGGGCATATGCCATAGTAGATTGATGATTAGATTAGGTGGTGATGACCTCGTTAATTACTCGGGGCCTTCGGAATCTTTCGCACAATGATTTGAGGAAGATTAGATCTCCGGGATCATTTGCCGAACGCTAAACAGACCTCAATCCATTTTGATGGTCCCCACGATTTGTGTTTCCATAGCGAGCCTAGATGTAGCACATATGTCTTAAAATCAAGACTGATGAAATCCCTCATCTTGAACCAGACATCAAAACTCAGACGGCAGTCTGCCTTCCGTGGTGTGTTTTGATCTTCTCAGATCTAGACCGAAATCAATGACTTTGCAGATTTGACGAGATGCGCAGATATAGCACCAGGCATACTGTGTGGATCAGCAGACGTCGACAATATGTTTGTACTATGGTCGTGAAGACCTACTCCTTTGATATTATCAAAACTTCATAACCGTAAGGCTAGCTTACATGTACTCAAGTACATGATTGTGGCTCCCGATATGCGCATTCTTACTACAACTCCTGCTTCAATCATGCAATGATATTAATATATCTTTATAGTGTCCCACTTCAGCCTCCCATCAAGACTGGGACAAAATGAGATGAATAAATTACTGAAGCAAGGGTCTCCGAAGCTGCTGTCAAGAATTGACTGCTTAGAGTCAGAAATTTGAGGTTCTTTAAGCTTGTGATGTCGGCCATTAAATTGAAAGCTGTACTTTCTGTGGCGATAGCTGAAATCCAATCATTAAGATTTTGACAGAGAGAAAGGAATGGGTTCCAAGTGTCGCAGACCTAACGAGTCTAATGAATCTAACGAATCCAAAGAATCCAAACTTCCATAAGTCATTGACTTTCACACCCTTGGCTGACATGAAGCAAGAGTTTCTAGTCGATTTGAGGTATTCCATTTTTTGGCCTGTTGTGCGAGAAAGCACACTGTGGCTAGTTCGTAGAATCGAAATGTTAGACTTGCAGAATAGAAGATGATGGGAAGGGCTTGTCTGGATCTTTGATGCATTTGGTTGACAGTATGATCATGTTGGATCATTGAGTCCAGGGATCCAACTTTGAATTATTCATGAACTTGCAGTAGATGTTTGATGGACTTAAACCTTTAACTATAGGCTCAGTATTGTATGACAAAATGTTATTTGCTGCATCTCTCCTTATGCAGGTAAGGGTGTGGCTGCATGTACTTCACTGGCTTCATATAACTTGCAGCTATCAAACACCAAAAGCCATTCTCCAAATGGGGCATGGGAATTCATTACCATGATATTAAAATAGAATAGGCGAATAACAGCTGAACTGAAATTTCATACAGATGATAAGATAAGTAGACCATGATACTATGATCATGAATGCTGATATCGATATATGTCTTTATATATATTTATATGTCGAGGTCCAAAAGCAAAAGCTTAATCGATGGGATGCTACCTACCAGGCTACTAGCTACTACTAATAAAGGTAAAAGCAATGCACGGACCACTTCAACCCATGCGGTAAGTTTGATATTCTGTTCTGTACTTCCTGTACTCCTACTTCTGATTTCCCATATTCCACTTTTTGATGGGAATGGGAATCTTTCTCAAACCAACTCTTTCTACTCAACTTTTCAATTCCTCTAATTTACACAAAGAACATTGTACAATCAATTTGAGGAATTTATCCCTCCACAAATATCTTCATATCCAGATGCATTTGTCTGCTTCTGTGAAGTCCTATTACCTCCCATCTTTCTTACAAAATCCCTGATGTGGGGGCGCGCCAGAAACACATCGCACACCCCACCACAAAATACAAAAGTCCGGCTTGAAATAGGCTCATCATGGATCGCAAGAGGAAGCGTGAGTACTTGGACATTGTTCTAGGAGGTGTAGATGTGTATGCTGACGTGAATATTGGCTTAAAGGCGAATTGCGCAACTTGAACACTCGTGCCTGGGATGGCGAGAAAGGTCAGTTGCTTTTGCGAAGGACTCCAAGATTATGTGGTCTAATACCGAGATATAGACATTTATGCCGTAAACAAGTCACTAGATTCGTCGCTCAAAAAAAATACAGCTTTTATCAAGCGCCTTCGAACTGCAATTTCAGCTGCGACCCTTAGTACCTTCCTACAAGAGATTCGAACCCTTAGCCTACACAAATACCTCTCGGAAATTATATCAGCTTGTTATGAAGGGCTTTGCAGACTTAAGTCGCCGGGAGAGGTCGACGCCGGAGTAGAAATCGTCAGCGCATTACATCAGCGTTTTGGCCCGGCAGAATTCACCGAATTCCTAGGATGGTTGGTAGGAAAAGGAATGGCCACGCCGGAAAAGTCATTATTGAAGATTCTCGCAGTCGAAGCCCGGGAAAAGGAAGAAAAGGAGCGAATTGTACGACAGAGGGTACTTTTGAGAGTTGTCACGGAGTTGTGGCTTGTGGGAGTTTTGAGAACATTAGATGATGTCGCTCGACCAGACGATGCGTCTCACGGCAAGGAATCTCTGTCAGGACCATCGACTAAAGTACCAGATACCAAGGCAAAAACAAACGGAATCGGGAAGGGAGGTGGCGCGGAACCGTTTCCTTTGGAAGTTCTGAAGGATCTGCTGGGTCATGATAGAGATCATGCCAACTTGCCCTTATTGGTTGTATTTGTAAAGGCATTTGGCTGGGATATCCTCGGTGTCAGAGAGGCTGGATACGAGGGCAGGAAGACCGTTGAGGAAGATGGTGCTACGAAGGCGACAAATGATGCGACTGAGGACGATGACGATGAAGATTCTGTGGAAGAGATGACAGACGTCTTGGGCTCCGCCGAGGACTCTCCTCTTGCCTCACCCGAACTACAGGAGCGTTTCCGAAATATACTCAACCGCTACTTCGAAGATGTCAAAACCCACCTCATCCGCGATCAGAAGGCTATTGGTAAACAGGCTCGCAAGGATTCAGAGGCATACGTCAAGTCTGGCCAAGTGTTTGAAGATCGCCAGGCAAATTACGAGAAGGCAGTTAAGGCACAAGAACGACTTATATCGAATGCGCAAGTCCTCGCAGAATCCATCGGTGCAGAAATGCCAGATCTCAAAGACTCTGATGATTCTTCGGCCCTTGGCAATGGAGGTATTGGCCTTATCAAGACTGGCGATTACCTGAGAGGCGAGGGCGAGGGCGCAGGTATCTGGGAGGACGAAGATGAGCGGAGATTCTATGAAAATCTTGTAGATCTCAAAGGCAAGGTCCCCGGTATGCTCCTCGAAGATGGCAAAAAGAAGAAAGCAGATACGGATGAGCAAGTGGGCAAGAAAATCGATACATCTGAAATAAACTCCTCTGCAGAGACAACGAAGCCCGGCGACGATGACCAGTCTACATCCATTGCTAACAAAACCATTGGTGCTCAGGTCGATGCATTACTTGCTCGGCTCCCAGACCTTACAAACAAAGACCTGATTGACCAGGCTGCCATTGATTTCTGTTTCTTGAACTCCAAGGCTTCTCGTAATCGTTTGATTAAAGCTGTGCAAGAGGTTCCTAAGGGACGTAGTGATCTTCTGCCATCATACTCAAGACTTGTAGCAACCCTGGGAAAGTACATGCCTGACATTACAAAGGGCTTGGTTGACCACCTAGATCAAGAATTTCGCAGTCTTCAGCGTCGGAAGGAGAAGGAATTTCTAGGCCAAGCCCGACTAGGAAACATCCGCTATCTAGCTGAGCTGACCAAATTTGGTGTGGTTCCTGAGCATGTCATATTCCATTGTTTGAAAGTCAGTCTAGATGACTTCTCACGTATGAACATTGAGATTATATGTAATCTGCTTGAGAACTGTGGTCGATACTTACTTCGCAATCCAGAGATGTCACCTCGAATGACATCCTTCTTGGAAACACTCAAACGCAAGAAGTCGGTCCAACATATTGGCCAACAGGAGCGCATGCTAATCGAGAATGCCGTTTACTACGTAGACCCACCTGTACGAGCGGCAATACAGCAGAAGGAGAGAACTCCAATCGATTTGTTCATTCGCAAGCTTGTCTATTCTGATATGACTACACGCAACTATGCTAAAATCATCAAGTCAATTCGAAGACTTCACTGGGAAGAATCAGAGGTAGGAATTATCTGTAACCTTTTGAGAGAATTTGCTGACAATATCGAAGGTTGTCACTATTCTTGAAAAAGTACTTTCCAAACCCGGAAAGGTGAAGTATGGTAACATCTATCTTCTGGCAATTGTCACAGGCGCTCTGTTCCGATATCACCAAGGCTTTGTGGTCACAGTGATTGACAATGTCTTGGAGTACATTATCGTTGGTTTGGAGCAAAACGATTTCAAGTTCAATCAACGTCGAATTGCAGAAGTCAAGTACCTCGGGGAGCTGTACAATTTTCGTATGGTTGATCATCCTGTAATATTTGATACAATGTACCGTATTTTGACTTTTGGTCACGGTGAGTTAGAATCATGGCATTTACATTTGTCCGGCATGCTGATATCATTAGGTGGACCTCCTACCCCTGGCCGCCTTAATCCATACGATATCCCTGATGACTTTTTCAGAATTCGTCTTGTAGCAACTTTGTTAGAGACGTGCGGTATTTTCTTTAGCCGTGGTGCAGCAGGAAAGAAGCTTGATTATTTCTTGTCATTTTTCCAGGTATGTTGCTATATTCTCAATCTTATCATCGCTGTTGTGCTGACCTCGCATAGTACTACATCTATACAAAAGATCCCATGCCCATGGATATTGAGTTTATCGTCAGTGATATTTACGCGGCTACGAGACCTCAATGGAAGCTTGCTTCGAACATAGAGGAAGCAAGTCGTGCGTTCCAGCTGGCTATGGCCCAAGATCAAAAGACTGCTGGCATCGAAAAGGTTGTCGAACCAGAGGAGCCGGACAGTGATGCATCGTCGGATGAGGGAGACGCAGGTAATCCAGACGGAGACGCTGACGATGCCTCCTTTGATTCAGAAGAGGAGACAGAGATCGATGCCAATGTCGAAAATTTAACATCACCAACAGGAGACGAATCGGAAGAAGAAAACTTTAGTGTCACTCGCCAGGAAGAGGAAATTGACCCCGAAGACGAAGCCGATTTCGAGCGTGAGTATGCTAAAATGATGGCTGAGAGTCTAGATTCTAGAAAATTTGAACGAAAGGCGACGTTTGATGTTCCACTTCCGATGAGACGCAAAGATCGCGAGATCACAACTTTAAACGAGTTGCCTCAAGAGACTACCCCAACAAATGGCCCCTCTGGCGGTACCATGGCATTCTCACTGTTGACAAAGCGTGGTAATCGCCAACAGGTTAGAATTCATCTATACCCCGGAATATTCAGACAAGCACTGACTGTTTACCTTCTAGACTCGAACGGTGGCTCTCCCTTCAGACTCAAATTTCGCAATTGCCATGAAATCACAACAAGCTGCCGAGCGTGAGGAGCAACAGCGCATCAAGAATCTAGTTCTGAATTATGATCTTAACGATGGCGAAGAACAAGATGGTGACTTTGCACTACAACCCTTACTCCCTAATCCCAATATTCACACTTATAATTCAGGTTTCGATAAAAGTGCCACTACAACGTTCTCCAGATCTGATAAATCTGGTAGTAACCGTAGTGGGCAAAGGTCAAGAAAGTTACAGCTTAGTGATGTTGATTGGTATGGTCCCCTAAAAATGTCTTCTCAGTCCCAAACTCCAGGAATGGTCCCAAGAGATGAGAATCGTAAAGCTCAGTATCCTCCCGGGTCGGATGCCGACGTTGTTACAATGTCTAATACTACTGCTGGAAGAAAAGTTTCAAGGCCATTCGCAAGTATTGAAAGTGAGCCCAAAGGCAAAGGTCCTGCCCTCAAGGAAAAGGATCCACAAACGGGATACTCGCCAAGAAGTGCTTCCAAAAGGTTCCGTATAGGATGATAACCGGACTTGCATTTCTGGGTTTCTGTTATGACAATAATACACCACGGCTTCAAAATTTGCTTTCATTTCTGCTCAATGTCAACAATACCAAGATAGCAAAAAAAGAAAATCGCTGACATCTTCCCCGTTTTCTGGGGATCACTTAATAGGACATGATAAGATTTGGTGTTATCATGTTCGCGACTCAAATCTTAATTTCGATTTTGGGATTGGGATTGCGAACATATAAGTATACACTTCTTCTCTGCTCATCGATACGATATCAAGATCACTAAAGTCGGGGAATACTACCTTCTCTCGGATGTTAATTCCTAGGGAGTGTGATTCAACATGACCTCCTGTCGAACGAGACGCAATGCACGAGCAAGTGATGAGGATGATGACGGATGGTGACGGAGGGAGAATCGGTATATGCCAAGGTTAAGGTGCCAGCTAGCTAGCTAGCTCGGAAGGAACGGTAAAGCTGGATCCAGTGAAAATGGAGGATATATGGATGACATGGCGGCATGCAAATAACGATCTTCTCCGGGAGGAAATGGAAGCGGAAATCTACAGTTTGCTCAGAAGCATAGATGGGGGCTGAGTTGACAGATGATGAAATGGAATGGGGAGTGAAATGCATGGAGGAGGATAATTATTGATGAGAGAGAATTTGTAGATTTGGTGGCCCATTTGACATTTTTTGTTTTCTTTTCATCCACTCACTCTTTGTTTTGACTTGACTTGACTTGACTTGACTTGACTTGACTTGCTTGCTTGACTTGCTTGAAATGTGTACGTACATGTGAGTTGTGAAATTTTGTATGAGCGAGTTACTCGAGTTATTGATACTGTGGTAGTAGTAGAGTAGTAGAGTAGATGATTGAGGGCTATTTCGTTTCGTTTCGTTTATGCAGATCTACCTACTCCTAGCACCCCAGTACAGGGGCCCTATAACTACACACAGCACAACAAATCACTTCACTTCATTCCATTCAAGTGTCATAATCATCGTGGTCATATTCATATTCATATTCATATTCAAATTCATATTCATAACATCCATTCATTCTATAAGATCATTCCTAGCTTTGCTGTTGTACCACAACGTCGTGCTTATCTATTTATTTCCATCCCATCCAACTCCCTCCACTCATCACTTCATCATCTCATCTATTTACTTCACTTTTCTTCAACCTCTGGCTCGACCTTCTCGGCATCGGTCATAACCTCATCACCATTTCCTACACTCTCTGCGGCCTCCATGGCAATGGCAGCTTGTCTAGCCGCCTCGGCCATCTCCTTCTTCCTCTGCAACTCTGCCTCTTCTTGTTTCCTAACCTCTTCGCGCTCAGCCTCGACTTTGTCAAAGTAGCGTTGGGCGATTGGTCCTGCTACTGTGCTGATTTCGTCCATCTTTGCTACGTAGACGGCTTTTGAAGCATCTTCACCTTCGTCATAGAGCCAGTCCTATTTGAATATTAGTGTGACCACTCCCCTATATCAAGATGAAGGAAAAAAACTAACCTCGCTAGCCTCAAGCTTAGCCTTCAACTTCTCCTTCTCCTCATCGCTTGCAAACTCGGCATATTGATCATCAATCTTATTTCTCATTTCGTAGATATAAGTCTCGAGTTCGTTCTTCTTCTCTTCGGTATCGGCGACCAACTTATCTTCCATGTTCATGGTGTTTTCGTGTTCGGAAGCAGTGGCGATGGAGGCGGTGTCGAGAGAAGCTGTACCGGAAACAATTGGAAGATCACCCTTTCGGACTTGCTTCTTGACCTTTCTGGTCTTTGGTTTATCATCGGTATCCATAGCCTTGAATGTGGGTGTTAGTTTATCATGTCCCTGTAAACGGGGACGTTTTGCGATAGGTTCGTCTTCGGGTAAAAGTTGAACATCAACAGAAGTCTGGTTACTCACATCATCCTTCTTCTCACCATCCTTATCAGGAATTGGCTCCTCAACCTCCACATCCTCAACGTAGTATCCTTGCTCAACGTTCAAGATACCATGTAAATTAAGACGAGCCTTCAATTTGCAGATCATGAAATCATCCTTGGAGTCAGCCTTGACGTTTTTGACGGTGAATCGTCCGATCCATGGGTTCATTGAGCCCGGCAGTAATTCTGGCTTGGCATATTTAGCTTCGAGGTTAAAGGGCTCCTTTCGGTAAAATGTAAGGATCTTAGTCGAAGGCATTATTCCACCTTTGTTGAAAACAGTAAGACTGGTATCCTCATCTGGAATATCTGGAGATTTTTCCCATGTGAATTCGATTGGGTAGTTGACGATGTCGTGAATGGCGAAATCACGGACACGGAAAACTGGGGAGAGAATGGCGCAGCTGAAAGCACATCCTCGCGCAACAGCCTCATCTTGGTTAAGAGTGAAAGAAAGGTTCTTGCCGAAGAACTGTTGGATGCGCT
Organism: Sclerotinia borealis F-4128; assembly: GCA_000503235.1. NCBI lineage: Eukaryota > Fungi > Ascomycota > Leotiomycetes > Helotiales > Sclerotiniaceae > Sclerotinia > Sclerotinia borealis. The sequence continues at coordinate 134,537 of KI628548.1, forward strand.
CCTTAAGAGCTGGGACACGTGTACAACCACCAACAAGTTCGATGATGTCGATGTCCTCAACCTTCAACCCGGCATCGGCCAAAGCTTGCTCTAGAGGAAGGTGGACCCGGCTAAGAAGTGGCTCAACAAGTGCCTCAAGCTCCTCACGCTTCAACATGGCGCTAACATCCACATCGTTCATCAAAGATTCGATATTGAGAGGTGCCATGGCGTTGGCAGACAAGATCTTCTTCAACTTCTCGGCACCAGCGGCAACACGGACCATGGCCTTAGGGTTGGTCTTGATATCAATCTTGTACTTCTCCTTGAACTCCGAGGCGAAATGCTCAACTAACGCCTTATCAAAGTCTCGTCCACCGAAATGTCTGTCGTAAGCGGTCGACTTGACGGTGAGTTCACCCTTTCGGAATTCGACAATCGAAGCAGTGTAGTTACTGTGACCGATATCGATGAAAGCCACGCGGCGGGGCTTCTCCTCTGGACCTGGGAGATCCAACTTGGTGATACCGTAACCTAACGCAGCAGCTGTGGTATCGTTCATCAAACGAAGGAGCTTGAGACCAGCAATCTCAGCGGCATCCATCAAACTTCTTCGTTGAACATCGGTGAACCAAGCTGGTACGCTCATAACCATTTCCGAAACGGGAAGCTTCAACTCCACAGAAGCCGTTTGTCTGATTTTGCTCAGGTACATAGCCACAAGTTGAGTAGCAGTGTATCTCTCTTTCTTGCCCAAATATGTGACCTCCGCACCAACCTGACCGTTGAGATCGACGAGAGGAGCCGAGACATAGTCCTGTTCTAAAGCGACATCTGGGTCCTTCAACGATCTGCCTGCCAATCTCTTGAGAGATCCAACGGTGTTCTTGAGGTTGGAGATTTCTTGTGTCTTTGCTGGCTCACCGAGGTATCTGGCTTTGGGTCCGAATCCTACAAGGGAACTATAGAGAATATGTTAGTTAGAGACATCGCAGATCATGGAATCGAAAGAACTTACGGAGTTGCACGATTGGAAACTTCATTTGTGATCTGCGCAAAAAAGATAATTAGTATCAAACACCCCACCAACGAGAAAGACAACTCAAAAGAATTCAAACACATACGACATCAACACCACGGTTTCTTGCGACCGCGATGACTGTGTTAAGAGTCCCGAAGTCTACACCGACGACTATAATATCATAACAGTTAGCATTAAAGTCCCAAACTCAGAGAATGGTTGAAGTATCAAAGCACGCACCAGACATATTGATTTCGTGTTGTTGTATTTGCGCTTAAAAGTAAATGGGGGTATTGTAGGGTAGGTATGAAGACGACGATTCTGGTAAAAGACAAGAAGAAAGAATCTCTAAAATGGAATTCCTTTTGAAAGTCTAAAAAGAAGTTTGTTTCTTGTTGATAATTAAATCTCCAAGTTTTTGTTTGTATTGACCAAAGTACGAAATAGAAACAGACAGCACTCACACAACTTCTCTCAAATTTTTAAATTTTCAGTCTAATAAATCTGGCGAGGGCGCGGTCCGTTACTCTTACAGGCGCCTTGACGAAGAAACTTCTCGATCTTTCTCGACCATTATTTACTTATTATATTCACAGCCTTGTAATTATTCCTTTCACCATCAATATTTAAGATATGTCTATCTATTCCTTAATCCCTTATAAAGTTTCTTCTTCTTCTTCTTCTTTTGATATAATTCAAATTACTCGTAGTTATAATTTATTATATTTCCAATTACTTTTCCATTTACAATTAATTACTTTCCATTTCTATTTCTATTCAAATTCAAAATGGATTCTCCCACTTTCTACTCACTTCGTTCAACTTCGTTCACCCCTCTTCATCACGTGAATTCTGATAAACAAACTTGCGATAAGGGGATTAAGGGACTGACTGATTGATAACGAAGGAAGTAAGGCTGTAGATCGTGTGGCTGGAAGGGAACAGCGGAGTGAGCCACTTTGTCTGGCTTGCTTGGGGCAACTATATAAGGCAAAAGTGACGTCTATTTTAGTGGGGTTGGCTTTGGAAAATTGTTGTGTTGGCAAAGCAAAGTTTGTCAAAGGGCTCTTTTTGTATTCGTTAATATGGCTCAAGATATCAATCTGTCTCCCAAGGAAAAATCTTTGTCAAGAAATGACAACAAAATCTATTCTGCTTGGTATTATTCGTACTGTAGCTTGCCAGCATCCTTTTATCATTAATTACAACTCCTGCCCAAAGTCTTTCTACTCAGGCTTCTATGATGCAAAAAATTCCCCATATCCCCTTCTATGGTTATGGTTATTTGTACGCCGCGCTATGCCCATGCCCATGCCCATGCCAATATGGTATTGTAAAAAAAAAAAAGCTCAAAATGGAAGATGCGATATGCAGATGCCACGTTATGTTAATGCCCTTCGTAACGCCCAAAAAATATATTCTATCATGCTTGTTCCGCAAAATATTTTAGCTGATTTAGCTGATGAATATTCCCTGTACTTCCCATTCTCCCATCCAGAATGCTAAGAATGCAATTCCGTTGGAGATTATCCCCGGTGTTGTGGCTTCGGTTCTGGGGAGGTTGAACTGTCCGAACGATGATCTTCTAGCTCAATTGATTCATCTCTCGAGTTGGAACGTATTAAAGACATACGGCCCAAAGGACTTCGTCCATTCCTGTACGAAGATGCTTGGGGAACTGCTAAAGAATTGGATGTGGTTCCTTCCAAGGACCCCAAAGATTCTACTGAATCTTGAAACCCCTTGGGCTCCAATCCATCAGGGATTTCGTAGACATATCCCTACGCATACAGTTAGTACTGGTCAATTATCATAGAATGGCGATTGCCTACCTGATTATAGTACGCTCCAGCTGGTGCCTTTTGGTTGGCTTGAGCAATCTCATACTTCTTTCTGTCCTCTTCTCCCATGATACTTTCCACTCGTCTCGGCATGTACACAGAATTCGTACCAGTAAATCCAGAGACATAGCTGTCAAAAGATTCTCTAGATGCCATTGGGGTTCGTCCTGATGCTAAAACACGGCCGGCAGCAACGCTGTTAAGAGAATCATTGACTTGTTCATACCATCCACCCGGGAGTCTTTCTGCAGCAGCGAAACGACCTTCGAGACGGTTTGGAGGTAACAGTGGGAGGGTCGGGCGGCGGACAATTTGGTTGTTTCGAGCTTCGGCCGCAGGCTTGAATGTTTCAGGAATAACATTGAGATCATCCCCAGCCTGTTCGGCAGCTTCGATCACTTGCTGTGGAGTTGTGGTTGAATCAGCAGCTCCGGCATCTGCTCGAGGTCCACCCCAGGTTCGTTGTCCACAGGTGAATATACCATAAACCATGTAATACCAATTGAAAAATGGATTGATGATGAACATCAAGGGGTAGAGCCAAATCTTGAAACGTCTGAGCTTAGCACCAAAGTAGATCATCATCAACCAGTTGAGGCCCAGTGAAATACCAATGAATCCAACGGGAAGATCCTGAACTTTCTTTGTAGTAGTAATGATCGAGAGTACCATGATGAAGAAAAGTAAAGCAGTTGTTCGGATCGTATTTTGCATAAATCGGACGACAGCCAAAATTGGATATCTTTTCCAGATTCTGATGTCAGTCAACATACAAACCTCATTGGTGATAAATCCCAAGAACCATCGACGACGCTGCTTGATCAGAGATCCGTACGTTTGCACGGCTTCGGTCTTGCAGAATGCAGAGGTACACATTTGAATCTGATATCTCTTCTTTGCACCAATCATGAAAAGATGGGTCAGCCATCTATCCTCGCCCAGATGGCATTTACCGTAATCGAAAAGGTCATCGCATTGTTCAGCCTTGTCAGCAAAGTAATACTTGGCCATGCGGCGGAAAGCCGAGAATCGCAACATCGTTAAAGCTCCTGGTAGACACGTGACGGAACCACAACCTGACTCAACCGTTCGCTCAAACAGCTGGCCATGAATGTATTCCATGTCCTGGAGCAGAGTGATTAGACTGTGTTTTTTCGTGGTGGATGTAATAACTCCTGTCATTGCGAGCATATCTCTAGTATTCCCCGGGCTCAGCTCCATATCGTACATGAAATTCTGGAGACAAACGCGATCCAAGATACAATCAGAGTCGATGAAAAGAATGAAGAGGTTGTCATTGCGCTTCAAATATTCGGTATAAACCTTATCAATCAACTTGAAAGTGGCCTTTTGGCAATGTCGCTTTCCACCGTGAGGAAATCGAGAAACCGTAATGCGGGCAGTTCGATAGGTAACGTCAATACTTTTTGGGTAAGAGTCCAGAGATAGCGGAACGCCTAGTGCTTCAATCGTCTTGAGGTATAACTCATCTTCTTGGTCGCCATCAAAGGAAAGAAATACGTGGATACAAGAAGGAGGGTAGTCGCAGTCCACGATTGAATCGATAGCCGTCACCAAAATATCCGGTTCTTCCTTATAGCATGGCATGACAATCACAACCTTTGGCGCCGAGTGCTCATCCAACACTTGTTTTATGCGTTTCGTCCGTCCCAGGGAATGCGTTACAATTTGGTATACGCAGAAAAGCCATGGAATCGTCAAAAGAGCTGCGAAGGACCAAAATCCGAACCATTGAAGGATGGTGACCATTTGTAGAGGGAAATATTGGGTGACCCCTGGTGGAAGAGGAAGAGTCACAACCATAATGGGGAGGTAGATGGCTCTGTAGAAGATCATGGTCAGTCAAGCGCATATATGCATTTCTTCGGGTAGATCCCATACCTCAAGAGTGTGAAGACGATTGCGACTACTGTTGCCAAAACCCGAACAGACCAGTGCTCAGCTTTCTGGAAGACCTTGACTAGACAATACAGGAAGGCTGCCAGCCAGAGAAACCATTCGAGAAATGCGGCAATCATTACTGAGCCTACTATGGCGGTATAGACGATCTGAAGCCAAATTTGTCAGTGACAGACTCCCCCACAAAGCCATCGCGGAGAAAAGTTGAGACACGAGTCTGGATAGGGAATAAACCACTCACGTCTTTTACCGGCCATGGTGAAGTATCATATTCAAGCATTTTGAGCCACGAATAACGGGTTTAATGTGGTAGACTTTCGGAAGAAGTTGTAGTATGGAACTCAGCCGATTATAAAATCGCCGCCTGCGATATATCAAAGTTTAGAAACGGAAGACCATGCGCGAGGTCCCGAAAAGTGTCCGTTTGGGAATGGGTAGCTGCAGAGCAAATGCGTCAGAATTTGTCCGTAAAGAAATATGGGATGATTTCAACGTACAAACTAATCACCCTCCTCCAATCGGTAAATGTGAGTAATTTGGGATCCTTAGTAACAGGGTTGTCGAGTTCCTGTTTGACAAGGCAAGATTCGAAAATAAATATGTTGAGCAACGCTCCGTCCAGTCGGTTGAGAAGTCTAGACACACAAGATGATGTGGGAAAGAGAAAATCGTATTCACTCAAGAAGGTGGGTTGAAGCTTAGATTATTTCTGTATGATTTCGTGAGAGTATGGCGGAAAGGAAAATGAAATGCGGGTTATCGTGGTTTGCTGCAAGTTCGACTGTCACAGCAGTAAATAGATGGAAGCTGCAGTATAATGTCTTGGTATTGAATGAATGTTTGGTTGAACGAGTGGATGGATGTCCGTTAGATGGCGAAATAGTCCTGAGAAGGGCAGTTGAAGTTTCACCAAATAATTGAGAAATTATAAAAATTTGAATGAGTTGAGGAAAAGGAAAGGAAAGGAAAGATTCAATCTTTCCAGTTGATAAGAGTAAAGTTGAACAGCGGGGGAGCATGCCACAAGTGGGAAGTTGAAACGAATGAATAGAATGAGAATGACCAGAGTTCTTCCTTTGAAAATCTTTTATGTATGTACTCTTGAAGGAAGATGAGGTCGCAGAAATGTATTTGAATAAGGTCATCAAATGGTCGTCCACGAGAACGAGGCGTCAGAGGAAGGAGAATACAAAAAGGAAGGAAGTTGAAGCATTCACCCCTGCCTAACTTGGGTGATATCTTTTTTCTTATACCTTACCTATAAAAATTATAAATATTCAATCATTTCTAGGTTGACTGCGTCCGTGTTGGCTTCAAAGGTACACTGCATTAGATAAAAAGAAGCTGAGATGAATAAATGTAACAATTGGTTTCTTGGCTTTTGTTAATGAAGGGGTATGTATGGAGTGGTAGGTATGAAGTGGTATGAAATCGATACCTTTTCTAGCATGGATGGATTTTTTAAAATGTCAAGGCGCTTGATTGATACTTGAGCCTTGATGATCATCACAATCGTGGGGTGGAACAAAGTTTATTACCTATTAACTTATCCGCTAGTGTTAGCGCCAAAAGTTAAGAAGGTCCAAGTGTCTTGTTTGGTCTGGGACTTCTGGGTAGATTTCTCAAGTGGGGGTCGGGAATACTACTATGTAGGTAATATCTCTCCCCATGTTCCAACACAAGATACCATAGGTGATCAGATACATATTTTTCAAAATACTATATATGCCATTTTTAGCAAGCGATTTGTTTATACTGTAATTGTACCGGTATCTACCACCTACCCGAATGTAAGGGTATCGAATGGTCAGTTTCATCTTGTACACTAAAATTTAGTAACAAGCGACTACGCTTTCCTCTGCGGTTACAAGAAGCACAAGTTGCACAACATCCAATTCTTTGCAAATGTTATTTAACTTTGGTCTGCATGAGACTTTCCCATTCTTCTTTATTAGGTTAGCTTAAGGTAAATCTCTGCTTTCCCATGTATCTTTAGATTCTCTACCAATATCATTCGTTCAAAGGTGTTCCCAGGGAATGACTTGGTCGGTTAATAATAAGTGATCATCATTAGATTATACCCGTTTTGACAACTCTCAAACGTATATCAATGAGTAAGGTTTAATTATCCGCTCCCGTAGTTATTAACTCATTATGGGTTCGAGTCCCTTATCAGACTAATATCTAGGGCGGTTGGACCCTGACTCTCGACTTCTTCTCACAAAGTCACAGTCAACATACAATGAAGGCACGGCAGTACTTTGTACATCATAGTAAATAACAACATAGGGGAATCCAAAGAAAAAAAGAAAGAAAAAACTATCCGATATGGAAATACAAGACCGAAGAATCCCATCTAGACTTATTATTTTTCACTAAATCCCGGGATCATAACTCTATTATACGGTATGTAAATACATTTGGTGGGGGTTTATCCCATATCATTTTTTGGCGCCAAGGTGCATACACGAACTTGCCATTGATGGGAATATCCGTATTGGCGTATCCATCAGAAGAACTTGAACTATTGATTTTTTGACAACGATACCGGTAAAGGATCAATCAACGAACGAGGGGGGATGAGCAGGTTTCTTTTCTCTTTGTCTCACAAGAATGATAAGTTCTATTCAGCTGTCTGTTACATATTCCCTCTTCCTGGTATCATCAGTGTAGCCATCAACGATATAAACGGTTACGCCAATACATGCGATCCCGACCTTCTTCCACTGAGAAATGTCAGCCATCTATGGCCCATCATGGCATCATCATGCAAAACACCTTTTGCTTCCGTCTCGCACGTTTTTTTTTTTTCAATATCAAGATTCAAGATATTAATATATCAAGCCACCATCTACGCCACAAGGAGGACCCTGTCAAGCCTTTCAGATCCTTAAAGCATCTCGTTGGCACTGACCTGTCCTCAGATCTCTTTTGACAACTTGAGCAGTCTGGGCAATGGTCAATGGGCAATGGGCAATGGGCCATATCAAAACATCAGCAAACTTTTCTAGGCTCAGCGAACCAAGTGGCAAGAGTGGCAAGAGTACCTACTACCGAGTAATGAACGGCAACAAACACTTTTTGAATCCTGGATTTCAAATACTGTACTGCCAAGGGCATTCATTCACTTATATCATGAATCATATCGATTTCCATCGATTGTCAGTAATCCCGTTGATATAATATGAGAAGAATGAATCCTCCAAGTTCTAGACAGCTAAAAAGACTTTCATGACCTAGGTATGTTTCCATACTCTCGGCTCAACCGATGGTTTTCTTCGCTTGCCTACTCGTATATCAACCAAGGTTGCATTCAAGAATTATCGGAACGGGCATCCCGGGGGACTTCCACAAATCCATGTGGTGCTTCCCCAACATGATGATGATCAAAGGTCTCAATTTTTTTAATTAAAAATTCGATGCGAGGGAATCGGAGGATTTTTGAGTTCATCAAAACTTAATCTCAGCTTTACCAGTTCAATACGGACCTTGTACCTCGAGAGTCAACATACATAAACGCCCATCAGCTTGCAGAAAAACATCAGACGGGTACCGGTACTTGTACAGTTATCAAGGTAGGTTTAATATCATATCATCCCAATTAAGAGTTTGGTATAGCTTTAATATGAAGACGCTCATGCTATAGCACCCACGATTATAGGCATGATTCTTAAAAACAAAAAAATCACATTAATTAAGAGCTTGACTTGGCATCATTTATGAAACTCAAATCGCAAGGAAGCTTTCAAGGAGAATGCTTTCACCGCCTCCCGCTCAGCATTCTCTTTTATTACCATTTCATTTCTGCCGCTCGCCGTCACTATGATTCAGACATTTCTTTTTTCTTTTCCTACATTTTATGTGTTCCCCTAATAGCAAAGTTTCTGTATCATAATGTGTTGGTATATTTTTATACAAACTATCAAAACCATTGACTCTTATACAGTATGCTTAACATCCCTTTTATACATATAAATCTACTCGTATATAGATACAATATACCAGGTAATGCTTGCGATCTAGCATCAGTCTTCAGAAGAAGTTATAACAAGCGAGTTGCTCGTCCTTTTGTTAGCAAATGACCTGAGCGCAATAAGGGAATAGAGTAGCGAGATCTAGATCGCAAACCGAAGATTTACCGTTGTTGTCTCTTTTATATGTCTGTATTTGTAGAAGCCTAGAAGGGGTAGAAGGGTAGGAGAGTAGGAGAGTAGGAGATACTTCACTCTAGATTTCGAGTTTTCATTATTGCATTTGCATGCAGTATTTGGGGGAACTAGTCATTCTGACAAAATTCATACATTATGCTATTCAGTATCCATATCTATCTTCCAAACCTGTCTTCTTATATTCGAGTATATAAATAGAACAGAGCCTCAAAGATACCCCTCCCCTCCCCTCCCCTCCCTTCAGTACCGCAAATTATACCCTCAGATAATCAAATCATCCTCATACTCATCGAATTGGCAATAGCAATGTCCATGTGGCTAGACAAGGTGAATTCTAGAGTTACAGTACATCTTCCATCAGGCTCCGGACAGTAGATTGACTTAGAAGCTGGGATGAAAGAGATGGCTGATAGAATTAGCTTACTCTTGTATGAGTAATATGATATCTCTTCTGGAGTACTAGTACACTTATTCATATTTATATTTATATTCTCCTATTGCATTTTTGATCTATGAGCTATGGGCTATGATATAATATAGTATGGTTATTAGTTTGTTGTGAGAACGGAATTGATTTCAATATATGTGTCACATTAGGTAAATAAAAGATATACCTCATCTCTACTACCAATGGATCATATATCTTAAGCAAAGCTTATACTATATACCGTTTTCCATATATGTACTCTATCTTGTTAAAAGAAACAACTAGCTACTCGAGTAAATCTATAATAAAAATCATGAGATGGAAAAAAATATATAATCTTATAACCAATCTCTCCTTTCTTCTCCTTGTTTTATATATACTGTATCTACTCTACTCATTTGCCTTGTTATTATACTCGAGTATTTGGTTTATATTCCTTCTCTTCTTATACAGAAAGAGGGGAGTTTAATAATAATATATACCAAATGTATCAAATGTATCAAATATATATAAATGAAATAATAAACGAGAAATATGCTCATCTCGTCTATCCTATCCATTCTATTCATTCTGTTTCGATTTCTCCATGCTTTTCAACATTTCCCTCCTTCCTCCCTCCCCCAAAACCACCCAAAAGTTACACTTCTCCCCTTCCTCCCTCCTTCCCAGAGTGGCCAGTCAGTCAGTCAGTCAGTCAGTCAGTCAGTCCGCGGTCAGTGAGTCCCCAATTCCCAGCTGAATAACTGACGATATATTATAGTCACTGCTAAATAACTGATATCGCTGATCAGTTGCTGATCAGTTAATATGTGATTCTTATATAGTAATAAAATATTGAATTTCCTTTTTGATACCATTTCCCTTCGATACCCTCCCCCTTCGATACTATTTCCTTTTTCGATACCCTCTTCCTTTAATACCCTTCCCCTTCGATACCACCTGCCCCTTCAATATCACCTTCTCGTCCTTCAAAATATCTTCAAAAATACTTCAAATCCATTCCAAAATCAATTAAATTTCATTTTTTTCTTAACTGATGAGCTAGCTATCAGCTGGATTATTCTCCTGCTGAATGACTGATGATATTTTGAATCTCTAGCTTAATGGCTTACGCTTATAGCTGACAGATTGGCCACTCTGCTCCTTCCTCCTTCCTCTCTTCCCAACACCACCCAAAAGTTACACTTCTCCCATCTCCCCTCTCCCATCCATCTCCATCTCCTCATTATTCATCATAAACGTATTAATCACCCATCCCACATCATCCCAATCATCCCAGCCATCACAATCATCCCAAATCATCAAACAAAAGTACAGCCAACTAAACCCTATCAAACCCCATCAAAACACACCATACCACACCTTAGACATAACACAACACAACACAACACAACATAAACTCAAACTCAAACTCAACTCAACTTAACTATCACTTCCTTCCTTCCATTCCCTTCCCTTCCCTTCCCTTCCCTTCCCTTCCCTTCCCTTCCTTTCCTTCCTTCCTTTCCCACCACATACTACACACCACACACCACATGGAGAATTGGTATACGTGTATACGTGTATACATAATATCTCAGAAATGAAATGAAATGAAGCGAGCTTAGGTTTTGAGATACTGTACTGAGTATATATATATATATAAATAATATAAAAACATGAAAACTCGACTCGGAGAGTAAAAGAGTAAAAGAGCGAAAGAGGAAAGAGGAAAGAGAGAACTTGAAGAGAAAAAGAAAAAGAATAATGAAAAGAGGGATATAGAGAGAGCTATTGGAGACATGTATAGATAAATGCATGTGTACGAGTATATAGTACTAGTACTAGTATTTGAGGGACCGGTACACACTCGAGTATTTACATTTACATTTATATTAGTATTAGCATTAGCATTAGCATTAGCATTAGTATAAGTATAGAAGTAATCTAGAATTAGATTGAATATCTAATATCCAATATCCCATTTTCATTTATTTTCCATTATTTACTCATTCATTTACACATTCAAATTATCTTTGATATGATATGATATGATATGACATGATATGACATGACATGTATTCGTATTGATTTCTTCCATCTTCCAAGTTCCATATTCCATATAACGCTAGAACTAAAGAGCTAGAGCTAGAGCTATATATCTAGCCCACTCACACTCTAACCCACGCATTCGAGATATTATAGGAAAGAGATATATGCATCCATAGCTCCATAACTCCTAATGTATCTACCTAGTATATTCAGCTACGCCTTTAAATTTCAACCCAACTCCCATCCCAACCCAGCCTATTCCATTCCCATTCCCATTCCCAATAAAGAAGCGATACCAAACTATTCCTGTGCAATGCCATGCTGATATCCAAAAGCCCATTTCCATCAATACCTAGTATTGTAAGTTTCTACTCCGTGCCAGTGTGATCATAATATTCACAAATACCACTACGCCTCCCATTCCAGATTGATTGAATTAAATCATCCCCTCGCTCACACTCTCGCTTCCAAGTCCGCCATCTTCTCCTTCCCCACCCATCCCTTTCGCTAATCCTACACCCAACTCCCTCAACTTTGTCGCTAACAACCCTTCCGCTGGAGATTGTCTTCCCTCTTTACCAGGACTGGTTACTCTCGGTGGTATAAACGCATTGCCCACATTCTCTTTACTCCATCTATAAATTAACTCCCTTCCCATTCCCTTTCTCATGCCACCCATCTCCACCTCCCCAAACGCCGTACCCGGTCTCAAATTCTCCGGAGAGGTTGTCGGTTGCCCCGCCACAGAATCCAGCGACTTAAGATTCCTCTCTAAATCCATTGCATCCCTTTCCGCAGGAAATTGAAAAGGAATAGGATCTAACACTCCACCACCCAATTTACCATAATCACCCCTAAGATCAAAATTCTTATGTTCACTCAATGGAAACCCCGAACTTCTCCTCCTAATTGCCTTTTCTGCCGCGAGAGCCGCACCCGCAATTCCGAAACCCGAATCGCGCACTGCTTTATAACTAGAGAATCTCGGCTCTGGGAGTGTAATTTCATTTCGAAGTTTCTCTTTACCATCTGGTACGCGATTGGCAAAGACAACACGAATACCTTTGTAAAGGTAGTAGCGGCCTCGAGCTGGAGAGCAAATATGGATATGGGCAAGATAGCGGAGAGTAGGCCTGTCGACGGAAGGATCAACAATCAGTGTAGATAAATGAGATGAAGAGGAAAGCGCTGAGTCAATTATAGGCCCAGTGGAGTAGCTTCGCTGACGGATGAAAGTCTTTGTACCTGGTTCCATACCTGTGAGATCATATGGGACGAGGAACAATTTGACGGCTGTTTTGTTAGGATTCTTGATTATGATCTGTAGTTGACCTCTCTCAGGAATGCGATAGCTACCCCCTGGAGGTGCTCGTGGGGAAGTGGATCGTCTTTTTTGTTTCTCTGCTCGACGAATTTCTCGTTCTGAGACTTGTCCTGAATTTGAGGGGTCGGTTTCGAGATCATTCATGTGTATTTGGTCAAGCGTAGCATTTCTCCTCTTTTTTTGACTTTCCTTTACCCTTTCGGGACTTGGCAAACCAGCTTCAAGATCAATACATCCAACATATGGACTTGGTCCGTCTTCAGATTTCCCTCTTCGACCATGGTTTGTGGACTCATAGTCATAGAATACCGCCGGAAAAGGCAAGGTCACATGGGGTGGACATTTTAGACTCGATTTGCACTTCCCGAAACCTAACACTCCAATTTGGGCAATAAAGTCGAGTGGTTTGGAGGGTGTGGTAGACATTCGTCCCCGGAGAATACTCTCTTCATACGATCCCACCATTGAAGCATGCAAAGGTGATACATCAGAGAATGATGGTCTCCTTGAACGCGAGGAAATCGGGGTTTGGGGAGAAGATGTCGAATGTGGCATTGTGTTAGAGGCGAGTGATCTCCGAGGTTGATGGGCTTGGTAAGGAGATAAATTGTCTCTCCTGATACTCGGTAAAGGTCTGCTCAAAGTAGCGGACGTGGGTATAAATGGAGTTGAATTCATTAAATGTGAAGCTTGTAAAGTATGACGCCTTGGGCTAGATCTGGGTGTCCATGGAGCAATATCCATTGGATTTAAATGTGAATCAAAGTCTAGCTCATCATTACTTTCTGATTGTACCAAAGGACTTGTTGGTGCCTTGAGTACAAAGCTCGAGGAGTATGAAGAAGATAACGATGGGGCACGGGTTCTTGCTCCCAAATCTGGTTCGAGTCTATCCACTGACGGAAACCGAGGATCGAGTTGAAAAGGAGTATAGTTTCGTGGAGGAGACGTAGCGAGCCAGGGTAAATCTCCAGTGCCAAAACTCTTCACGTCCTGTCCTAAGCCACCAGATGTATTTTGTTGCGGCCCTTCTGTAAAGTTCCCACTGTGTAATGCAGATCTTGGTCGTTCAATATCTAAGCCGGCTTGAGATCTCTGTTTATCTACTGATGAAGGCCTTCCAATATTGGATATTTCGGCAGATGGCAATAGAGGAGATGAATTTGAATGATTCGAAGAAGCTTTATGAAGAGGACTTTCTGAGCCATGACCGCGAAGTGTGGATTCTAACTACATTCACTGTCAACACACATATCACAAATATTAAGGGGGGTTCAATGATTCACACACATTCAAATTCGATAACCAATTTGTACTTTCACCTCTTTTCAACCTTTCAATAAGCTCTCCTCTATCTGATGTTCCATTGTATGAGATATTAAAGCTTGTATCCAACCCCAATGTCGGTATATGCTGTGTACCCTCCGGAGTATCTGGCACAGGTCCTTCACATAATTCCGTTCTAATACTCTCTTCACTATCTTTTCTTGTGATCGTTCTTCTTTCCGGTGGCATCACAGAGGCAGGCGGTATTTTTGATTTTTGGAAAGGCAAAATTTCTTGCCCATGGCCGAGGTCATCTTGGAAACTGGGCATGATGAACGGATGATGAATGGAGCCTTTTGATTTTGCTCCTTTTCGTTTGGTTATGAGAACATTTTAAAGGTATTTTCGAAACAAATCGGTGTGGAACGGACGCTTTATATGCGGTGGAGAGAGATCTGGAGGGGTGATGTGGTAATGAAGCGGGGGACGAGTGAGTGAGTGGTCCCTATTCCTTTGTCCCTGCCGATGTGATGTATCGTATCGTATGCAAGACTTTGCACAAATGAAAGGTTAAGAGAATGAAAGAAAATGAATGAATGAATGGAATGATCTGATATGTGATAAGACGAGAACTTTATGTAACAACCAAAAGAATGTTTTAAACTATTTTCCTTCACTCAAGTAATAAAATACAATAATTTCATTTAAACGTATATATATATATATACATATTATATAACAGAAAAATGATTGTCGGTGTTAGGAAAAGAAAAAGAGAGAAGAAATGAATTCAAGAGTTCTCATCTGTACCTCCATATGTTGAAATGGGAATAAACTTACGATTACCGCGGGTACACTTATTCTGTGTTATCAGCCTTAGCGTGCCGGTTATCATGCGCAAATTCCCAAATTCCTGCATATGTACCCACTAAAGTTTTCTCAAGCACAAGACCCTTCTAATTCAATTCATTCCACCAAAACACCACATCATTGATCCCTCGTATTCTATTCCAGTACCGCTATCACGACTACTTTCACTCAACAAATTCCACCATGGCTCCCAGCAAGCGCCCCCACGAAGATGATACCACCAGTTCAACCATCAAAAAACCCCGCCACGGCTTCAAGGTTGGCCCCGACAATTTGCCTGATGGAACTTGGCGTCGGAAGGTGATTGCGATCAAGAAGGATTTGATTCAAAAGGCGAAAGTCAAGAAGTCGTATGCGAAATTGAGGGCGAGGGAACCGTTGCAGGAAGAGAGGAATCTATATGTTGAGGATGAGGAGAAGAAGGAGGATAAGGTAGAGAAAAAGGGAGAAATAGAGGAGGCGGGCGAAGGAGAAGAAGCAGTGGAGCTACATCCGCAGAGGAAGGCTATGCTTGATGAGCCAGAAACCGAGATTGCTCCCGCAGCTGTTCCCCGTTATTCCTCCAATAAGTCTGAAGATTCGAGGGAGAAGAAAAAGGAAAGAGGTGATAGAAGAGGGGCAAAACCAGCATATTTCGCAAAGGAATTGGCGTTTGCAGAGAACCAAAAGGCAGAGCAGGAGGCGAGAAGAGAAGAGTCTGAGAGGAGGGAAAGGGAGAAGGCGGCTAAGATTGAGGAGAGGGAGAAGTTCCGAAGACAGATGGCGAAAGCTAGGAGTGGAGGAAAGAATGGTCAGAGAAAGTTAGGAAGGGAGAGTCAGGTTTTGTTGGAGAAGGTTAAGAGGGCTGTCGGTAATTGAGATCTCATAATGGTGGCTATATGGGAAGAGGAAAGCAGATATTTGGACGTTGGTAGTGTTTGAATGGCAGCACAGGTTCCACGGTATTAATGGATGTTGAAGCAATGGTGGGCAGTGGCGGGCAGCGGAGGAAAGATCCGAGAGCTTTATGATACCCATGAAGTTATCGCAGATGAATTGACCGGAGTTTCATTCTCTAGACTTATGGCGTTATGGCCGATGCTCCCAACAAGCGTTTTGCATCATGGCGCTTTCTCGAAGGCATATTTGGTGTCCTAAATTGATTTAGGTTTAAAGGTAATCAATCTTTTTGTTGAGCTTTGCAATTACATTAAAAATACATCTCATTAAATCGCCGCTATACTGTATGCTATGTACGTACTCCACTCCACTCCACTGTCCTAATCCTACACTTCATATGCTCCTTCCTTTGCTCTGGACGTATATATCAACATTTCTCCTTCTCTCCTTCTCTCCATTTTATTATGCGTCCTCTTTTGACTCAATACAAATAATCAAGCCTCGCTTGTAATTGACAGTTTCCTCGAGTTTCTCCTCGAGTCTTTGAAGCTCTACCATATTTCCGGCATGGCTGCCCTTCATTGCATCTCGTGCCAAAACCAACGTGTTGATTTTCAACTCAATCTCTGACAATTTCTTTTCGGTTTCGGTCTTCTCTCCTTGGATTTTGAGTACATCTTTTTGGATGTTCGAGATTTGTGATTCGGTGTATTCCAGAGTCTCTCGCAACATCTTCTTGGTGATGAGGTGAGCAGCTGCCTCTGCCTCTGCCTCATCCCTATCCCCAACCCAATCCATTGGAGTTGCTTGGGATGGCTGTGAAACATCTACCATCTGCTCATCTGATGTTGAGGATTGATCATCAGTAAGCGAAGGTGTTGCTGATAAGCGAGATCTGGTTGAAGCAGTAGCCGATGGGACGAGAGCTGACTCCTCTGCTCTAGTGATTACTTTGGTAGGAGGTCTGTTATCTTCTACAAATATGGTGTCTTCATTACTCTTGTGTGTAATTTTTTGGCCTTGAAAAAGGTGATGTTGATGGCCATATTTATCTGTTTTGCATGTCACAATCGAAGGAATTGCGATCCCTACTTCAGGAGGAGTCTGAGCAACGGCAGAGCCTGGGACAGTATTAGAGACTGGGGCAATAGCAGAGTCTGGGATTATAGGACCAGGCTTCACTTCCGTCTGCACCTCTTTGCCTCGAACTGAACCTGCTTGCTTGCGAACTGGGCTCAATTGCTTCGCTGAAAAGCTCTGGGGGGTTTCAGGCTCAAAGAAAGTTACGGATTTTACTAGAGCATCAGCATTACGGGCTGTTTGGCTGACAGCTAAAGAGCTGAAACCTGTCTTTTTTTGCTCAGTCGACTGAGTGACTTGCTTTGATGCGTTTTTCGATATTGACACTTTCTTAGGTGTAGGCGGAGAGACTGGCGACATAGGCTCAGGGGATGCGGCGAAGTCCATTTGTGGAAGTGCTCTGAAGTCGAATGGCTGAGTGGCCTTGGCCGAATCATTATTGGATGGTTGTACGCTTTTTCGAGTATCTGGCTGCTGCGATTCAGTGTCTTTTGCCGAGGCCTTCTTGCTTACTTTTCTGGCAGGAGGCTGGGACGGCTTTCGCGGGGAGCGTTCAGATTGCTGTGTGGCCGAAGCTTCGGTAGTAAAGATTTTGCTTAGAGTGTCGTGACTTGTAGAAGGAGCGACAGGCTGGACAGTCTTGCGGGAAGGCTCGGGGAGGGTTATTTCCTTGGGAACAAAGCTAGGACAAAATTTCTCTCCAGGAGTAGGCACTTGTAATTCCAAAGGGAACTGAGATGCGACCTTCGCTGTATTATCTTTAACATGGTAGTTGCTGCGCTAAGAGAAGTTAGTAACTTGAGTCAAAACGGCTAAAAGGATATTCATACCATGTTATGTATTACACTTTCAATTCTTTGTGGAACGCAAGCCTAAAGAAACGTTAATAAACGAGGCGTCTCACAAGGACATATTCATACCTTGGGTGACTTGTGTTTTGGAGAAGAAGATGGGACACGTTTCTTGGTAGGTCTTGGCGGCGGATGTTCGTCAGCATTAGAAGCCCTCTTTCTATTTTTAATTGGTTGAATTGGAGAGTCCTCCGGGGTCAATGATCTTCGTCTAGCTTTCGTACTTTTCCCGCTACCTTGAAATGTGGCAGTTGAATAGGACGAACGTCGGCCCGTGCCTTTTTTGGGGGTGTAATCTTCATCACGGGGCAGCTTTTGATCAGCGTTATACCTAATTCCGGGCGGGTTCGTTCGACTAGTAGTATTATTTCGCTTGACGGTTTCGGTTGTGGGACGTTTGTCAAAATATGGTTTTTCATCATAGTTAAATTCCTGCCGACCTTGCTTGTCCCAATAATCGCGGAACAATTGATATCCTTCAGGATATCCAGCTTCGTGCATGTCTTCTCCAACTTCCTGCCAGAATACTTGTCTGGACATATGGTATTGATCATTCTTCTTCTCCTTGATTACCTTGCAAAGAAATTCCTTTTGTTCTTTCGGCCAAAGCGCAGAGGCTGTTGCGATAGGCTTTGTAGCTGATACCATAATTGCGGTTGGAGTTTTTCGAAGTGCAGCTTCATCTGGTGTTACAGCATATGTACTAGTTGTTGTGATATTTATCCGCCGGGACATCATCACGTTCTCGTCGACATCTTCTGGTTCCGCAGGCCAGTCACGGGCAACATGACTTTCCTGCCTACCCTTTTTCAACCAGTATGTCCAACAATCCGCTACCAAGCGAGCGGTACCAGCTTGCTTTAGCACGGCATCGGAAGCCATTTGGAGAATTTCATATTCATTCAAGTCATAATTCAGGTAATTTTCCTCGATCACTTGACGAATGATATCGCACTCTATCTTTAGAAAGCGTAATGAACCTGTGAGAGAGTCGACATAGATGAAAGACTCCTTTTTTGGTGTCGAACTGGGGGCTTCCTCTGTAGGAGTCGAGGCTAATAGTCTCGGCAACGTATTTGCAGCATCTGCAGGATCTCTGCCCCCTTTCCCTTCAGGAGCTTCAGGGTGTGGAGTGTGCGAACCGTGAGCAGCTGGGATGGGAGTATCAGGGCGTGGTATATTCGCGAGAGTTCGAGGAGAGTCTCGGTCGAGCACCGATCTTCCTCTGTTCGGGAATCTATGCTCGAAGTGGTCATCTTGACAATTAGCTTGAAAATGTTAGTAAAAATATTTCATGAAAGTCTGGATAGATTCGAGAATATCTTACCTCCAAATCTGCAGCATCCTCGCCGCCAGTGTCTACACGTTTCACGAGTCTGACGTTCCATATTCTTCGACGAACAGGCCCTGACCGTGAAGTAGAAAAGACACAAAATTCAAGTTTTCGGTCGATATATTGTTTAGGGAAAAGCATATGTTTTCGGATGCTGTGTTTGGTAGTGATGTCCTCGTATTCGCAACAGTTACTGGGCAACGACTTACTGAAGGCTTTATGTGTGCCAACCGCTTCAATTGCAATCAGTAATGTCCGGACAACACTTTTATGTTATGTGAAGGTATTGCACTGAAAAATTAATGGCAAACGCTGTGGCGGAATATAGCATGTTAGTAAACAATGAATCTGTTGTTGATCGGTGCGAGTACTCACAGTGCCGTGTATATTTGCACGAGGTGCAAATGGTGGAAGTCAATTGCTGATACAAGACCGACGGCAAGGAAATTTCTGATCTGAATTAGTAAAGATAAATAAATGTCCATAAAATATGTATACAATGAAAGGATCTACATACCTTAATATTTTCTTGTAATCTCTTTTGACGTCCTTATCTTGAAATGTTGCGAGGCAAAATGTTGAATTGTTTTTGTTTGCACCAGGAAATTCACGACCTCGAAAGCGGAAAATTTCCTTGCGAAGACTTAGGACAGCGGAAGCCAGTGCAAGACAATTGTTGGAAAGGAATTGATCACTATGAATGAGTAGATGTATCAAGTAGATATGAAATCAAACTTGATTGTACTTGAATTGTAGGTTGTTGTGGGAGGTTGTAGGTGGGAAGAAAAAAAGCATTTTAGAATCGACGCGGGAGCTCTTGAGTATATCTTCAGAATCCGTCTAGCAACGGGGAAAGTCGTAGAGACCGTAGTGATGCCGAAATTAGGACGAATTGCTGTCCAATAAAGAACTTTGTTTAGAGTAAAAAATAGAAGAAACTAGTGAATTCTCTGTGATTTGTTGAATTCTACTTACCTACCGTACAAGATAAGATGACGATGAAGTTCGTTGATTCACTACTACAGCTTACTGCGGCTATCTGGCGTGCGACCTTAAGATTATTCACTCTTCTTCATCAAGCATCATGGCTACGGCTATTCAGATGATGCCTAGAATTTGAAAAGTAGTGTGTATTTGGTATACGATATACGATTTACTTCATCCATCGGTATCGCGCACCACTCAATCATCAAGGCACCAAATGATCCGAACCATCGACGTAGCTGTACAGATTACAGTTTGGCCATTCCATTCTTACAGACATTTCAATCATTTGCTTGTAAGTTGTATCTCTGGAGGCCATGATTGAAAAGGGGAGTTACTTGATTCTCGAGAAAGAGGGTAGTTTGTTGATCCACAACGTATTCAGAGAGAGAAGGTAGAGCAGACTGCATCAATTTTGATAGTTGGTGAGCCGAAGAAAGTGCATGGAGTGAGGATGGCAGCCTTCTCTATTGATTGCATCGAACGAAGACGTACCTCAACTGCAAGTGTCCGTGACTTTTCTTCCATATATCCTCGACTGAGATGAGTCCTGGGTTAGCTTACAGAGTCTCATCAAAGTAGTCGGGCAATTGGCGCGAATGTTAGGTTTATCTGAGTGATGATTGGTAATTTCTTGTGGTGATGTGGAAATTGAGATTTGCTTAATTGCTTTCAGAAGATCTGAAAGCCATGCTTGCGTGACTTCAAAGCATTCTTGCTCCAATACTGCCAACACGACTCTATATGGCCTCATCTAGTTGATCAACAGCATCGGTTCAATGAGTCTATATATAAATTTGGCAACCTTTCAGAAACACGCATTGATTAATTTACCTGTCAACCGAGAAGCGCACATGAGAATGAAATAGGTGTATACATTTCTCTATTGACTCTATTCTACATCGATACCTAACCGTCATGAAGACAATTTCCTATGTACAATATAGCTCAGAAGTGTACCCGAGATCTATCAGAAATAGTAGAAGGAACTCAAAATACGTCGATCTGTATCTGACAAGGTCGATATTAACAACGATGTAGGTAGACCAGAGAATCAGCAAAAAAAGCAAACGCGGAGTATGGTCGACTGCATGAAAAAATTACCGATGAAAGTTGAGAAGCGTAGGCATGTAGCCCTTGTCAAACTCAGAAAACCCAAATCAACGTCTCAATGGCACCTGGTATTGATCATCGATAAGGACTTCAATGTGCACAATACGCTCACTAGCCTTTTCCAGGATTTCCTCTTGCACCGTAAGCTCTTGTACCTTTGCTCTTGCAGCTTCAAGCTCCGCCTCTGCTCTTTCTTTGTGAGCGACAATAGCCAATTTTAGCTTCCTGTGTTCCGCCTCAGCTGCAAGCATTTTTTGTCGTACCCTTTGGCGTTCTGCTGTCAAAACAACGTTCATTTGAGATGCAGGGTCTGGGATATCGCTTTGTGTTGCAGGCTTGAAAGAAGGCTGTTGTACTTCGATAGTCGATGCTGCACGGCCATTGTTAGAAGGCGCACCCATCAGTCCTGAAATCGTTGATTGATAATCAAAAGCTTCATTCTGTAAATTCTATGTTAGTGTGGTTCTCGTTAATGCACTGTAGTTGTAATTGGAATTGGAATGAGATAGCAACACCTACCTGAGCGTTCATATCGACCGAAGCTTTCTTGCGATTGTCCATCACACCCTCAGAGCCCAGGCTGTGGCATAGTCTTTTGGCTGGATTCTCATCTACCTGACTCTGAAAGCCAATGTCTGATACACGATGACGCCTCGATCCTATGCTTTCAAGCTCTGACTTATCAAGAAAGAGGCGGGAAGGTTCTTTTCCAGTCTGGACTTCTGCTTCTTTCTGAAGCTCTAATTTCAGGTCAATGGATCTCTGAGTTCTATACCAGATCTGAGTTCTCTTGGTTAGCAATAGTATAATGACTTGTCTAATGGATATATACCTTGATTTGTTCTCTGTTCAATCCGGTCTCTAGTGCTAATTCATTGACCACGGGATTATCTAACTGATTGTATTTTGCATACTGAACCTTCAAAATGGCATGCTGCTGAGGTGAAATATCTGACAGTTGTGCATTGCCCAAAGTGATCTCAGCATTGGGATTATCTAGCTGTAAACCGATCGTCAATTATCCTTGAATCATTGTAGATGAAGAGAGAGAAAGACAGCTACATACCTGAGAGGGATTTTTAGTTGAGACTTTAGAAATTGAACGAGAGGGCCTGTCTTGGAGCGTGGCAGGTTTTGAAGGGGCTTGTTTAGGCTGAATTCCAGGAACCCGAGTTGCATCCACCATGGCTTTCTCGATAGCACTTGGAGATCTTGCATCGAAATTATGCTTTTCTCTACCCTTGGTATTCCAGTATCTGTAAACGTTTGGAGCTTTACGATAGAATCCATGGGAAGCAAGACTATCTGACACCATGTGCCAAATTTGTTCCGCCGAAACCGGTTCAACCTTAAGCTCCCTCTCTCTATCTCGCTGGCTTTTAATGCAATCGAATGCAATGGTGTCCTCTTCTTCCAACCAGTTGTTTCCTGCAGTCCACGGTTTGAGAGCTTCGTCTTTGAGTTCCCTTCCATGCACAAAATTACTTTTGAAATACTCCTCATCCTCCTCGTCCTCGGCGCCGTCGCTATCACTGACGTCCCAGATACTAGATGCATTTCCTGTTGGAGACTTTGATTGAAAATTGTTGGTGGCGCGACGCCATTTGGCGCAGATTGCAGCTGGTTGACGATCAAAGCCATGTACCTTCATTTCAGAGGAGACCTTTTGCCAAAAGTTACCCCGGTATCTATCCGTTTTCCCCTCAAGACCACGAATAATTTCTTTCATCTTGGCAAGCTCTCCAGACTTCCATACAGGACCTCCTACCCGTTTAAGCTTGGGTTCCATTATAGAGTTCTCTGGTACTGGCAGATGTACTAAACAAGAACCGTCAATCAAGCTTGGTTAGACTAAGAATTGAGTCGTAAAATTGGCAGGGGACAGAAGAAGATTGTGATAGATTGAATGATGAAAGCTCAAATGAAAAACTTCATGTTAATTGGGTGTTGAAATCCTGTTGTCATGTAGTATTGTCAAAATTGTTCGAGAAGAAAACAACGAAGGAGACCTATGAAACAATCGATAGGCTGCCCTGTCCCGCTGCATGTACCGCGTCAAGCGTATTCGTGAGGCGCGTAATGATAGGTCTTGATTTAACAAGTCACATGCACACGCGATCCTTGAACCTTGAACCTTGATTCTTGGTACTCTCTGTGAAGCTCTCTTCAAGCAATAGTTGTGATAGTAATAATAATACCCTTACCAATCACACATCTCAATAGTAAAATTGAAATATATATACGTTACACCATCGTAATGATAGAGATAGGCGGCAGAGGAGTTGCTTACATATTCCCCATTCTGCAATAACTCCGACATATGAAACAAATCAAAGTCTTCTGCTGTGCTATACGGGTACTAGTGACATGAGTAGAGACGAAACGTGAAAGAAAATGTTGTATCTTGCGACCGACTCTAAACTTCATCAACCTTCCATAATCAGTCTAATCCAGAACATTGAAACCCCCCAGCCCTATATATCCAGTCTCAATCTAAACTAGTCCTTTGTATAGAGGCTAGTGTCTTACATGTAGAGTCCGTTTAGACCGGATGCAGTACGCACCGTCACATCATGCGAAAGCAATTAATGAGATCAAAATGAACTCGCATCCTCCGCACATTTGGTATCGTCACGGTGTATAAAGTATAACTGAGTGATACATCTTCTGAATATACACTGGTGCTTTACTTTTAGAAAAAATGGAATACAAGGAAACTGCGTACACTTTCATATTGATGATTATTCATAAAATATATGATATGATTGGCCCGTATTACTAGTAGGCCATATCAATAATACCAAGTCCAAACACTGACATCAATACCATACCATGAAGAGACTAGATAGGGTGGTCTACTATTTGCTTTCGTCCCTACAAAGCCTCTTAGAATCAATCTGTCAACAAATATTTGATTTAGGGTTACGAAAAAAGAAGATGATCATTTTTGTGCTACCTGCGAGCCACACGGACTCTTAGATCTACTAGTACTACATGATCTAGAAAGTTGGAGATACAATATACAATATCCTTATACTGGACAAGAGTTCCCTGATCTCCAAGTCAAAGCTTTTTCTTCTTTGCTTTATCAAGAATAATCCAGAAAGATTAGATAATGAAATACTCTATGAAAGAAGTAATCTCCAGCGAATTCTCCCCCCTCTTGGACGTACTTTTAATTGTCTAGCATGACTTATTAGATATTAGGCTTAAGGACTAATCGGTATATATCACAATCCTTGAAATGAGATGGCTTTTTCATCCTCTAGATTGTAGGAAGCATTGAAGCCATTGACATTGGAGATCTGAGCGCATCCGAGTCCGAAGAGCTTTGGTCATCTAAATATTTCAGGATTATTGAATTGCTGTTCTTTCCTCTCAACAGTTTTGGTTTCCGAGATAGTGGATAATCTAACCTTCTCTGCTTTCCGAACTTTCCTACCGGCCAGACTGTTGAAAGCAAATTGACATGGGAAAAATAAAGAAATATCAAGATATCAGATATCACAGAAGATGAAAAGGGAAAATATCGGACAAGAGTATTGGAATGTGCTACTCCAAGCGAGACATGGGATCAGCGCTCGCTTAACACAGGAGAACAACAACTTCAAAATTCAGTTCTTTTCACGGATTGTTAGTCTGATATATTTTTGGCCCTCCCGGTGAGATTGATTTAGGGAAAGCCTTTAGAGAAATTCCTTCTTCAAGACAACTTTTATTCACTTATTTTCACTTTATTTTCACTTCATTTTCACATCATCAAAAAATACCGATAGTCAATTAATAATACATTTATTGTATCACTATAACGAACGTTAATCTATTCTTGAAGGCTCTTCCTAAGCTCAACAATAGCTGCCCATTTCTCTTCGGCGCTCTGTTTGTAATCCGCCGCAACCCCTGCATGGTATAGCCACTGACGATTAAATCTCTCCTGGTCTCGTTCCAGCTGGGCAATTTCTCTCCTTGTTTCTTGCACCCGAGCATCCTCAATCTCTCTCTGGGTGAGCGAAGAGTCTCGAACTTTGAATGGGGTTTCAGTCCGACCTGGAATCTTGGTGACGCGAATTCTCTTTGGTGACTGCATTTCCGGGGAATATTCTCTCTTGATCTCGCTGAATTGATCGACAGTTTCGTTTGATTTGGCACCAGCAACTGCCAGAGATTCATGCTATTTAACTGTATTAGCAAGTATTCCCATTGGTAGAACATCAAATGATTAGAAGTAACATTGCTTACTCTGCTAATTTCTACCGAGTTCTCTGGTTCTTGGAGATTGCGAGCGATGGTAGCGTCAGATTCCTTTGCTTTTAGCTTGTCAATAATTTCTTGATAGCTTCTCTTGGCCCCGGGACCGAAATGGTACTTGCTATTAGCCGGTGCTCTGGATCGAATGGGCGCCTCATCGGAACCTAAAAGTGTTAAAATGATTCTTTTGAGATTAGGCGCCGTTAGTAGACTCACCAACACTAATACCACAAGCACCTCCTACCTTTAATCCATGACTCCCTTGACCTGCAATGAGGCCTGAGCCTTGGAACAATCCTTTTCTGGGGAAAATTGGAAAATCAGCATTACCAGTTGCTTCTGAATGTCGGGTTAGTCCTTCTCTGGAGGGCATGGCAAGCAAAGTAGCCCGTAAAGCCTGTTCAGCATTGACTTTTCTGTAGTAATAAGCATTTCTGTCTCTGCGAAAACCATCCACGGCATTCTCTGTTCTAGTATATCCTTTCTCTGCCAACTTCTTAACAGCATACCTATCTAGATCCACGAAGGTCATTCCATGCGTCTCTGGATTGGTCTGATGATTGTTAATTATATCCTGAACGATACTCTTCTCCTCTTCTGCCCATTTTATCTTGAGTCTTTTGGTATTCGGGTTAACTTGTTTCGTCCCAGTATCCTCAAGGCTCATTGCCCGAAGCGCTGGAGGATTTTCCTCTTCTTTATCAAAATCCTTGATTGGATTCAGATCCTTTTTTGCACAAATCTCCCTAAATGCCATTGTTTCTGAATTGAGGCTCGGAGGATGATTCTGAGTAGTCGACCGAGAATCTGTGGCAAATAAACGCCCCAGCGCAAAGTAGCTTCCAGGTATTTATGACAGTAAATTATCCGATTATTTGAGACTGTGGGAAGCAGGTGTTGACAAGTTAGTGTTGTAATTCCGACAAAAGACTCCTTTCCGATGCTTGATTCTTGATCCAAGGTAAATATGAGTAAGAGATGACATGAACGTGTACTTTGGATTGCATGAAATTTTGAAAATAAGTACAGTTAACACAGCAAGTGCAGAATACACAGCCAGTCTTAACACAGTGCTGGTCGCCAAGGGTTCCGAAAAATTGTCAATAGGAAAGGAGAAGAGGTTTTAATCACGAAGTAAAGAGACCAAAATTCGACATCGGTTATCGTCGGGTAGTAGGCTTGAATCTTTCCAATGGAATCAGAGGAACCAACTAGCACCAGCGCATTTTTCATATCAAAACAATTTAAGTGAACATTTCCTGACATTGGATCCATTTGATCTGAATGAAACGTGGTGCACAGTGGGTGGAGTGAGTGGGATTTGCTTCCTGAGCTTCATCAAAATGCTACAAATTATTGCTAATGGCATTTATTCTCGTGTGGTTAATAACCAGTTCTCCTTTGTCCTTTGGAGAAAAACAGGTTGGCCACACATCGCATAGTTTAAAGGACAGTCCAAAGGACAAACAAGGCAAATGCTAAGTAAGTACAGCGAGCCAAGCGAGCGAGAACATTTACTAACCTCAGCTCCTCAGCTACCCAACAGAGACCCTATCCGTCACTTCTTTAGTAGATATGGAGAGCACTCATCTCGTAGTCGAGAAGAAAACCTATTGCAGAAGAAACGCTAGGGACGGTCGAATACATATATCAAAACACTACCGGTCCATCATTAACCACCAATCGTCAAAAACCAATACCTTTCTATCCATTACAACAATCTTTTTGTTAGCAATGAAGCTCAAGCTCAAGGCTTGTAAATCATCTCCTCAAGACCTCCCCTCAGCCTATGAAATGGTTCAAGTGACTGATCTCAGCTTTCAGCAGAGCCACAACTTTCTCTTCCTCGTCAACTTCCTTCTGGCTAGCCTCAGCGGCTTCGAATTCCATGTCAGCCTTGGTTTGGTGCATATCAGCCCTTGTTTGGTGTATAAGCGTGTTCTTCTCTAGCTTCTTCTTTCTCTCGACTGATGCTGCGATCTTTTCCTCGATTTTGCGGCACTGGGCGAGCGTCGTTCCTTTGACCTCGGATGATTAAAGATCATTGCGTAGGATTGAAGACGGGGCTTCAACAGTGTTCGAGACTCCCAGAGGCGACGAAGCGATATCGATGGGAGCATTCGATTTACCAAACTCTCTTTTTGGACTCACAGATCTGGCAGGCTTTCGAGGAGGTGTAAGAGGACAGATTTGTCGAATTTGTTCCTGGCTCTGTGTTAGCACTTTTCACATGATTTTGAAGCAAGACTTGCCCCGTCAACATCGGATGGTGGTTGAGAACTTCTGCCGCCATTTAATGATTCTTTGTTCAAGATGTAGTCGAGCCGTAGCCTTTTGGGTGTGTTTGCGTCTCTCAATATATCATCAGCTTGTGTATCATTTGAATTGTCATTATCGACCAACATCAGACTTGATTCTCGGGATCGCTTTTGTGCCAAAAATGCTTGCGCTGCCACCTGCCTAATCACCTTTCGTTTCTCATTAATTCGCTTCCTGGAAAAGAATTTCTAGATAGCAATGATTAGCTAAGCCCTGAAGGGTTTGAATATTTAAACAGAAGTTGGACACACCGACACCCAGAAAACACTTAAATCGTAATGATTTGCCAACTTTTCCCTTTGCTCCATGGATGGATTGAGTGATTGTTCGGCGAGTTCCTGCAATGCAGCTAAAGCCCTTTGTGACGATGTTGTAGTCGATTTGATGTAATCTAGTGCTCTATCATTGGCCTTTGCATCGCTCGCATCGATATTCTAGAGCAATATCAGCTATGGTGGTGTAAACCCAAGTTTGAAATTCACTTTTGAGCCGTTGTTCAATCTGTGGTCGTAGTTCCAAAATTCTCGACATATATTATACCAATGCATTTTGCAAGCCTCGATCGTCCTGAAGTAACCTCTTTGTTTGAGCTCGGCAGATGCGTAAGCAAAGAGCTTTGGCCCAGAGAGTCTTTGCAGTCCTGCTTGGATGTTCACTTCCTGGCGGGCTTTGATCTCCTGGTAAACAATTTTTGATTCTTCTTCTGTCCACATCTTCGAAATTCGATCCCCGTGAATCGTAGTGTCGTCAAAGTCTCTGTCAAAATCATCCTCATCTACATTTTCATCTTTAGCATCACCATGATCAACAATCGGACGCTCGTCACTTATCCATGAATAAAATGATAAATTTAACTCAGGCTGGGAATCGCAAAGTTGATGCCAGTGTCTGTTACACTCAACACTGGTTCTCTGTAGACCAAGTTCTAGTCTGTTAAGCTCAATAGATGCCTCATCGAATAGAGTGGTCATGGAAATTTCACCATCCTCAACTCTTTTTTGGCGTTCTTTCACTAGCCGAATCAGCTTTTTATCCTCTGGCGCGGTCCAACGCCAACTCATTACAAGCGGCGGTGATCTGACTGATAATAGCTCAGGTACAGGTTCCATTGATGGCACAGCCTGATTGTTCGAGTTGGGATCAGACATCGTCACATTTTGACTTTGTGGTTTGCCAGGGGCGTTGGTGGACTGTAACACCTTGGGTCAGTAATTGAGCGGCCACAGAAGACAAATTATGTACATTGGGGAGTGTGAAATCAGAGAATTGACTGTGCTTACCATGAAGTTGGTATAAGGATAATGAACGTATGGTGGAGGCATCAAGGCTTCCTTGTCCATTTCTAAGAATGTAAAGTCGAGTTCCTATAGAAGGCGAGGATGAGAAAAGGTCGAGTTTTTATGAGAGAGAAAAGGATGGAAGAAGGGCCACCAAAGGTAAAAGAATGATGGTCAATATTTAACCCCCTAGCGCGACGAGGCTGATGAGAATTGCGAATCGCCCAAGGTAAAATGGGAAACGGGAAATGAAGAACTTACTTTGATGACTGATGGGCTAGCGTGACAGTTACTACGCACTGTCTCTCACTCTCAGATGATGAGATTACCCGAGTCTCAACACTTACAAATATCCCAATCACCTCCTCCATGTCGGTCTCACTGTCGTGCAATCGCTTCTAAATCTCTGTTCATCCATCAAAGACTTGCACCTTCTGATGTCAACTATTAATCACCTTTCCAATTTGCTATCGAACTCAAAATCCGGCAATTACAATATCTAAAACAGGTATCTTTATCCCTATCAAGAAATCATGTCCAAACCCATTCTGAGGTTTCCTCATCTGGTACTTCGTCGTGAAGAGCGACGATTAGACTAAGAATGGTCCAAACCGTTCCGTTCCTTCTTTTCCCAGTCTTCTCCCAGTCTTCTCTTCCATTTCTGGACAGCAAGAAGGTTCTTGCCATCTTCGGACTCGTACTTTTCGACGGCATCCTCAACTTCCTGCATCTATATCTGGTATATCTTATACTTTAACTCTAATCTTTGTCATTCCTTCATCATGAGATCTGCAAATATCGTCGAAAAGCCGATATTGGGCTCTAAAGATTCGGAAATTCAATTCATTCGAAAGATTCACAATCTTCTAAATATCAACCTCTTGACCTTCAAAATAACATATATAATAAGTGTTATTCAAAGACGTGAGGAATACTGAAACGACGCAATAGATGGTAAACATACGAACGTGGCATGATCTGAGGCTTTGATTGAGAAGCAATTCCATGATTTCACTTGTCGCCACTCGACAAAAATACTGTTCATTTGCATGGGGAACTTGAGACTCGGACTTAGAACATGGTCACATAGAGATGTGACGCGGGACTGGGTGATCAATGAGAGGCAAGGAAAGTGCGTTGGGCTCTGAAAATTGAGCCCATATACTACAGTTCTGCACACCTTCCAAACTGGATGAATGCTCGCACTCGAAATTAGTAAGTGAAGTTGATATACCCGCGAAACTCAACGCGGTAGGTATCCTTTTGAAGTATCACCAGAAAAAATGCATTAAAGAATCATCCCAGCCAAAATATGGTGGATAACCTTACCCCCGTCACCCACTTCTCTCCTTCCCAGAACCCCTCATTCCACCACCACTAGTAGCATCCCTCACATCCAACCCACCAAACCACTTTCCCAACCACTTCTTTTGCTCCTCACTCGCTCCACACAATAAAATCCCCTTCAACTTCTCAACCCCATAATCCTTACACCTCAACTCCGGCACCGCATAACGAAGTTCACCTGCCCACTTACCCGTCTTCTCGAGCTTGCGTCTTTTCAATGGCATTCCTAGCATTTTCCGCGTCTCGCCATCCGGGTCATCGTCCATAGGACGAATGGGACGTTTGGTGGGGGATTTTGTTTTCTGTTATGGGGTTTGGTTAGTGGATGTGGCAGAAATGCGGGGATATAGATAAACAAGGTGTGAGTGGAGTGAGTCTTACTTCTTTTCCCGCAAGAGCTTTTTTTACCAGTTCGATTTCCTTTCGTTGTTGCTTTCTCTCAGATTCAGAGATTGGCTCGGGAAGGTTTCCAGTTGCTGTTCGATTTATCAGTATAGTAATGTGGGATTATCAGTTAGAAGCCACGTACCTCGAAGCGCATTATCTTTCTCCCTGTGCTCTTGAGCCTCCAAACGCTCGATAGACCGTAATAGACGATCGCGTTCCCTAGCAACGATAGCTCTTTCACGGGGAGTTTTGAAGGAAGTATCAATAACCGCGAGGAGTTGCTTTCTAATTTCTTCAATACGGATCCTTATTTCGGTCTTTTGTTTCGTCTCGCACTGAACTGCAAATGGCGTCTTTGAGCTTCTGAACCTTTCCAATGGGGCTTCATAATCTTCTTCGCTGTCTCCGAATATGTCACGAAATGTGTTTCTTTCCGGCTCTTCATAGATATCGGGCTGAGTTCCTGGCATACAACCCTTCTTTGTGTGGCCTGCAGTATTATTCTCTGTGGGCACCTGGAGCTTGGTTTTGATGACCTCCCTGCGGAGAAAAGCTTGAAGACCAAGCTTCTTCGTCATGCTTGCGAAAGGTCAACGACTTGGCAGTTTTGGCAAGGAAGAAGATGATAAGTCAATATTGTCAGTAAATAGAAAAACCTTTGACTTGATAACGAAGTATAAGTTTCCACTTCAGATCAGAGGTGCGGGGTAAA
This sequence comes from Sclerotinia borealis F-4128, assembly GCA_000503235.1. NCBI lineage: Eukaryota > Fungi > Ascomycota > Leotiomycetes > Helotiales > Sclerotiniaceae > Sclerotinia > Sclerotinia borealis. Next base: position 165,915 of record KI628548.1, read on the forward strand.
TACAAGATGTGGTGAATCTCACACACAACTTGACGGATAAGGGCAACTAGATACTGACAACCTTCGCCCCTGAATATATTCGGCAATGAAAATAGTGTTCGCTAATTCACAAAAGTATGACAACAATATCGCAATCTCGTCGGAAAGCGCAGATAATAATGTCTTGCGGAGTCCGTGACCAAATTATACGTGGTCCAACTATGCTCAAGTAGTTTGCCATGGGTTGCCAAATTCAACAGCCTTGTATTTTCATCTTCCACAGTCCGATTTTCAATGGCCAGTAAAAAAACTCTCGACTGTCCCGACGGCTCCTTGAAATACCACCCAAGTATTCCGAGGCTCCTGTCCGGGATAGTAAAAATAAAGACAAAATTGGCTACCCAACCAAGTCAATTCATCAGCAAACCTAATTCTGTGAATTAAAATCACAGTTTTGAGTGCAAGGTAAGTGAATACCAGCCGTAAATCCACTCGCCATAATGTCTAACACCAAGAAAATACTTATTTAAACCCATCCAAGTGCGCGAAAACCCTCCACAAAACCAGGGCAACCCACACACAAAGCAGCCAACAAATGTTCTGGCACAATCAAATGCACAAAGAATCGCGCAAAGTCTGTCCATCCTAGCTACTAACTAAACCAACATATCACATAAATCTCCTTATCAACCCAACTAATCTAATTTCCTCCATCTCCTCCATCTCCTCCGTTCCCCACACCCCAAACAACTGCAAATGTATATCGAATAGGATAAACGATAACAAAAAACCCGGAAGTCAAACCACAACAATCCCTCCATCCATAAACACCAATACCACGAACGACAACAATCCTCCACAACGACGATGGTAACGACAACGAAAACGACAGCATCTATCCCCATGGAACAACTAGCTCAATCTCCCAATTCTACACCCGCCAGAAACCCCCCCCCCCACCTCAAGCAAAAACCCCCTCTCTGAAACACACATGTGAGCAGTGAGCAGCAACCTCGGCCTGGCAGTTATTAGCATACCACAACCCACTCCACTTAAGAGAGAGGTATGAGCTTTGCTGGGGAACTACCGTTGAATATCATTCAAAACAACAAATTAAAATTCCATAGCATCAGGTGGGGTGAAATGGGTGGCGCTACTTAGCTATACCCATCCACTGCAGTATCAGTACTAGTGATATTTATTCACTTTACTTCTATGTTTTTAAAAAGGGAGGGAGGGGTAGTTAGCTTACTTGCCGAACCGAATCGAATGCACGATCTTTTGCTTCTGATTATCGGGGTCTGATTGTCCTTATGCCACCGGATGGAATGGTTCATTCGAGTCATTTGTTCAATACATACTTAGTACTCAATGCTCAATTCACTATAACGCACCAATCATCCATACACACACAACATCAACAGCAGCCACGTGCATTACACAGCATAGCACAGTACTGATACCAGTACAGCCATTACAGCCACCACACCCGTACTACTTCATTAGTAAGCCATAACACTATAGCAAAACACAGCACAGCACACCCACCGCTAATGAAACCATGCTTTGAATTGTGCGCCTTCCAGCGTAAAACATACATGGAGTCTCCAGTTCATAAACTACCACCCCAAGCCAATGCCAAATATTAACCCCCTCCCTTCTTTCCATGCTCGCAATATGCACCTCCTCCCCTGCAAACCCTCAAACCCAACCTCCAAAGCATGATGGGATATCAATTTCAAATCGACTCATCTCAATTTCCAGGAAGAGAAAAGCAAGCAAGCACGCATGTACGCAATCCATAACCATGCAAATATCAAATCAAATCAAATCAATAATCAAGTAAACGGCGCACTGAAAAAACGCCATGAAAATGTAAATTTCATCCTCAATCAATCAACTGATGTTGCCGATCAAAAAATTGGACCATAATCCATTCGGTTTCCAGAACTAACGCCCCACCCATCACCTGTAAAACATGAGTGCAAAAAAAAGAATATACATCTCGGCGCTTTCTGCGTATCCGACGCTCGAAGCAAAACATACGATAAAAAGAGGCTAAAGGTTCCATTCATTCAAAAGTGTAAAGTCATAGAAGAGTCGTGGTAGGTGTTAGAGGTTCCCTAGGCGCTGGCAAATATGTCGTAACTGTTCTCGATGATAAATTGAACGGCTTGGTTTTTGGCGTGCATATCTGTCATCTCACGATCTAGGCTGTGATCTCGCATGATCGTCGGCGCAAAAACGACTGCCAGGTTTTTGGGTGTCATCTGTGCCATATCAGTATATTTAAAGAGAGCCGACGCTTAAAAGTTAACTTACCAAGTTCTCGCTTTCTCGTTTAGCCACTCGCACAAGATGGAAGACCAAAAACTCAAGGCAATCACGATGCTTGGGAGGTAGCATGTTGACTGTATTTCGTAGATGTATGCATCGTTCTGCATCGTCTTCGATAGCTGTAAATGCAATTAGCAAGGCTCCAAATACTGCAAGGGGATAAAGCTCACAAATTGATTCCAAGATGCGATCATAGACGTCAAAGGTTAGAAGTGGCACAGGTAGCTTTCGGAAATATTGCTTCAAAACACTCGTAACCGCGGTGATATCAAGGTCCGGATCAGAGATGTCATAATCCTCGGTCTTGTCAAATCCTTCTTTGATGAGGTTTACTTGACCTGTACCTCCAGTCTTTCGATAGATACCTTCAATGTCCATTCCACGCAACTCAACCTCTTCAATGCAGCGAGTAACCACGCTTGGAATTTGCCGACGCTCATAATCAGCTCTTTCGACAAGATCGGAGCCGAACAGAGTCGATGGGCTCTCAGCAGCTAGAATATTGCCACTTGACATCGACTTTGGCATTGATTGTGATTTTTTGAATAAACCAAAACCTTGGCGCGAGGGGTCGTTTGATATAGACCTGGGTAAGGTTGCCCCAACAGCAGTTGGGGCTGGAGGTTGCACCTGCTCCATAGTCATATTATAAGGCATGCCAATATTGTCACCAGTTTGACCTGGCCATTGATTCATCGTCCGCTCTTGCCCGCTCGAGAAGGCTCCCTTGAAACCCTTAGTGACTCCCTTGGCAACAGTCTGGCCGCCCTTCTTCCAATTGAACTTCTTTGCTTGGCCCTTGCGAATGTTGACGACATGGGGAGCTGACAATAACGTAGCTGGCTCCATGCTGGGGTCCTGCTCCATCGCATGTGGATAGCTATTTACTGAACCATACACTGTACTACTGCTTTCAGATGGGCGAAGACTTGCATTGTCTAGATGGACGGAAACGTTGGATTTATCCTTATTGTGGTGAGTGTAGATTCCCAGACCGTTCGTTGATGGCCTTGGGCTTTCCATATTGGTATTGGCCGATTTGAAGCGTTCCTGGATCTGGTGTGTAAGATCATTATTCATATCTGCAAGTTGTGCATTTTTTGACGACAATTGCTCAAACTCAATCAATGCTCTATCACGATCGGCAATAGCTTGATTCTTCTCTTCCAAGAGTTCATCCCGCTCTTCAAAAAGGTGTTCAATCGAGCCAGACATTGACTGCTTAAGGCGTTCAAGCTTTTGAACAAATTCTTTGATAGCAGAATCTTCCAGCTCAGCAATGTCGAGTGGTTGTTTCGAACCTTTGGCACGTTCCACATAACCAGCTAGAACCTCCAACTGGCGAATCATAAGCTCTGTTTGAGAATCTAAGACCGAGACAGTTTTTCGCTTTTCGATGAGCTTTTTGTTCAGTGTTTTCAAATCTTTTTCGTTTACAAATTGTCTTTCAAGTTCTGCGACTCTTTGTTCAGAGTTGCGCAGTTGCCTTCTTAGCAAAGCCGGATCATCTCCAGGATTTGGCGAGTTCATAAAGATTGGGCTACTAATATCTCGAGGTCCGCTAGTGTCTTCGATAATTGGTGTTTTTGGCCATCGTGGAGAATTAGGAGTACGTGCAGTTGTTTCGCTAGCGCTGCGACCATGGCCACGAGCAGAATTGCTTGCTTCACTGCTGGTATTTCTAACGTGGCGTACAGCGTTGGAAACTCTTCGAATTATAGATTGTGAGCCTTCATCATTACCAAAAATCCTGGCCATGTCTTCGTCCATGGTAAGATCCCCGCCAGCACTCCATCTCGGTAGGTTAGGAGATGAAGCGGCACCATTTGTTGAGCCTGCAGATGGCGGCGCTGGGGGTGCTCTTGGAGTCATATATGTATCACTCAATTGTTGTTTTGGGACGGGAGGTCGAGTCGATGAACGATTTGTAGGTGCCATATCATCGATAGGCGATTGTAGCAAGGGGCCAGAGATTGATTTGCCATTCACGGTTGGGGTAGGGACTGCTGCTTCCGATGAGGATTCCGTGGATGGAGAGGTATCCGTTCCGGAAGATAGGCTCATTGTACTAACATTACTTTTCACTGGTCTTGAGGCTATTTCCTTACGGGGTATTGAAACTTTGGAGCTTCCAGAATCGACTCTTGAAATGGAAGAGTTTTCTGTGTCCCTTGATCGCGATTCCTGTGTAGATCTGGACGTGATTTGATCCGCTGCCAGTAAAGGTTTCGGAGAGTCCATTCTAGCCATATTGCTGTCTTTCCTAGGAGGTATATTAGATAAGGCGGATTTTGAGGAGTTGCTCTCGCTGCCAGTGTAATCTGATTGCGAGTCGCTTCTCGTCGTCCCGGTTCGTTTCCCCTTTGGCACATCACCTAATCTAAACTTTTCACTGGATGGTTGTGTCTTCTCATTTGTAGCGTCCCCTGGTGGTGATGTTGCGTGTTGTAGTAGAGTATCATCACTCGTAGGCGGAGACGATACCTTGGCGGGTGTTCCACTGCCATTTGCTGCCCTGCGTATGCTCTCCTTGATCTGTGCCAACTGTTCTTCGGATGGTTGTTGGTTCTTCTCTTGGAATGCGATGTGCGGTGTCGATGTTGAGCTTATATCCTTCGAATCCCTCGATCGCCTCTGTGGCTGTGGTTCAGTTTGACTTCGTCCGTTATCTTTTGCGCCAAAATAATCCCGGTCTGGTGCTTGATTCTCTTTGGTCTTTTTAATGTCCCATGATGCCGACGCGGATCTTGGTGTCAAGGTTGGCGCAGGGCTTGGGTCCAATGCGAGAGGTATGAAAAAGCTCTCTCCATCACCACTTCCAATCTCCGACATTTGTGAAATTCCTGAATATCTGTTATTGCGATACGTCGTCGTCGGAAGCGTTAATCCATCCCTGCCCGTGGTATCGGTGGACGCTCGTTGGGAGGAAGTATCATCGCGAGGTTTTCGTGAACTACTCCTAGATGATGACTCTGTACGAGAATATGTTGGCCGCGGCCTTGGTGATAATTCTGTAGGATTATTCTCATTGTGAGGATCCGGGATCTCACGTTCAGGGGAGAAGGCACTTTGTGGAACTGCGTTCGGTGGTAGGGCAGGTAGTGATTTATCGACGTGCATGGGAGATTGATCATCTTTCTTCTTCGCATTCGCCGCCGCTCTTGACTTTTTACGCCGCCTAGCCATTAGTGATTCGTGACAGCTCATACAAAATATTCCTTGTGATGTGCGGGCATAGCGAAGGTTTTCGATCTTACGTTTGCAGTTCCTGCATCGAAAGCATGTTGCACAAAATGCTTGGTCACCGGTGAGGATAGCGAGGTCTTCAATTTTGTTATTGCAAGCACTGCAGCTGTAAGTGCAATTATTGCAGATAAGGGATCCGTCACCCAGGAGTAATAAATTCGCATCGGAATCTAGGAGGGTCCCGCAGGTATTGCATCGGAAGCAATTCAAATGCCATCGATTGCCAGCTACAGATTCGTTAGAATTATTGAATTTCGAAGTTGGAGGGTTCATTTCATTGATTTCTCGGATATCCAATGTGTAACTCGAGGTTCAAGTCAAAATAAAGCAACGTAGCGCATAGTGAAGAAATAGATCGTGAAATTCACAACTTACCAAGTTCGAAGGCTTTTCCCTCCTCGAGGATCTGTGCAAAAAATTCACTGTTAGTGGCAGATTCGTAAACACTTCTGGTAGAAGGGACGGGAGCACTCACATCACCACACCCTTTACACGGATATGCCACATCGTCACCATCCATAGGGGACTCCATATATGTACTATTCTCCGGCGATTCCATCTTTCTAAATATATGCGGAACCTCAAAGGAACCCAAATATCCTCTTATTTTTGCAGATACACTTCCTCCTCGAGTATCACGCACGGTGAATCAAGGCTGAACATGAATTGGCAGATGCGATCCCTCGATGTTAAGTTTGTCGGGATATGTTTCCAAAGCAAAAGCGCACGGTCGGTAGGAGGTTCGAGAATTGTGTACGGAGGTATGAAGGGTAGGTTGGTAACTTGGTAGGTAGCCAGTTCGCAAGGGGAAAAGAAGCTAGTGTGAATAGACGATCATCAAACAAACGTTCCTAGAGCTTGATTCGTGAAGGTTGAGAGTCAATTGGGTGGAGAAAGGGTTGTTTGTTTATAATTGTACGGGAGAAGAATGAGGATGAACAGTGTATTTTGTTGTTGGAGATGAGATATGTTGGATGTACTCGTAGAGATAGATGCGATTCGATTCAATTTCGAGATATTTCTTCAGCCTGCTATTAAAATGTATTTAATCAACACCGGTACCTGTACCAACATAAAAGTAGTAGTGGCGGAGAAGGCTAGACTAGTAGAAGAAGTTTAACACAAAATTGTATGGTTTGTGGTCCACCGTGGTCGTAGTATGAATCTGGTACAATTCGTAACCCTTGAGGAAGTTGGCTACAAATCCGTTAGGTGGGTGGTGGGTGAGGTGAGGTGAGGCAAAGATGAAGGATTCGGCAAATGCAGCTAGCTATAATTGATCGGAAATCGACCAGAAGGAAAGGCTGATGATCCCTTAGCGATCAGCATATATCCAGATATCCAGAGGGGGCAGAGTAAGTCGGGGGTGAGATGAGACAAGACCAAGCCCTTAAGTTCAAGACCACTATGATATATACCAGTAGTAGTGAATCGATTTTGGACCGAACTGAGCGTCGACTGCTATATGATGTGAGTATTGGGTATTAGGTTTTGGTTGTCATTGAGCGAAAGTTATATATTTTGAAGCATAGATTAGAATTCGCTCCTTCGATTATAAAACCCCCAAAAAAAACCTTCCCTTTATTCTTTATTCATTATTGATATATGATTTAGTTGTCATTCGGGACCAATAGTAAGTACCTGGGTACTTTCAACAATACCGTGAATCGATTTATGGTTAAGCTGCAAGAGAAGAGGGGTGACCATTTACGATACCAAACCACAAGAAATTGATTACCGCTGCAGGCCTGGTCTGCAGGGTGTGAATATTGATACCCCGTATTCCCTTCTCCTTTTATATTGATCTCAATGAACGGGAAGGCTGAATGTTGTACTTCCTCACGTCGAAATCATATAATTACAGCGTTGCAATAGCCTCTCTTTTCCAGACACAATGAGGATTCCCTATTAAATCCCCAATACCGAAGAAGACCTTGTCAATAGTCAACCTTCTGTTACATACGGATGAGTCTTCAGAGATCAGCCTACAATTGCTACTAGGTATGACCAGATATCTAGAACTAAGAGAGCCGTTTAGCCTACGAGATGCGATTATTCTTGCATGGTGGCATTTTAGAAGAGTTTCATGTAAAGACGTCGGCCAAGGAGATGTCGCCATGAACATGTTGATTGTGGCATATAGAGAAAATGAATGTGGCGGTAAGAACTTTCACAACACATCCTTTTCATCTCGTGTTATTCATGCTGTAACCCGTGGTTCTTCTAGTATAAAATTATATCCCACGCTGAGAAGCATGTTTGGTGATCCCCAGAGACAACGGAGGCATAGGATATTGGCATTGTGCTCGTGAAATCATAGATATGGCTACTTCATTTGCCGTCAATTCCCAAGGATCTTGAGATAATATCGTGTTTATTGTATTGTATTACAAGATTAATGTCACACAATATCCATGTTACTGTAATAAGAAAAAAACAGAATGAGATCCTCTTCGCTGCAAAAAACTGCGTTTTAGGGTTCTTATTCTGAGTTTGTAAATAAAACCAACCAATCCTTTGATATTAGGGGGCTAAAAGCAGATCCCGTCGAAAAATGACAGTGACTAGTCAGGTACAGCATGGCAAAGTACCTCGAGAATTATTCTCCTGCCGATCGCCAGGAAAAGTTGAAAAAGCGTAACTTGTTAGGAATGTTACGTTACGGTACTTCATCAACAACTTACTTACCGCTTCTTCAATACTGTACATTTGTATAACTCTCTTCAAATGATAACGCTTGATTTTGCTCAAACACACCGGCTACCCACATGTCCAGTTTGACAATTTCCCCTGGATTTCGAAACTTTACTTCGAACTGCTTAGGCGAGGCTGAGTGCAGTATTTACGGGTGTTATTTACGTACAAGTAGTTCATCGGATAAGTGAAACCTAAACCGGTCTACATCCCATCCAAAATGATTTTCCATACCACATCGTTCTCAGGTGATTTGACCGCTGAGGACCGACGAGGGCTGCCAAACCCGAGATTAGTAATGCCGCCTGTTGGTATCCTAAAACAAATTAAACGCCTGGATTTGTTTCGAGATCACGTTTGCCAACAAGCAACCCCTTCCTGTAGCCTATCCTACTATTAATTATATCACTCACACTTAGCAGTCGCCCTCTCCAAAGGCAAGGTACAAGTGATGGGATCCATCATCCACGGGGTATATCAATAAATGCTTAAACGAACGTCCAGACTCCAGAGACTCCTTTTTAGAGTCTGGGCTGACCACCCCGTTTTGATAGAATCTCTAGAAGAGATTAATTGGAGAGAGCAAACGACAAGAACAGAACTTTGTTCTAGACCCCCTTGGCGAGATTAATCAATGTCGATCCCCAACATTAATTGCTTGCCGGCTCGAGTACCGCGGCTTTTTCGTTGATGAATAAGCTGGGGAATTGGGGGTCTGACGGATCACGTGTAATTGTCGATATCCAACTACCCAACATCTTAGCAAAAATGTAAAAGTAGGGTCGGAAAGTATAGTTGGAAAGGAAATCGTTGTACTCGAGTAAAAGGAATCGTTATGGTAGCTTTTTAGATTATTATTCTTCTTCTTATTATATCTTATTTTGGCCAAAAGGGTATAAACAGGACTCCGATTGTGTACTTAGAATCTACAAGTGAAAGATTATATAAAGTGCTAAAAGGAGGATTATATATACAGGTTTTGATAGCTCTAATGGCTAGATCTAAAGGAATAGAACGAGAACTAAAGATAAGCAATTTACAATGCTTAGGTTTGGAACTAAAGAGTTAGAATTCTAAGCTAAGAAAGAAAGATCTAAAAGAACCATCTTATTATACTACATATATGAGCTAGTGGACGGAAGAGAGCCGTCTGTTCCGTCACAATTTGATCGGTCTGGTTTATATTGTAGTTGAAGTAATCGATATGCAGAAAGATTTTATTCGATTTCTGTCTACGATACTCAGCTATCAGCGGATGACTTGATCAGGACTTGGGTAAAAGCAACATGATTGAGACGGACGAAGGTGGCAGCTGCATCACTGTCGGTTTGGCTGGTTGAAAGCATGGGCACGAGATCACTCCCTTATGGGCTTAATTCGTAGTGGTATAGTATATATGCAGTGATTCTATTCAGAGATTCGAAGGAATCGAGGGCTTATATAGGTGTAGGTGGGGTCACGTGTACCCATGCACGTGATATCACACCAAGTGATATATATACCAACAATCACCTTTATTAGTATGGAGGTGTCATCTTCGGGAAAGCTCTATCTTGAAGATCAGCCAATTCGTCCAGTGATGGTCTTGTTGGCGCCGGAACAACATGCTACCGGGCCAAACTGCCTGGTTCAATTCGATGGGACTTTGTCCTAACTTCAAATGGCGATGGGCTAGAGATCGTCTGGAGAGCGAACTTCTAAAGCTAGCCAAGAAAAATTGCACCTGGGGTTGATGCTGTCTCCCTTGACTATTATCAAGAAGTTGAGAGTACAGCAAATCTACGTCGAGGTCTTCGCTGGGGAACACACAAAAGATTTGTCAGAATGCACTCTTGCGGAGGACACGTAGAGACCAAAGAGCAACGACAGGAGGTTGCTTGTACTGCCAATAAACTGAGTGAATGTACCGAGGAAACCGACAATTTCTTTCAGAATCGCATCCTCACCTGCATCGTTACTTCCCCTGTTGGCAGACCCATTCACACTTTCGGATCTGTATTAGAGTATTTCGTGATGCCATCAAGTGTCACCGATCGCTTTCCTGCAACGCCAAAATCCTTCACCAGGTTGTTTCCGTGGAAAACATAGTCATTTTAGATGTATACACTAAAAACGTATATGGTATAAAAGGTAATTCATTCTGTCTAACCTTCCACCTTGTACGAAATGGGAGGTGCTAACTATAGGGGAATCCTACCCCGCTCTACGGGATGCCCGGATGCCTCGTATACGATCCGCGTACAAGAGTGGGATTGATGCACGTATTCCAACAGATACTGATAGATTTTAATTTCGCAACAAAACTTACCGAAGGTTCAGGAAAGTACACTGGGATCATCGGTAATAGACCATTTTGGCTATCGGCGTTCTCAGGAAATCACATCATACTTACTGGCATGATCTAGAGTCTTTTTTCTATGTTCTTCTTTGGGCAATTGTAACAAATCACGCAGAAATTCACCGGGGACAAGTAAGCTTCAATGGTGGAGTGATGGTTGGTAACTGGGATGAATAGTTGACACGAATAAAGAATATACATTTGATAGTTACGCAGCTGTTCTAGCTCGCTTGGACGCAGTGGCACTAGTTCCCAAGACATTACTTTTTCGGGACAACAAGACCTTCCTGCTCACCCCGTTGACACTGATACTTGACTGATTAAACTCCATAAACACGCGAAGTAGAAAGTCGACTTTGTGAAGCCTATACTGGTCCTTATCACATGCGCGAGCAGAGCTACCAAGCTTTAGAAAATCGTCCATCAGAAGAGTCATCTCAGCGCCACGGTGAAGCATGTTAACCCATCTGATGAGCTTAGCCATGTCCGAGACAAACCATTCATCCATCCGTCCGCTTGAATCTGTAGGGTCGCATAAGAATAGTGCAGAGCACCAAGGTCTAATGGCGTCAAACATACGGACATTCGACGTGCGGACACTTTGACCAAGAGCGGATAACTTTTGGGTCAGTCCTCTGTGTCCATAAATATTTTCGTTTATTGCCATTGCTGCATTTAACCACTCTTTAAATTCTGACCGACGAGCCTCTGAGCTTGCGTCTCGTCTGAGTTGCTGGTCATTCAACGCGGCAAGACATTCCTCATCCGAGTCCACCTCAGGATATGTTTCGACATGTCCTGAATCTTGGTAAAAATCGTTAGGATCTAAGTTTTCTGGGACATCTGATGGCTCTTCGCAATCGGGTTTGGCGGGTGGTGGCGGAGGAGGTGACTGAGGAACTTGCACTTCCGTTGACCTTTGTGCATCATGTTTGGCGGGTGGTGGTGATAGTAATCTGTCCTTCCCTTCCTGATAAATAATCTTGGCCCAATCCACTAGTATAATGTCTGGTTGAGAGTATATCTTTCGCATGTCAGGTTCGCAGATCGATACGCTCTTATCACACAAGAGCTCGTGAACCACTTTCAAATGTTCCCGCGCGTAGTCGCTAGGTCTGATATATACATTAAAGCTCTTTGTACGAGATAAAGATATGAGTGTCCGGATCAATTTGCTCGAGGTAGGGTTGTCGGGTACGATAGTCGCAAATTTTTTCTCCTTTCTAACAACAAATCCTGTAAAACGCAGATCGAATGGTAGGAGAATGATATGCTCCAATTTGCTTATACCGGCTTCGTGGAGGTCAGATGCGTCAGAAGAGGACAAATCATCAAGCCCTGATATTGAAAGAAACTTCAAGGAAGATTTAAAGTCACCATGTGGTGGGACAGCCAATAACATCTCCATTTGACGATATTTGCCGTTGTGCCTGTAAGTCACGTTGAGGGAGAAATAGACATGAATACGTCTTTCTGAATCGCAGACCACTTTCATATGAAGGTTGCTATCATCTTTGTTGCCAGCCAAGCAAGAACCCATTGCATAAGGATTACCTTCATCATCAACCCACTTTATATACACTCTCTCCTGAAGGAGATGCTCCAGCCCAAGTTTTTCTATCGGAATCGCCATACCGTTTCACTATGGAAATTATCAGCGATGAATATGATAAAGGACAATGAACGATCCCACACTTGAAGTGTGTATCCCACCCACCCAGGCTAATAAATAGAGCAGCCTTGACTCTTTGGCATGAACCGTATCCGGATGGTTCACAGCAGGTAACAGTTGTATATGTGATATGGTGTCAAGGCTGGGGCTGATTTGAGGTTGAAGGTTGAGGTTGAAGGTTGAGAATTGGATTGGAGATTGGGGGTTGAAGGTTGAGAAGAGAGGTACTGAAGGACGTAGGTTGTTCTAAACAGTAGGTGTTAAAGGACGTAGCCGCCGCCAGGGTTGTATTAAACAGCAGGTGGTGAAGGACGGAACCGGAACAGCAGATGCTGAAGGATATAACCACTGCCAGGGTTGTTCTAAACAGATACAGAAGGACGTAACCGAACCACCGATACTATAGACGGTATGGGGTCGTTCCCAAACAGTAAATAGTGAGGAACCGGACCACCAATACTATACCGAAGGTATGGGGTTGTTCCCAAACAAAAAAAAATGAGGAACCGAACCACCAATACTATACAGAAGGTATGGGGTTGTTCCCAAACACCAAATACTGAGGAACCGGACCACCTCTGATACTGTACTGAAGGTATGGGGTTGTTCCAAATAGCAAATTCTGAGGAACCGGACCACCAATACTATACCGAAGGTATGGGGTTGTTCCCAAACAGAAAAATCTGAGGAACCGAACCACCAATACTATACAGAAGGTATGGGGTTGTTCCCAAACAGCAGGTGCTGAAGAACACGACCTTTGTTGGATGATGCGGCGATGATGATGAGGATGCGGCGATGAGGATGCGGCGGCGATGATATGCCGATGATGATGTTGTGATTGCAATAATGATGTCGCGATGCTATGACGATAATGTTGCAACAATGATAGTGCGGAGATGATATTTCGACGATGAGGTTGTGATAATTATGTTTGTGACGATGTTGCGATGAGTAGGGGGAGGGAGAGGTAGGTATGGGGTCGCTGGGAATATATTGCGATGATCGATGTAGATGGTGATAAGAAGTGGAAAAATCAAGGAGGAGATTGTGAGATTGTGAGATTGTATGAGAAGATGAATGTAAGTAAGTAAGAAAGCGAGATAGAAAAAGTTGGGTTGTTTACGGGCTATATAAACTGTGGTCTACGTTGGCCTACATGCACGTAGAGGCTGCCGTAGCCCGTAGAAAGCGGGGTGGTAATGAAATCGGATAAGTATACAAATGGATACAAATGGATACAAATGGAGAAGAACGCCTATTATATCCTATTATCTCAACACAAGGTGCTATCAATGACCCACTTCCGGGACTTTATATTTCGATATCTCCATGCTCCGGGTCCAATGTCTCTGGGCTCCGGTCCGACAGTTGTGATTAAACAGACCTTCTATTGCACCATGCCAGTCGCGTCTGGCAGTAGTCGCGTCTGGCAAGTTAAGATACAAACATATGGATAAATGGCACATAACTCCCATTCAACTACCTTCCCAATTCTCAGCCGCCCAATATGGCATTACTCCTTCTATGCCAGCCTGATGCATATATTTGTTCATGGCACCCATACTCCCTCCGTGTGGTCTTAAGATATTGGATGAGGATCAGAGAATGTCAAGCAGTATGGAGATGGAGATTTTAGCATTATCATCCCATTTTTCCTTTTAACAATACTGTATATCTTTTCTTGCATCATGAAACTAAACACTGTCACCATTCCAATCCAATCCAATCCAATCAGAGTATTTCACAACTACCCTAAATGAACCCTGAAACACAGACAATAAACCCCATGCAACCTCCCTCACCTCACCATAACATAAACTTAACTTGACTCAACTCAATTGAGCTTCACTCCCATACCACTACCACCTGATCTTATCCTTGCCTTTGCTAAATCCTCCCAGATCTATTCCCGACACGTTCAACATAGTCAAGCCATCCATTCTTTTCAGAATAACAACATCTCGGCAGACAAAACGCGCGCGTGCACCTCACTTAACACCAGATCTGTCCTCCCCCAAATCTACCACATCTGACCCGAAAGACCAAACACCTCAGCCTCCCCCGAGTTCCAATACAGACCTCATAAAGTGCAAACAACCGCAAACTCTCTCCGAAGCTGACCCGAACCCGAGATCGTATACATCCTCCCATCGCTGTAAGGAGGGGGAGGGGGGGGTCGGCACCCTCGAGTCTTTTGCAGATATACATACCTACCTACTAGTACTTGTAACATTTTGATTTGGACTTGATTTTAATTTGTTGGTATTAGGAAGAATGTGAGACGAATCAAATCAAATCGAATCGAATCGAATCCAAATCCCAATATCAGCGAGGGGATTTCTGATTTTCTATCGCTCGACTACATTTATAATTGGCTTTTTGGGGCAGGGAAAGGAAGAGGAATATGAGGAATGGTTATGACAACGCAAGGGGATGGGGTTTAGGCTGAGAGCATTGCCTAGTTGAGTGAGGTGAGCTATTGCTATATGCTTCTCCAGCTTCTCCAGCCAACTCCAGCCAAACCCTCTACCATTCTTTCGTCAAGAGAGAATCTAGGATGATATAACAAACCGCGTTCGCACACGAGGTGAACGGACACGCCTGCTTGTCACCTTTGCATGCAATATGGATAGAGGAATTGGTTTTAGAGGGGTATATACTATACGAGTATGATAAAAAGTAATAGTCGGCTCTCCATGGAACGGCCGCCTGGTTCCCAATCGGGGAAAGCGATTGTCCCCTTTCGAATGGTGTATATTTGTTGGGAAAGATTGCTAAATCAGAACTCTAAACCATACACTAGAAATAATCTTATTTGTGCCCTATAAAGTGGAAGGGGGACAATCGCTTTCCCCGACTGGGAACCAGGCGGCTGTTTCATGGAGAGCCGACTATTAGAAGATATGTTAGATTGGATTACGTTGGGTTGATCGATCTTCTTTGTGGTTTTTGTCGGATACTCTGCATCTTTACAAGCACAAAGTTCCTCTAAGATTGACCATGAGCTTCTAAGATACCCTCCCTCAGAATAATCTATGTCGGTTCGAAAATCGAAGCATACGAGGAACTGGCAATGGAAAGCCGTTGTGTTACTTGGACTTGAACCATAATAAGGTCATTAAAAAGCATACACACACAACCCGCACAAATATAACCACACAAGCATGATGAAATCAAAAATTAAAACATGTGGTTTATTCAGACAGACTACAACTCCTACGCTTGTGACGCCCCCTGACAATAACCAGAAAATTGACATGTAGAGTGTACTGAACAACGCCTTTGCACTCCCCTCCCTTTTCCCTCGCTACACACCAGAGAACCCATCACACCCACCAAAATAAAACCCCCAAAATATTCAGTTGTAACAGAAATTTCCGCATCGTACAATCCTTACTCATCCTCCACTCCACTGAACCACTAGCCCTATACCACCTCCATCCTTGTTTCTATGCCTCTCTACACGCCTTCAATTACCCACCTCCAATTCCCTCTGTCTCTTGACAATATAATATGTAATCAAGCTCTTGGGATCACCACTCACTCTCCCGCCAATACCACTCCAGAATCTTGCCTCTCCAATTCGCGAATGCGTGCTCACACAAAGTACCACAGCATCTAATCTTACTCCGCTCTCCTTGCTTTCAAGGCACTTTGCCGCTAATGCCAAAATGCTATCAATTTCCACACCCTCCAAATCAACTTCCGTTTGGGTATCTAGTGTCTGCTTAAGTATATGTAATCCCATACTTAATTTTCGACATCCTTCTAATGTCATTTCTTCTTTGGAAAGGGAAGAGAGAATGGTGGAGATGGTGTCTTTAGGGTCAGCGAGTGTGACAAGTTCGTCGGCGAGAAGTTCAAGACCACTGACAATGTGGGCGCGTGCATCGTAGCAGGAGCGGGTGACGAGAATGGAGTGGAACCCTTTTGCGATATGTGGTCCGAAGGATTGTCGGTAGTTCTTGTACATGAGTTTGATTGTGGCTAATATTTGTGCTTTGACGTCTTGGACTTTTGCAGATGAGAGGTTTGTTAATGGTTCCTCGAGATATTCGAAGAGACCTAACAAGAGAGCAGCGAATCTTCCATCTTCCCATACGGCTTTGTGTTCTCTGATCATGGCCTGAAGTTTTCTGAAACCGTGGACGTCTAGAGATTTGGCTCTGATTTTGGTGATACCGCTGTCGAGTAATTTTGTGCTTTGTTTGAGCTTGTCGGGAGACATCGGGGTAATCTTAGCTCCCTCGCCATCGAACTCATTAATACCGTTTCTTGATAGATTTAAAGCCTCTTCATTGACAGGCAATTCTTCTAGAACGGATGGAGTAAATGTGGGCCTAGAAGTAATTGCGACATCTGTACTTGAGAACGGATCCTCATAAACCTTCATTGGTTGATTGAAGGGTGCTTTGATACGTTCTCCATCAGATGAGTCAATGGCCTGAGGAACTCTATCAAATTGCGTCCGCTCTAATCCTGTAATGTTGGGAACAACCATGGTAAAATCTTCATCAGCTCTCGTGGGACTGGATCCCGGGAATGCAGGTATTGATTTGGTTCTTGTCCTGTCAGGACTACTAATATGCGGAGAAGCAGCAAGTCTGGGGGAAGCAGTTGCAACTCGACCAGATGTGCTCTTTGCGGGACTTGTGTGGGTGGAAGGGGCTGGGTGACTGGACTGTGTTGAATGGCTAGACTGAGTTGGATGACTAGAATGGCTTGTATTGGGCCTCGGCATCGGGGCTCTTCTGGTTTGAGGAGAACTTGTAGCAACAGGAGTCTTGGATCTTGGTGGTCTTGCGGATGTAGAGGACGAAGGGCTTGCATTTGCTTCGCTGGAAGCTTGATTGGTTCTCCTCACAGAGTACGGCCCGGCAGTTGCAGGCCTGGCAGCAAGTTCTGGTCTCTTTGATTTACTCGGTCGCATGGGTGCGACAGAAAGACCGCCACGAGATGTATTGACCTCTTGATGCGGCCGTGTAAGAGCTGCTTCCGAAGAAGAGGGTTTGATAGATGCAGTTGAAACGGTCCTTGTTGGAGAAAATGTTGACATTGCGGAGCCAGGACGAGAAGGAATATTTTTGCTGGCCATCTGTGCCTTTTTTTGTGCCAACATTGTCTCTCTCAAAGAAGGTCTAGGGGGTCCAGCAGTGCTCTTGGAGAAACCAAGGCCGGGCCTGGCGCTCGCTGCCGCTACCGGTGCCTTCTTTGGAGCATTGGGATTGTCAGGAGAATTTTCTAGTAATCTTCTCTGGGTCGGTTCTAGGTCCTCTATTATTCTAGAAATTGTCAGTTATCGTCAAGGCCGCGTAAAAGTGATTATGCACTTACATCTCAGCCCTTGCTGGCCATATCTGAGCAAAGGTCCAGTAGGTTGATCTCATGTTCTCGCGAACACCAGGATTTGGGTCGGCTAGACCTTTCTTTATACATTTCTCTACCAATTCCAAGCCTCCGCTGTGTTCAACGTGACTCTTGTGTTGCGCTTCCTTCTTTAGCAATGTTTTGAGCCAACCTGTGGCATATGTTCTAGGCTGAACATTTTTATCCTGGCATGCGAGCCAAATATGCTGCATAATCCGATGATTATAGGTGACGCCACTAATAATGATATCAACGGTGGCGTTTCCATTCTGCGAACTAATCTTCTTGGTGCCACCGCAGAGCTTGATGAGATTTTGTAGAAGAATTTCGACCATAGGATCCAGACCAGGTCCTGCAGTTCTGGCGACCTCTTGAACGAGACTACACCCTTCCTTGGAAAGACTCGTTCTCAGTGAGTTAACAGCTTTCAATATACCATCCAGAAGACCTTTGATACAAACAAGGAAAGCATCATGATAGTCGCTTGGGGCATTCCCGGCATTCAGTCTCCTTAATTTTGTACAACTTTGTTCTCTCTTGAACCAATTTGCTTCCGATTCCTTGTCCTGGAACCATGGATACATTTCTTGAAAGGTATCCTCTAATTCTCTCAGTGTATTCACATATGCAGGATCCACTTGCTCGATTTTGACTTCTGGTGTTGGAGGTCTCGAGATGGCCATCGCAGATACACTACTAGCTAAAGGATTTCGTATAGGGACTTCAGTTCTTTCGGGCTCCACAACCGCTGGGGGTCCTCCTGGCATGAGTTGACTTGTGATGGCCGATACAATCGCTGGTCGAACATTAAAATTCTTCAATTGCTTTTTGAGGTCGGATTTGGCACCATTGGGAGCGTTTCTGTGCCATGTTAGCATACATACAAAACAAAAAGTGTTAAGAATAGGCTTACTGGAACAGAGTAATGACAGAATTTCTCGCAGTATCTCTTACCATGCCATCGGCATCTTCGAGTAAATCCATTAGTGTAGTCACAAAACTTTTGAATGGCATCCCATGCTCTTGGTGCATCTATTTCACGAGGTGATTAGAAGGTGTAAACATCCCCCGCGCCAAGATCCATTTATTTACCTGCACAACCCAATTCATTGATGTTTCTTTCATCCTTGAGTTCTTTCCTACTAGTCCCGCGTTTTTAACGATTCTTTCCACATCTATCGGTGCGTTCCTCCAAAAAGTGGTAAGACATTGCGCAGCAAGTTGTCTATATTTCTCCCTCTGATCGCCCATCTTATCGTTTATCAATGGCAGAGTCCGCGCAGCTTCCTTCACGATATACTTTGGTTCCTGGCGCGATAATCTGGTGAGGAGATGGTTGAGGGTAGAGAATCCAGCATTGACCAGCGCAGCATGCTGCGATGACATTGCTATGCGCAATACCTCGAATATCGAGGGTATACATGGTTCGGATACGTTATGCTGTTTGATACTGGATTTGATATTGTTGATTTGATTGACCTTCGCATCTATTGAGGCATCGGTTCGAAGTAGTGCCAGCAAGTTTGCGACTTGATCTTCGGTGATCTTTTCACCCATGATTGGAGGTGGGGTGAGGTTGGGGAAACTTGTAAAGATCAATTCTCGGGATGTGTATCTACTATAGATGAGATGTCCTGTCAGTGATTCTGATAATAAAGGAGGTTATGCAGTGTGCTATTCGGTTATTGTAGAGATGGTATGAAGCACAATATTCACATAACAAAATTATGAAATTTGAAATTACTTACGAAATGTTGTGTCTTTGTAAGTAACTAACTTCAAAATTCCGATTCGAGATAATTCTATCATGTTCAAAACAAATTATTATGGTTGCCGGGGCAGGCAAATGTGCACTAGTCTCAAAGTTCCATATTATAAATAAATAACAATCTTGACCCCTGTATAAACAAACAAGCAGCCAGTGAGAGATTTATAAGAGATAATTAATTATCTTTATTATCTCATTATTTCATTATCTCATTCTACATTCCCTATTAAGCATTTATAAATAAAGCAAATTCCTCAATGTTAATAACTTGGAACTCACTCAATACTTTTCTATACTTTATCTGCCATCCATTCATTCACTCAGACAGAATAAGCTCATAACAAGGTCAACTCAACTTTCAAGCTACACCACCTACCCACTTACTTCGATGCTCCATCAAAACTTCCGCATAAGAATTTAATTGTAAAGGGATCCTTGTAAAACTGACCTTGTCAGGCTTGTCTAAATAAGACTTTAAAATAAACCCTACAACTCACCCACGTCATGCCCACTTCCCCCACAACCAGCCCAGTTCCTCCACCTGTCTTCATGCCTCAGATCTCTAATGCTTCATCAGCTCCAACTCCAACTCCTATACCAATGTTTCCCTCGGAAGGAAAACCTGCATCAAAGCTTACTAAAGATGATAAATCTATAGAGTCTACCAATTTCTCTCTACCCAAGTTACGCCTCGAGATACGCGATCTCAATCATGCTGGATCGCAGACATTCTTGACCGCTGTTATCGCGAATGAGGCTTTGCAAACAGCAGTTCGAAGTGTTCTCGCCCTACTTTATGAATCCCCCCATTGTCCCATCACTACTATCCCAACCACTCGATCGGTGACCCTTATTCTACGTCCCATGGAAGGTGTGGCATATACGACAGGTAGCGATCTCGACGATGACCACAAAGAGATACATTTCTCTCTAGATTATATACACACAGCCATTGGATCGGAACGAAAGAAGCATGAAATAATGGGCGTGTTGACCCACGAGATGGTACATTGCTACCAATATAATGGATTCCACACTTGCCCTGGCGGTTTGATTGAAGGGATTGCGGATTGGGTACGATTAAACGCCCATTTAAGTCCACCCCATTGGAAGAAAGAATCTGGT
The DNA here is from genome assembly GCA_000503235.1 of Sclerotinia borealis F-4128. Taxonomy (NCBI): domain Eukaryota; kingdom Fungi; phylum Ascomycota; class Leotiomycetes; order Helotiales; family Sclerotiniaceae; genus Sclerotinia; species Sclerotinia borealis. Next base: position 186,444 of record KI628548.1, read on the forward strand.
GGAAAATGGGATGCAGGTTACCAACACACAGGATACTTCCTGGAATATCTGGAACGGAGATTCGGCCAAGGTACAATCAGAAAGTTGAATGAAAAGTTGAGGATTGAGCGTTACGAAGAGAAACGCTTTTGGACCGAACTTTGCGGACGACCAGTAGAGCAGCTCTGGAAAGACTACTCGGAATATCTTGAAGTAGAGAAGAGGAAAGCCGAAGAGGAGGAGTGTGTAATTGTGGAAAGGGAGGATGCTACCACACCCAAACAGGTTGGATCTGGAGGGGATGGGGCGACGTCTACCGCTGTCACGAAGGAGACAAATTACAACTCTCCAAGATCCGAAAGTTCCTAAACAAGTACCAGAAGTAATCGCTTGTACGATATCACGAACTTTATGAATGGAAAACATTTCTCACTCGTATCGCTGGGTGTGGCATACTTCGGACAAAAGTGTGTCTTGAGTTCTAGATGGCCTCGTACAATTTCAGAAGATGAATGTCAGACAAGATCTTACCGGTTAGCCCAAGCTATCATAATCAGAAGAATGTTGGAAATCATTGACTTTGATTAATGTTGATTATGTGATATCTTCTCATTACCTCCAACCACTGACATACAACATATCGCAATCTCCAATATACTAAATTTAGTTTATTACGATCCTGCAGGTACAGCCTCTTCCAGAAGACTTTGGCCTCTATTCTCTGAGTGGAAACAAAATCCACCAGATTATCTTGTAACTAAATCTACAGCCAAATCTACAGCCAAAAACAGTAACGAATCCTCAAACGGTTGTCCAATGTCCAATTTTGGAATCTCCTTATACTCTCAAACTTTCGGAACCTCCGTTTCGCGAGTATCCGAAAATTCTGCAAGTCTTGCAAGGTTTGCAGCCTTTTCACCAGCACGGAGTTCCTCTAAAATTCTTTGAAGTTTTGCATTTGCAATTGCAATTGCAATTTCCGCGGTCGAAGGATACATTTCCTTTATTTTCGCTGTCCATTCTTCCTTGAAAGCTCGGAATTGCTCATAGAATGGCTCATCGATATCTGGAAGTGATGATTCGATTCGTACCCATTGCTCTCGCGTGAAGGATGAGCTTCTGCTTGAGGTTGAAGAGACAGAATTGGTGGAGGTTGCGGAAGTTCCCTGTTGATTTCTATCTAACATTAGCACATTCGAACGGTCTCAAAAGTTGTGAGGATGGCGACATACGAGCTTTTTCCTCCACATGCTAGGTCTGGGTTTTGGCTGTCGGATGACATCTCCATATTGTCTTCTCTGAGGGTTCGTTTTTCAGCCATGTTCTCGGTGGGCATTGTTTCTAAAGGTAGATACGGATTGGGGGCTCTCCGACGGAACAATGTGAGTTGTAATTGTGGATTCGTGGTGAAGAGGAAAGACTCCAAGTTCCAAAGGCGAGCTAGGTATTTATACCATACTCAGTCTTGCCCCGTTCTACTTTGAGTTTCTGTTCTATCTTTTCTCCAAAAGCTCTAAAATTCTAGAATGCCTTCTAAACGTCATTGAAATCAGTTTCAATTGGATCTTGGGACCTCGCGATTGACACATTTTGATCATAGACTGGTATTAGAGATGCGTGAGTACACTTATTATGCCTCCGTTGCATATGGCGCGTCGCCTAGAGGTTTAGGAGGTGTGGTGGCGAGGTATACTTCAATTCAAGATCTTGATTCAGGCTCAACTTTCACCATTTTCATATTGCACTTGGTCTAAGAAGAGCTAGGACATCTCAATTGAGCATCGTGATACTTGATAAACAAGGTTTTTAGAAACTTTTGGTTCTTGGATTCATCAATAGTGTAGGTTCTATATCTCTAGCCCATGAAAGCTAAGATTTATACTCGAGTACTTTACCGTTACTGTACTAGTACATAGGTAAGTATACGATGACTCAGTTAGTTGTACATATATATGCAATGCTAGATAAGATCAACATATATAATAAACGAATCCCTCTAGAACACGCAAACGGCATGAAGCAAGATTGTTGGCTTAAGCAAGGAGAGATGCTTTGTCCTTTATTGAGAGAACATTGAAACTATGGAATACCTACTAGGTATATATTACATTCTATGAGTATTCGTAATAACCTTTTAATTGGGGGAATGCAATAATTATCGTAAAAATGCCAATAAGTATTTCCTTGGGCGGTTATCAAACAGCGCAATAGACTATTTTCAGTACGAGTAGTGCAGTTTGTACAAGCCCAGATGATGACGCCTGCACTTTTAAACCAACATCATCTCATTCCAAAGTTCCGCATAAGCTCACTCTTTATATAGATATAGACTTTATATAGTCCAAACTTCACATCTCTTAACATTGTTCCTATCATTTACACTTTTCTTGTTCTTTTTCCCTTCTTCATATAATATATATAATTCAATTGAAGCAGTGAATTGAAGAAAAATAACTTCAAAATGCCTTTTATGTTTTCCCCAGGTACGTGTACAGCACAAGCCACAAATTAAGTCCGTGACATTGTGATAGGCGTAGATCACCCGATACCCTGCAAGGCAAGTGGCGGTGGTCTACGGAATACAATACGCAACCTCAACCTCATCAGAGGGCAACCCATTTATCATTCCATTCTCTCATTCCTTATCCTATCACATTCCTACTCTGTCCTCTTTCATGAGAGACTTCTCTATTTTGTACACAGATACCTTCCCCATCTCCCAAAAAATTATATTGAGAGAAAATGCCTAATCATCCTATTGTGGTTTCAGGTGCTGTGATTGTCGTTACTGTGGCTGTAGCTGTAAGTTTCCCCTCTTCTGCAGAACCCATGCGAGCCATGTAATGCACGACGAATAAATACAAAAACTAATGGATTTACAGGCGGCAATAGCAGTCTATGAATCACCCCAAGCTCGACAATTTGCAGAAGATGTCCGTCGTAAAATAGCAGTCGCATTGCATTCCCTCGGCGATGAAATCAATCCAAATAGACATCAACCTCGTTTCAATCGACCTGAAGATGCCGAGGGTTTCATGCAGAGTTCTTCGGAAGTGGGTGTAGTTGCGGATGAGGATAGTAAGAGAAAACAGAGAGAGGAGCTAATGTACTGGAATGCAATACGCATGGAGAGAATGGAGAAAGAGAAACCGATGGACGAAAAAAGACCAGGAAGCAATGAAAGTCGAAATTCGAGTTTCGAGGCTTTCTTACAAGAGGATCCGAATGCTGGCAAGGGAACTTTCGTTTATAATACTGGTACAGATGTGAATAGACAAGCAGAAGAGGGTCTTACTCATCGACGAGGTGTCCGGGGCTTGGATCGATCGACAATCTACGCAAACCCATTTGCCGACGAGCATGGTATTGACAATGAGGAACAACAAGCTATGGATAGAAGTTTAATGTCCCCTGAAGATGGCGAACAATACGAATCGGACTCTGAAGGATTATACAGTGTGCACGAAGGACCAACGCGATCTCGCTCTCGACAAAGTACCGCCACTCTCGCAGCAGTAGAACCCATGACCCACGAAGATACAGAAACGCTCGTTGACATTTCCGAACCATTCAACCCTGATCCACCGGTCTCTGTACCTACTTATGAAAATATGGAAACCGAGCCAACTTACACAGAACGAGCACAAGATAACCAGAACCCATTTGCATCTATCCATGCTTGGGCTGATCACACCGATAACACAACCGGCTTTTACTCTCCTCTCCCTGTTACACCTCGCGAACGTCCCGCTACTCCAATTGCCACCCATCACACCGAAACGACACCTCCTTCACCCGGCTTCTCCGATCCCGATTATTCCTCTCTTGAATCCCTCGATGGAGACAGAATGGCTACACCTACAGACTCTGCGTCATTAGCTGGTTCAGGCGAGGAGATATTGCACCCAAGAAGTGGAGCTACAAGCGAAGCCGATGTCATGAGCGTGGATGATGGTATCGTTACACCAGACAGTTGGACTGAAGTTGGAAGCTTGGCCAGTGAGGACGGCGTACATCATTAGATATCCATCAACTCTATAAATCACTTCTGCGTAATAAACAGCGACTCGCTCATTAGGTCCGGAGTCTACTAGCAAGCGTGGGAGTTGGATCTGGCATCGAATACATGTTTAGAGAGATTGTACATTCAGAAAGTTCATGAGAAACTTTACGGCTACCTAGCTATGGAGCAGCAAAATTGAGAGTAACATGATCTGGAAATACAAGCATGGTATCGGGATTAACAGGAAAGGGGAAAGGACAAGGGCAAGGGGCAAGGGGCAAGGATAGGCAGGCGTCTTGTGCGGATATATCTAGCTGTCGCTAAATTGGTTAACTAACATACATTTATTATGAAATTCCTTAAATATGTTGCTGGATTAGGGTATTTGGAACAGAATTCAATGCCCAGTGTGCTCCATTGTTTGTGTTTGTATGTGGTGTGACCATGTGTGAATTGAGATCCAATTGATTAAATGTGTTACACGAATCGATGATATACAACAATACTTCGCATTCCATGCGTCCCAAAAGGTTAAAGTTTTCCAGATATACCGCCTCCCATATATTCTTACCCCATATCCTGTTAATATTCAAAACCTACCCGATGCCTGTTACTATCCATACAAAATCATTACATACATACATAAATATACAAAAAATACACACCCCATCAACCATTAAGCAGGCACCCCCTCATAAACCACCACGTCACCACCCCTCCTCCTCTTCCTCATCCCCCTCCTCCTCGTACTCGCCCACCCCCTCCCCGCACACTTTCCAAACACCGAAAGGCCGGTCAATATCAACACAATAAGCGCCGCGACCGTCGGGACCAAAATTTCCTTCTTCATCATATCATCGATCGTCTCTTGTTGACTATACGGACAAGTTGCATTTGGACCGCCGGTCGTCCAACAATTTTTCGTATCCAGCGAATTGAAATCCAGCCAGATTTTCGGGTCGTCGTTGTCGAGATCGCGATTTGGGGAGAGGTTGTGGATGGTTTGGGTTAGGTAGGCGTTTTCGAGGGCGGTGCGGGGGGCCGAAAAGGTGTAGGGGGTGGGACAGGCGCGTGAGGCGTAGGAATAGGAGATTCCGTAGGTGGTGAGGGTCCAGTTGTAGGGTTGGGAGGGGGCGCGGCAGGCGGCGTAGAGTTTGGTGGAGCAGTCGGCTACGTGCCAGTGGTTGGTGGTTGGATGGAGGACGGCGCAGCGGAATAGGGAGTCGCTGTTGTCGGTGGAGGAGGAGAAGCTGCGGGGTTCGTGGGGCGCCCAGGACCAGATGGTGGAGTGGGTGTAATTTTTGTAGGGAGGGTTGTTGGTGCTGGCGGTGGTGTTGAGGAGGGTGGTGTTTAGGGTGGGGGATATACCACATGCTGTGAGGGACGATGTTAGGTTGAGAAGGGAGGTTAGGTTGGAACTTGAGTTTGTGGGATAGTCGAAACTTGGAATATTGGCTGCGGTTGCCCAGGATGAATTTACCTGGGAAACTTGTTCGGTGGCATTGAGGAGGAAGCAACCGCTTGTCAATATACCATCAGAACTTGCCAAGATATCGTTCTCGCGGCGGTTATCAATATAGTTTTGAGAAAAGATAGTGTCTTCATCTCCATTAAAATCATATTTCGTCATTTGAGGGTCCACCGAGCCAAATTGTAAAAGCATTCGTTTGCCTCGAGAAAACTCGATATAAGCTTCTGATGGCCAACCATCTTCTGTCGTTATCACTCCGAATTCCTGTGTGACTGTCGTATAATAATCCAGAGCAGGTCTGTATCTTTCTGTAACTGAATACCAAGATTCATTCAGATTTGCTCGGTTGGACCTTAGATCATTTGGTGTATAGATGTATGCTGATAAATTTGCCGAGAAAAGTGATTCTAGAGAATTCAGAACATCTGGGAGAACCAATGGCTGAGGGGCAGGACCAGCAGTATCACCATCCAATTTTACTGCGTGGATATTGAGGGTCACAATCAATATGTGTGCATCTATTGTATTTTGTGTATTTTGTATGTAGTCCAAAAGCAGGCTTGTTAGCATAAACAAGTTGACAGTCGTAGTACAAGTGTAAGGGCCAATATTGTACAGTTGTTTGTTGGAAGAGGTTGGAATGACAGAGTTTGCAGGTAATGTTGATTCGAGTGAGCTTCCCATCAAAGACTCTGCCGACATAGTACGCATAGACGGACTTGAAGTGAAAGTACTACCTGGATCCTCCGTACTTGAATCCTGCCTCGCAATCAAATCCGTTGTTTGTTGGGCTGAAGTCAAACTAGCCGTGGTGGAAGGAAGTGTTGATGTTGGAGTTGGCGAGGATACAATGCTTGAGGCCGAGACTGGTATGGCAACGGGACAAAAACTCCATAATTGTCTCGTCTGGTCCCAATACAAATCCACTTCCAGTCTTCGAAATCCATCAGCTAATAAATTCGATATACAGATAGCTGAATCATCATCCTCATATTTTAGAGATGGAAAACATGCGGCCGTCAATGAAACACCCGGAGCAGTAGCATAATTTATGGGAATGTTTAATCCCAAATCTCTTTGTGACTAAGGAATAGTTCAGTAAGAGTGTTCCTTCCCAACAAGAGAAGAGGAGCATAACAAACCAGAAACGCTGTATCATAAGGAGACTCCGGCAAAGCATTGTCATTTGGTTTGAAGCTCTGGCTCATTTTACAGAGTCTCAATCAATGTCTTCTACTCGATGGATGTGAAGTTGCCCTTTGATTTTCTTTTCCAACCGAGGTATCCGAACATCTGGATTCTGTCATAGCTTACTGGTAGATGGCCACCAAAGTGTGATGATGTATTGAGGTGAAGGGTGAGATGATGGATGATGTTCTCATTAATTAATTATCTTTCCTGACCTCGAATAATGAGGTGGGTTTGTTTATATTGGTATTAAGGTAAAAGGACGTCAAGATACTAAGTCCTGTTTTCGTATTTGTCATTTTAAGGTTACTCGTAGCTCTAGCCGAGTCGATGAAGGAGGTTAAAGTTGGAAGAGTGGAAGAATGAGGTACTAGGATATAATACATGATAACACCAGGATTGGCTAGTTATGTATACCGGATAAACATCTTTGTCAAAGGCTCCGCATTCTTATAATTGACCGTGCTTTATATCCACCAAGTCTGCCTGTTAACGTCCGCCACATGTGTGGCTGTATGACACTAATAATAAAGATTTGAACAGATAACTTTTAATAAATTATTCACTTCAAATCCAATTCCTTGAAGGCTCAAAGGCTCAAAAGCTTCATCCCTCATATCATATCACATCACCATCAATCACATCACAACATTTCGTATTTGATTTGATTCCACAATATCCAATATGGATTCCCCACCACCAGATTCGCATCAGCAAGGTCAACAATTCATCAAATTGCAACCAGGCCAACAGCCAACTCCAGAACAAATACAGATGATGAAACAAAAACTCGCTCATGATGCACAACAAGCCGGAATGAGCGTCAATGACTTTGTAGCAAAGATCAAGGCGCAACAAGCAGCTCAGCAGCCAACTCCAGAACAAATAAAGGCGATGCAACAAAAGCTCGCACACGATGCACAACAAGCTGGAATGACCGTTCCTGAATTCGCGGAAAAGATGAGGGCAAATGCAATCGCTCAACAAAATGCACAAAGACAAGCTGCAATGCAACAACAACAACAGCAGCAACAGCAACAACCCCAACCAATTCAGCCAGGTCCTCCGAATCCAGCAGCTATTGCTCTCGCAAACTTTCTGAAGGGTCAGGACTTAAAAACGAGAATATGTATTCTGAATGGTCAAAGAAAGGATATGTTCAAAGGTAAGCCTCTTTCACTACCTATACAATTATTATTTTCTAACATGCACTGGCAGTGAAACGTGCCCTCCGAGCCATTCAATCGCCTGCCTATGAGAAAGCACGCAAGAAGAACCCACTCCTCCCAGAAATCACCGATCGCGCCTCCCTGGAAAACTGCTTCAAACTTCTCCCACTTTCCCTACTCGCATTACGTGTTTCTAAAGTCGACCCTCATGAAGGTCATGACCATGCGCCTGGTGCTCACAATATAAAGCGGGTAAAAGGACTTTGGACTGTAAAGATCGAACAACAACAAGAATGCAAAGACGACCTTCACTTCGTATGGCTTTACGAGGGCGCACAAATTAAACAGAAATTATACGCTGCTGGAGCATTGGCGATTGTATTTGCAATTGTCATGTTTCCACTTTGGCCGATGAAAATGAGGCTGGGTGTGTGGTATCTAAGTATGGGTATGCTTGGATTACTAGGATTATTCTTTGCGATGGCCATATTCAGGTTAATTCTTTTTGGTATTACAATGTTTGCTGTGCCTCCGGGATTATGGCTATACCCGAATTTGTTCGAGGATGTCGGATTCTTTGATAGCTTCAGACCTGTTTGGGGATGGCAAGAGGTTTGTTTTTCCGAACAATCCTTTTTGAAGGAGAAAGATAGAGTGAAAGCTAATTTATGATCAATAGGAGAAGAAGAAAGGCAAGAAGAAGACTAAGTCAAGTGGCTCCGCCAGTGCAGGTGCTACAATGGCAGCAATGACAGGTCAACCAGCTCCAGCATCGGCAACGACCACAGGATCAGCAGCACAGATATCTACTGGAGGCACTACACAACGGAATCTAGCACCAAGAGTTGAGGAAGTATTTGATGAAGAGTAATTACGCGGTAAACCAATTTACTTCGTGGTATGAGATATATGAAAGGCGGTTCAGAAATGGGATGAATGCATGGATGATCGGAAAACCAATTGGTGTACAATATGATGATAACGGGAAGGGAGTAATGAAATTGTTTTCTTAATCACAAATATGAAAGTGCTTAGATGTTTGTCAATTTCACGAATGAAAAGAATCGGTGGTGAGGTTTTTGAATAACATGATCCCAAGGCATCATTCCTTCTCCTCTTCATCGGTAATGAAAGGAGGTTTCATTGCATCCAAGTTTCTCGAACCGAGTATTCTGATCATTTCGTGGTCTTGAATCATGTGATATGTAGGACTCTAGAGCTGCTTCATCGTACTTTTTTCTTTTGCGCCGAAAATCTTCTGTTACATAGGCTGGTGCCTCGCAATATGCAATTATACATATTGTAATTTCGTTTGGATGAAACTTTTTTTCCAAGACTACCTTTACTACTATGCTGGCTCCCCTTCGTCAAGAAGGTGATATACTTCCGGAATTAAAAAGGTTTCTTTACGACGGGGACGGGCCGGACGGCGACACTCCCGGTAAAGTAAATGCTTTTTAGCGGCAACATCATACAGTCAGACATGTAGCCCGGGTGGTGAGAGAGATCGGCGGACAGGTGCAGCAGCCTTTGCGGGCTGATGAAGCGCTCCCACATCGCTGAAGAAAGATCAGAGAAGTAGTAATTGCTGCTTGGTGGGCATGAATTTTGATGAAGATGATATCGATACCTGACAGACAGCAATTGGAGCTGTGTTTCGAGGCCTAACGTCGGGCAACTGACTCAATTATGGTTAATACCTATGTACTTGTAGTAGTTTCTTATATTAGCGTCTCAATCTCTACTTTGCTTTCTTTAACTATTGAACTGTGCAAGTTGTCTAACCAATGCCTGTAGCTGTGTATGGTATTTAAGGATCTGAGAAGGTTAACTTGGAAATCTCAATAGATCGGACTGCCAGTCGACGACGAGAGACCCTTGATTTCTGATCTTGTTTCATGTAATGAATTTATCTATGAAGATACAGGACCAGCATTGAGTGGACTCCTAGCTCGGTGTTCCTCTCTTTATCGGCTAGTATTATACTCTCAGGGGAAACTCGGAGGTCGATCTCTGGTCTACGGTAATTTTAGAGTGTCTCTTGAGTATATTATACTAGACTGTATTTGAATATAAATGCTTTGATATTATTATGTATAAATCCAAGAGTATTATATCCAATATTTTTGGTCCTTTGAGGCATGAACAACCAACAATTTAATCTCTAAATGACAAAAATCTCAACCTGCAAATCCTAAAGGCCATCCGAATGACCCCCCAAATTCTCAAACTGTTTTCCATAATCATCCGGAAGCTTCAGATCCTTCGGTAACGAATACTGACCCCGACAAGTACCCTTCGTCCTACAATCCAAATCACACTTTCCATACAAGCGACAATAGCACTCCTCGGCACTGGGACACGCCTGTCTATTAAGCCTCTCCAATTCTACCGTTCCCTTTCCCTCGCCCTCTTGCTCTATAAACAACACATGCCACAGATAACTCAATATTCTCCCCGCCACCTTATCATCACTTGGTGCCCCATCAGCATTCAACAACCACTGCCTCAGAGCCACATATTCCTCCCTCGAATGCTTCCAAATACTTTTCCTCGAAACCACAAATTGCGCACAACATTGACTCCGCACCACATCCGTCCTAGTCATCTGCTTTCCCTCTCCAAACAACACCTTGAGAGCCTTGGGCAACGCCGCATCAGAAACAGCTCGCTTATCCCAGGGTTGCAACGAAGCTTGCATACTGGTCTCGAGACTTCCTTGAGGCACAGCTTCTTGTCTACAAGTACTTAGACTCCAATCACATTTCAAATTATGATAACCATTTTCCCCCAACGCATTCTCAACATTGAGTAAAGATAAAAGTTCCAAATTATCATATTTTGGATGATCATTATGCCACTGAAAACGATTTCCATGGACAAACACCGCGCCGGCTGCAGGTACATGCTCGTAATTATCAATGAGGAACGTAAGGTATGGCATAGCTTCATGTGCTCTATTAGCTGGCACCTGCAAGACTTTCTGAGACGATTTTAAAATGGCAGGGGAATCGACGTTGTAGATGCAGATGTGATATTTCTGGCTGAGCTTATCGAGCCAGGATGTTTCGCCATCGGCTTCGACGCGGGCGACGATGAGCACGGGTTTGGTGGTTTGGGAAAGGCCGGGACAGAGGCCGTGGGCGGGAGGAACGGCAACACCTTTTCGGATTGGCTGATAAGAGTAGCGGATCGTGGTCCAGGGGAATGATGCATTGCTGGAGGAACGGTTGAGGTAGACGATGAGGAAGAGGGCGCCGAGGAAGAGCGAGAGATGCACGAGGGCTTTTCGGGTGGATCGTCTCATGTTTGAGATTGTGGCGGTGGGGGATGATGGATGTAGATGAGATGGTTGGAAAGGTGTGATGGGTTTTATAAGTGCATTAACAAGGTTTATATCTACTAACTTTATAGCACAGTGCACCTAATCGTACTAGGAGCTAGCGGCTACGAGTACCGAGAATCAAAGCATCAAGATGTATATCACCACGTTTATAAAGTTATTCATATATTTGGTGAGGGAATTCCTGACCCCTGGTCAAATGCTCATCGTCTCCACTGAGGGGCTCAAAATCCGTCCCCCCATATCCATAAGACACAAAAACGAAAAAAGACGATGTGCATTTGGCTGTATAACATCATGGAACGCTTCCAAATCACCTATCGATTATGTGCATGTACTTATTATAAGCCTAGATATTTTCCTAGGTAGCAACATCTAATATCATCCATCCCATCCGTGCACACAGCACACCAGCCAATCACAATCATCCAAACGCCCTCTTCACATGACCCCAGGAACCCAAGAAACTTTTGTTTCAGTCCTGAACAAAATGAACACTTTCTTACCTACGTATTATCCAATCACACCCCTCCAAATCCCTTCTCACATGACCCCATAACTTTTGTTGCACATCTACACAATGTGTTATTTCAGTCTCAAAATGTCAATATAAATGAAAATGATGCTATTTCAGTCCTGAACAAACTGAACATTACCAATAGCCAATCACACCCATCCAAGAAACTTTTGTTGCACATCTACAAAGATGTGTTATTTCAGTCTTGAAATGCTAATCTGAATAGAAATGATGCTATTTCATTCAGTCCTGATTGAACTTGAATATGTACCTACTACCAACTTATTTACCTAGTGGAATTTCGATGTTTTTTTTCATAGAAATGCATCTGAATGATCGTCTGAATGAACATCTGCATGCCAATATGAGTCTTCATATAATCCTGTTAAGTTGTATAGGCGACATCAGATCAATAGACGTTGAGCCTTTGATGTTGGAAGGGTGCTTGGGTTTTATATTTCTGAAAACCTCTGTCTGAATTAATATTTGCTCCTCATCTAAGATTATTCAAGTATGATAAATGTGTGTACGTGTGCATGTATTCTCAACATGACTCTTTTGTATGCTTTTGTTTCATGTGGCTTAGGTTTCTTCTCCTCTCAGTAAAGGTATGCCTGTGCATTCCCTGCCCACCCTAGGTATCTAACGCTCCCTCTTTCGATTTCCAGTTGTTATTACAAAAGTCCCAAGCTCATACAAGATAGATGGAGGCCCTCGGCGTACAATCACTCATTCTCGAAATGCATTGAATGGGTTCTTCCACGTCCTCGCCCTCACTTCCTCATTCAATAATCTATTGCACACCCCAGTCATCGTCACCTGCAACATCATAATCAATATTCTCCTGCATGTCCCTCTCGCCCCCTGTTCCACCCATACCCATCGAAGTAGAATCTTGCGCCATGGCATCACCTTCCATTGCACCTTCGATCTTGACATCTCCGCCTCCTGCTGAATTTTGAGTATTAGGCAAGATGACCGGTGGCAACGGTGTTTGAATCCACGCAAGGTCGACCTTTCCCACCGAAGGAACTTCACCATTTTGGAGACCGAACATGAATTTCTCGGCCGTGTGACGGTCTTTGAAGGTTATGTGACAGCCGGTAGACGTTTTTGTGAGTTCGGTGTATTCTCCGATGCCCTAGGGATGAATTAGTACATGTAGCTTTCCACGGAAAATCTAGAAAGGGTATATCATACCAAAAGATGTTCTCTCAAACTCTCGTCCGTTTGTGGATTTGTAAAGTCCGCACCAGTGACAGCAATCTTCTTCGTCCGATTATCAAGGGTGTAGCGGGCAGGTGCACTACCAGCAAAGGGAGCGCCACCACGTCCTCTGTAGCCTCCTCCTCGGAAACCACGTGGAGCAAATGTGCCTCTTCCTCTATAACCACCACGTCCACGACCTCGTCCACCCCATGTATCATCGGAAAGGGGGCTGTCCAGACCTGGCAATCCCAAAGACTGAGCTTCCGCTTCAAGGGCAGCGAGCTGTTTCTTCAAGGCTTCCGTTTGAGATGAAGCTGCAGGCGCGGGAGACCCATCCTCTGTCTTGATGATGGGAGATGCAGATTTGCCAGTCTTGGCCGCAAGTTTCTCCATCAACTTTCTCTTTTCCTCGGCTTGGTTTTTAAGAAGTTCCTCTTGGCGTCTCTCCAATTCCTTACGATTGGCTTCCATTTCCTGTTTCTTCTTCATTTTTTCCTCGTGTGCTCTCTGTACCTCTTGTTGCTTTCTCGTGAATTCTTCTATATCAAACTGGGGTTCATCTGTCTCTCTTGCAGGAACTGAGACAGGCGCTCCATTATTGGTTGCGCCATTAGATGATCCATTGAATGGGGGCTTTGGAAGTGATTCAGGATTTGTGTACCAATAAACCTTTACAAATCTATTATCAAAAATTACCTTGGGTGAGCTGTATGCTGTGTTTGCCGCGTTCCAATCGTCATATTTGACAAGAGCCAATCTCTTATATGGTCTCATGTCTACCTCCTTTATGCTGCCGAATTGAGAGAAAAATTCCCGAACGGCTTCATCCGAGAACTTTTCCTCTGGTATTTGTTCAACCACAATTGTAGTATTGTTTGTATTGAAGTTTGGACGGTCTGATGAAAATTCTGCTCTTCTCCCACCTCTGCCAGAATTCATTTGCGGTCCACCTCTGCCCATGGACTGTCCTCTGCCACGTCCCATACTACCACGGTTATTGTCGAAGCTTTTGTAAGGTGCCGGTCCTTGCCCATTATCATTTTGGTTCTGATTCCCAGTCATAAGCGACGCATTGCTTGGATCATACTCGTCTGTAGGTTTCGCAGCGCCCCCAGGAACATATATCGAATCTTGCCCATGCTCAAACAGACAAGTATTTCCGCGCGCGCAAAATCCTTTCTGGTCGTAATCTCGACATCGTTGTTTTTTTTGCGCATTTGGGCCTGTGTGCCCTCTATTCTGAGTAGATCCATTGGGAGAAAATCCTGGCATACCTTGGGGGAGAGGTAGACCCATCGCACCCATCGCTTGCTGCATAGCAAGAAGAGCTGCCATTGGATTGTTTGGATCTAGGGGAGGCAATCCTGATGGAGAACCTGGCATGTTAGGTATACTAGGCATGAATGGCGCATTAGGCATCTGCATTTGTTGTGGACGACCTTGGAATCCTCCTCTGCCATTATTGAGGTTATCGAAGTTTCCACGGCCTGCCCCATTTCCCCGTCGAGGTTGTTTATATGCGCGCGCATTCTGGTCTCCGCCTCCCATATACATCTGAGAGTCTCCCTCGGCTCGTACGTCGTATGCGCGCTTTCGAGAACCGTTTTGAGGGACCATCGGAGCTCCCATATTTAAATTGTTGAAAGCTGAACCTGATGGTCCAGTGGGTGGCGCAAATGTTTGGGAAAGGCGACGAGGAGGTCCGGCACTCAAATAACTCTTGTATTGGAGGGCATTGAAAACATCCTGTACAAAATTCGATGTATCCTCTTTCAAGAAATCGGGGATTTCAGCCAGGCAAAGTTGTCGAACCGCATCAACATCTCCATCATGTCGCAATAAAGCAAGAACATAATCAGCGAGAACATCTGCATCTGCATCTGAACTATGAAGAAAATTAGAACCATGTCTATATGATAGTGAAAATTGAAGTTGAACATACGTATTTTCAAGTCTCTTTATAATCCACTTCTTCAATTCTCCTGTGTCTTCTTCTGGAAACAACATCTTGAGTCGAACTCTTTTTATCAGAGTGTGCCGGCTAAGAAGTATTTATATTCTTGGTATCAATTTGCTTTCGGGGGAGTTGTTGATGTGTAATTATAAAATCATGGCTGTCTGCACAAACAGTTTGTCTTTGGGGGACAAATAATTGAGAGTTGACTTTTGGGAAATGGGAAGCTAGGTATTGTATGTGGTGGTCAAAGCGCCTGAAGCTCTGTTACAAGAAAAAATATAATCTTGACCCATCAAGTCTGTTTTTCTTTATCCTAGAGCATAACAATTTTCACAAATTAATTGAGGTCTTGTAATGCGAGGGAACAAAATAGCATGGGGAAGTAGCTACTCTATCTATATCGTAAGATTACAACTTTCATTATCATCACTTCTCTCAGACAACTCTTCTGTTCCTCCCACAAGAGAAGGTATCCAAGGTTCAAGAGCTTCTTCAGAAAAAGTCTTATAAGGTCCATCTACTTCAATCATGGATAGCTTCCCAGGAAATGGACTGCTTGTTTTATATATATATCAGCCATGGGATCTCCACTGATACTATGAACCTCACTTCGTAGGGTGACTACCCTCCCCAATCACATTTTGAAGTATCAATTCGTTTCCATTCAATCCATCCTCATAGCCTTTGTTTGCAGTCTTTCCTACCAGGTTCATTTTCCCTTGGATTTATATCTGCTGGCTTGACCCCTCTTTCTTGATTCTCCGTGTCCATATCGATTTTAGAATTTCTCTTTCGCCAATACCAAAAGCCTGCGCAGGAGACTGTAACTATAAAAATAGCCATAATTACAAAAGCTATCTCTCTCAGCATTTGTCGTTTCCTCTCTTCTGCAATACTGTGCTGCGACTTAGGATCCGGAGCTGTCAGTACTGGTGTCAGAATACTATTGGGATTGGCAGTATCGCTGACTGTGCTCGCTGGACTTGGTAGTGCTGGCCCAGTTGTCCAATTGACAGGCTGAGGTCCAAGAACAAAATCCATAGTTCCACCACTCGCAAAAACATCATTCCAAGTGAGCCAAGATCGGTTCCATGATTTTCCGTTGACTTTGAGAGATTGGACGTAGAAGGAAGATTCGGACCCATTGACAGTAGTCATGGCAAGCACTTTTCCACCACCAAGTGAGATAGTCGTGTTCGCGAACCATGGGCTGCCAATTAGGAAAGTGGTTTGCCCTACCATTGGATATAGACCAAGCATATTCCAAATCAGCCAAGATTCCATTGCTCCTGCATCACTATTTCCTGGTAAGCCGCCAGGGGTAGCGGAGTAATATGACTTTGCGATATATCGAGATTGCATTACACTCAAATCTTGTCGTCCTACGTAGTTGTACAAGTACGGCGTGGTGAATGAAGGCTCGTTACCTGGATTAAAAATCGTATTGTTGAAGCCAGATGAGCGCCCAGAGGTGTTAATTCCAGGCTTGAACATGGTATCAAGGCGGTTCACAAAAGTTAGTGGTCCACCTGATAATGCGATCAATGTATTCATGTCATGATGCACATTAAATGAATATTCCCAAGGTAATGCTTCGTAGTATGCATCTCCCCAATAGCATCCACCACAAGAGAGTGGGTCTTGTTTGATGAATCCTGCAGTACTTCTAGGAACGAGAAACCCGTTGAACCCAAGAGAAGTAGCATTGGGATTCCAGTGGTTTACCCAATTTCGGGACCTCTTCAAGTACTTCGTTGCATCGTCTACTAATCCTAATCCAGTCGCTACTTGGTAAAGGGAGAAGTCGTTGAAGGAATATTCGACGGCTCGGGAGACTGCTCGACCATATTTTGGTGTAATATATCCATATTGTAACCAATCAGGAAGGGCTCCGCGACCTTCTTTGGTTGAAGATGTGTTATCTCGAGGATCATTGTTATTGATCGGAACAACCTCGGCATCTTTGACCATAGCTTGATATCCGGCTGTCCAGTTCACTGCCCCTCTCACCCCCTTGACATAGGCATCAGCTAGTACGTTATCAGAATTGGAACCTCCCTGAGTCGCTCCATTGAAGTTTGAAGACCTAGCATCTGGCATATAACCCTCAAATCGAAATATATCAATCAGTGATCGAATATACTCCTCATATGCCGCCGGCTGAAGGATATGAAACAACGAGAAAGTACACCGAAAGAGGTCCCAAGTCGTAAAAGTATCATCATAGTATGGCTCCGAAGAAGTCCACGACGGATTCTCTCCAGTCCGGTTTGAGGGTAGTAGGTGCATGAAGTATAGCGAGCTATACAACAACTGCAGATTCGTTTTGTTGGTCTCGGTAGTCGTGACTTTGGATAAAACCTCGGTGTTCCACACTTCTTTCGCATCGCCGGTCAAAGTTGTGAGTGTTGTACCAGGAAGTATCTGAGAATCGACATTTTCACATGCCTGAGCTGAAGATATGAAGGATATTCCGACTCTTGAGACTACCGTTGTAGTGGTGAAACTAAATATGGCTCCTAGTCGAGTTTTGGATGAAGCAGTTTTCTCTGTACTGTAACTGGCAAGTGTACTCTCGTTAAGGCTCGTTCCAACAAAAGTTCTTGCCGTCGCTGGGCTTTCGAAGTAGCCACAAAAGTATATTCTCCAGTCAGGGGCCATGTTCCAGCCATTGTTGTAATCCCCAAATCCTTCGTAATGGCCATCCTCCAACACAGTGATATTACCACCGAGATAGTTTTGAGAAAGACCTTGCTTTCGGTATGACGGTAGTACGTGAGACACATCAACAACTACATTTGGGGTTCCTTTACTCTCAGGAAATGTATACTGATAAAATCCTGCACGACTTGTTGACCCAAGCTCAACGGTGATGTTACTTCCCAGCGAGGCTTTATAGTAGCCTACGGATGTAGCATCAACAGAAGCTCGAGTATCATTCAATTCGGCTAAAGGATTAGTTATGTTTCCAAGAACAGGCATCTGTGAGACGACGCCGTATTTTGGAGCTCCCCCGGTTCCACTTTCATGCATCATTGAGAACCCGGTAAAGTTTCCGCTCAACACATCTCCAGAATAATTATCACTTCCCGTGAACATATCAGGCCCAAGTTTGACCATACCAAATGGTAAAGAAACCCCAGGGAAGGTGTTGCCTCCACTGGCTTCTCCATTCTAGGAAGCACATTAGGTCAGCTCTAGTATGTGATGTTGTATAAACCTACTGATGTAAGAACATATTGTGAAAGATCCATAGTAGACCGAGCTGTCGTTCCAACTATGAGCCCAAGCAAGCGAAGGTACATGAGGAAGGTGTCAAAGAACAAAATGCGAGAGCGAAATTGGCTTCAAGTCCATGATTATGAAGTCTTGATTTGTTCGACAAGCAACCATATATGATTAAATATATCAACACTCGCACTTGAAAGATTCATATTGCCATTCTTTTGCTCCCGATCATAAGTGATTCAGATAGCAAAGAGTGTTGACTGTGAGGAAGTGACCGTATTTACATGGACAAATTGAGAAATTTATAACAGAGCTATGATTCACAAGAATTTTAAACAACAGGAATGATTCTGAAAATGATAGATGTATGAAATCGGGAAGGATCTTATATTAACAATAGTCAAGTGCTAAGGAAGAAAAATAATGATGGATGGAGGAATAGAAGATAGTAAGAACGAAACAGACACTTATGACTTCCTCCTAAGAATGATCATGATGCCCATGTGGTGTGGTCAGACTCCACGATACCAATTGATTGAATCCCAGGCATTGGAATCAATGCATCTAGAACTCTGGCCCTATGCATCTATGTTGTAATGAAATGAAGGGGTCAGCAGGAATCAGGATAGTCGATGCCGGCTTTCCGAGCCAATACAGTAACTTAATACTAGCACTGTACGAGTAGTAGCATACAACAAGCCCCGACTTTCCATGCATATGGCCCCCAAATTCACCGAATAAGAGGTAGTAATGAGAATATAGTTGATCCAAACAAAAAGTTTATTTAAATTTGTTTTATACTCGAGTACTACAAGGGAGGGGATCTTTGCCCAAATTAAGCTTTTCTAACAGTAGCCTCATATAAGATAAGCCCCCCTAAGCCCTAGCCACAACGGAGTATTATCCGTAATCTTGCTTCTATTTTTATCTCTTTTTGTGCCTGTCGATCGAATTAAAGTACATCGTGGATATATATTTAGGTTGTTAGCTTTGCCATATCGCTGAAATCTTTTCAAGACCTTCCCTCTTTCTTCAACATCATTCGTTCAACTATTGATTTGCTCATGTATAGGTTAATTTTTGGTGGCTTATATGGCGGTGAATCTATACGATAAATCACACCATCTATTTACCTGATATGAAAGTTTTCGCCTTATTCTTATTTGATGCATGCGTTGGCGATTCAGCTCAAAAGTCAAAATCATTACAGTTGGATGTTTACCCCAATATCGCAGTAATCATTACGAAACGCTGAATGCACAGTCAGGATCTATGGCTTTCTAGAACACGGTCACCCCGGCAGGGCTCTCAAACACAGTGGCCTATAAACCCTTGGGCCTCTTGGGCCTCTATGTACAGTATGTTGGTACTTGTAGGTGGCATGGGATTTGATATTCATGATTGAAATACTCGCTGTATTATATACTTCTGAGCTCGGCGGATCCGACAGTTCACCTCCCCGTCTTCCCGCACACATCCTTCACGGCCGACAGATCTTCCGTCCATCTAATACTATTCAAGGTGCCCGAGGAGCTTCTTGAACTCTCGATCAATCACGTGTGTCAGATAGACTCCCCCGCCTCGTTGTGCCTTCTCGAAGATAGGAAAGATATGTAAGACAGCGAAGTTCCAGTTTCTATTTCATTCTGAATCGAACAAATGGGATCAGTGTACAATCATAATTCGAGATACACGATACGCGATACACGATACACGATCGTTCCCGTGTAGTACTCAGAGACACTATACTTACAGCATACTACTCACATCCAAAAATCCTTCTCCATCCTTCAAATCTAACATTTCCCGCTGAATGATGGTAATGCTATGCATAAGCGTTAGGATTGGGTTAGGAATGTGACATTGTAGTACTTGTTCAAATAACTCATCAAATTCTATCATTTGAATTACTATCACATCTAGGTCGTCCCGAGTCCACTTTTTACTTCAAAACGCACGGATTCTTCATGAACAACAATGATCTTGCATTTTAATCCTGAAAACACACACATTTTGTAGATCTCCATTAATAGATTCAAATGTTTCTTACATGTTGTTACATACTTCAAATATCTTCACAGCCTTCCATTTCTTTGGATCCTTCCATTCCTTTGACTACAAGTACAAATACACAAATGTGAGTAAAGTTCAGAGACCATTTCTGTTGGGACAATCCTTTCAATAATTTTACCGCCCATTGGTCACTCTTGCGGTCTATTCCCCTTCCCATCGCCCATCTCATCACAACCTATCACTATGCACCAACAGGATTATCTGTGAGTACGTGCAAGCAAGTGCGAGCATGAACCTGCAAGCCACGTGGTAATCATGGTTAATGGGGGACAATCATAAGCCCCTCAATGCAATATTTACCCGCTGCGATCGAAGAAACTCGATTTGGTATGCCTTTTTGGGCTTCAATTTCTCATGGGCTTTTTTGGGCGTCTCGACCTTTTGCTCTCTTGTACGAAGTTCCCATTTATTCCTAGATAGCCAATCAAGACCATTGAGTCATCACATCTATCAGATCTCAAGCTCTTTTAGCTTTACACTTGGTTGAATTTTCTTAGATATTCTTACACTCGTTTTCTTTTGTCTTTTTCTTTCGCATTCAATTCGAACTGTGTTCGGTATGAAGTCGTGGTCATGCAGTCCTTGAGCAGGTTTTTCAATGAAGCGCAAATGGCATGGTTAACCTCTTTAATTAATTGCTGTGCGGCGGGGGAAGATGTGGGAAGTCGTGGTAAGCAAACAAATTGGAAGTCTGTCTGTACTATGAACAGCTCTAACGAAACAACAAGAACCGGAAAAATCAATGCGCCTAGTGAATGGACAACCTCAATTAATATCTCCACCATTACCACAACCTTCAGAAAGACCACAAACAGCATCTACTTTCGAGAGACCACAGACTAGAGGGAAAGAATGGACAAAAAGTCAATCGAGAACATCGAGTCGTGGAAGCTTTACTTTGAAAAGAAATTTGTCGTCTCGGGCTTCGAATCGAATGGTGATTAGTGCTCCATATAACTTCCAACATCATACGGAAACGAGTTATGTGAGAGAACCGGAGAGGGTAGTCGTTAGAGATTCACCGAGATTGCGACCGTTGGAACTGAGCATATATTTACCGGGAAACCTATTATCACCCTTACCAGAATTCGGATTTCACAGAACTGATGAGAAGAATGATCGTAAATTGCTTCATATGAGAAGTGAATCGGCTTTGGAATTCAGGATACCGAGAAAACCCGTTCTATCGACGGTTATGGAGAGGAGATCAATGAACACAGAAGAGTTATTGAATGCGTTGACGAAAGATCAGCCCAACGAACGACCTACACGATTGAGGGCAAATACGGAACCACTTGCATACGAGAGAGTCAAGTCTGCATTATTGGAAAACATGGAGTTGGATAAGAGATTAAAAGAACTGGATGAAGTTATCGAGAGACGAAGTATCTATCTAGCCAGTCGACCAACAAGTCGTGCAAGTCGAGTTGAAAGTCGACAAGAAAGACGTGAGAGTGTATACTCGGAATTCACCGGTGAGTCATTGTAGCATCATATTCCAACACAACACATCTAACGAACCGAAAGAACCAATGCCCGCCATCACCGAACTCCCACACCACCATCCCGATCGTCGTTCTCAAACCGCACCCTCCCGACCCCGCCGTCTAAAATCCATAGATTCCTCCCTGCGAGCCCCCAAACTTCTCAAAGAACGACCACTACCCCCTCCTCTCCCTCTCGTTCTCCAAACTCCTCAGCTTACCACCCGAAGAAAATCCATGTCGCGCGTCTCCTCCTGGTTATTCACCTCCGACTCCGAACGACACCATTCCCGCCACATGTCCCTCGACTTCGTCACCAATACCCCCAAACCCATGACGTCACGAGAAGGCTTCTACCAATGTATCGAAGTGAAAGAAATCGATAATCTGCTGAGTGTGAGTAGTGTAAGTAGTATTGAAAGCGAGATTGATGGCAATGAAGACTATGAAGCGACTAGTTGGAGCGAGAGCCCAAGTATTGGACATGGAGATAGACATGCGAATGCGTTGGGGTATGGAGTGAGAACTAGTGCGGGTAGTAAGAGGTTGCAGGTAGCGCCACCCAGTAGAGATGGAGCGAGAACTTTTGGAGGGAGTGAGAAGAGCGAGGAGGCGAGGTGGAGTATGGCTTACGGGTATGAGAGGGATAGTGTGGGGATTGCTTTTTAGAGGGTGAGATAAATTGGGGTGGAGCGATTGTATAAATATGGTTTCGATGGTAAGATATTCGGTTGGAATCTGGAGGTATGGCTGGTTCGGTCTGATAAGTTTGGTCTGGTTTGGTTTGGCTCTTTGAGTTTTCGTTTATAATGGGGGAAAAGGGTCAGGATACTTCTTTGTGATACCATCTATTGCATTTGCGGCGTTGCGATTTTTAGATTACATCTGGTTTAGAATATCATAATGGAGAAGTATATGTAAGACTTATAATATGGCCCTATACTAGGTAGTTCATAAAAAAACGCAATAGCGGTATTGTGTTTGGATATGTGAATCAGAATGATCGATCTCTCCACCTCCCAATGATATCAACCAACTACCAGCGAGACCAACAAGCCCATTCTTGAGCACATTTTCATCTAATATTAAACTCGCAAAAGACTACATACGAGTATAGGACAACAACAAATAGCTTCTAAGCCTCGCAATAATATACTATATATTTATAATTCTTCCAGAATAATCCGATACCAAATCCGAACCCGAATCAAAATACATATATCATTTTTGCCACAAACATAATAAATTTGAGGATAACGTTTCGATCTGTAGATAGAAACTTTCATATCATTAAACCTCAGAATATTGCCTTGTCCAAATTTGTAAATCCCTCTCACCAAAAGCGGCACTACTAATTTCTCCAACCACAAAGAAACAAGTGGAGAAATCTTATCCAATCACTTCCCTCACTCCCCCAGATTATTTTATTCTCGATTCAAAAAAACACATCCAAAAGCGCTGTCTGAAACGGCTTCTAAAAGGAAGGGGGGAAAAAATTGCAAAAAAGTCATTGATGAGAGTGGGATTTGAACCCACGCCTGTTTCCAGACCAGGAGATTGGAATTAACCGTTTTGAAGCGGTTAATAAATAACCTTAACCTGGCGCCTTAGACCAACTCGGCCATCTCACCATGTGGTTGTTTGATGCACAACTCATGACTGCGCTGGTATATAAAGCAAGATCATAGTGGGGTGACTGTAGGTGTTGGATGATTTGCAACCTACGTAAGTATTGTTTAATGCTGTTATTAATGAACAGTAGTCCCAAGAAGCGGTAAAAATTAGAATTCGATATCAGAGTATCTGGAGTTGATAGAATGAGTGGTTGATTATTGCGGTGATTTAAGAGGAGGAGCGAAGTCTATACCGCAAATATTATATACGAGGACTGCGAAAATTCATTGTAGACATCAACTCATAATCATCCACACGTTGTTCTAATTAACTTCGTCACTCTTTTACAAATGATAGCTATCAAAATAACTAGATTGGACTTTTCAAGGGAACAGGATTACATGGAGGAATTTAAAATTTAGTTGATGGGATTTTCGGGTCGAAGGAGGGTGACAACTCGATATGTTGGCAAATTTCCTGCACTGAACACTGGATTTGACTCTAAATTCAGACGGATCAAGTGTATCAAGTGTATCAAGTGTATCACATTTCAACGCCCCGACTATAGCTTAAGTACGAGATTTCCAAATCTTTTGACATACCGAATCACTTATAAGCTATAATATTTGAATCTATCGGTACTTGGAGCATTCGACCTATTTGGGGCTCTTTGTGTTTGGTACTGTATATCAGATACGCCCAGAACATTGGTACTGGACTAACGGTTTATCCAATGATTTACAGTTTTCCTTTAAAATCTTTTAGTCTCAAGTGGTGGATTATATTTGCTTTTGGTCAGTGGCTTTGAGGAGAAATAGTCATTTATATCGTCATCATTCCAACCACATCTGTGGTGGGTGAAATCCTCCAGATCAACTTGAACCTCCCGGTATAAGAATCACGCTATCATATCGCCCATGGCCTCAAATCCCACGCAAAATACGAGAAAACTTGAGAGGTGAACAGTGAGTGGTGTGAACGTATGAATGTTCTGCCTGCAGCATCTTCGCTGGCATCATAGTCAACCAGATTTCTTGCGGGCGAGCAGACAGCTCCTACTTTGGACACCCCAACTTCTGGTGTCTATTTGGCATGGGAAGACATAGCATAGCATATTGCCAATCCAATCGACCTTGAGTTCTGAAGATCTTTCGTACTACTAGAAGAAAAGGCTATGCCGATGTCGTGTGTATCTATGTGTAAGACACGATAATCTCACAACCAAGTGGTTACTTCTAATCTATTCCCCATCAACTTGATTCCGAGTCAGGGAACCGATCAATACGATTAGCATCATGACAGCATGGATATTGTCGAATAGGGGCGGCAAAGTTGCGTACTTTTTAAATAGTCCCTTACAGGCATTCATCCCGTAGTCCGGTGTTGCTGATTGTGCGTGAAAGCTGTTGGCTCAGCACTGCTACTGTAACTGCTTACTTGGAAATTAATAATGTTTGATCTAGTTAGAATGCATGTACCAATTTCATGGAAAGCACAATTGTCGTTCTTTTGTTCGAAAATCACATATCATATACAGTGCGGATCAAAATGAAAATCACATTGACATGCATATGATATGATATGATCCAACAGTGCAATTTGAAAAGACCAACTCAACATCAATGCATCCGATCAATCATCAATCCAATTCTTTCTATCCCATCCCATCTCATCCTGTTCAGTCAGTCATAAGTCTCAAATATATCAGACGAGTACGAAACCGAAGACAAGATTCCCTCCTCTTCACCCAAAGATGCCAGACTGAAACTAACAAGCCATACCAACAATATCAAAAGCTAGCACTAGCACAAACAAGCAATCAAGACACAGATATCACCTATTATCCCCAACCCAATTCCTAGCAACCAGAAGATCGAGATTCGAATCCGGCACAGATAAATATAATAAATAAATAAACCCCCATAATCCACCACACCATCACACCATCACACCACCACCCAAAGAATATCACAAAGTAAACAACTCCACACAATCCTGCCATTCCTAAGTTATCCCATCAAGTCCAATAGCGAGAGCTCTAGCTCCTATTTCCAAATAACCACTGCATTGCTGCGCTGCACACTTTGCCAGACACAGACAGACAGACAGACAGACATATAATCGCCCTGAGAAACACATATAGGGAGAGAACAGCCCAGTATCAAATTCCCGGCAAGAACAACAACAACAACAACAACAACAACAACAACAACAACAACAACAACAACAACAACAACAACAACAACAACAACAAGACCAGAAGAACTTGGCTTTCCACAATACAATGAATAAATACCGGCTAGCTGGCATCTTCATAAAGCTCAAGCCGGGAATTCTAAGCGGCCTATACCTACTTTTCAAGACAGAAGAGGAGGCAAACAGAGCAACATACGTAGGGTATTTGGAGGGTTCGCCGGGTTGATGAGGAAGGTTAATTTTGACGATACGGAATTATCTCATGGACTCTTCTACGAAGAGGGACAAAGGAACCCAAGGGAAGTGGCCGATATCCCCACGAACGGAGTGAGGGAAAAGGGAGTTTTGGGCCTTGTCTCATCCGTAAAGTTTTCTCTCTCTGTACCAAAATGTATAGATTAAATGATGGGATTGTCGCATGGTCCATAGTCATTAGATAGGATGGAATCGATTATGATTTTACTACTACTACTACTACTACTACTCAGTATACCTAATTTTCTTTTTGGTGGAGTTGTAGCGTTTCGAGGATTATACTCGAATATACTAAATATCTATTAAAAGAAAACAAAGCAAAGCAAGAAACTTTCAAGAATAGAAGGATGATACTGTATGTGGAGAAACATCACTACTAAGCGACGAATACAGGCTACCAGGTATGCTATACCTACCTCACTTCACCTCTTTTTCACTTCTTCTTCGCCCTATACATACATATTACTTTAGCCTACAGCAATCACATCACATCGCATCACATCTAGAACACAATGCAAACTCGACTCCGAGTATCCAAGAAAAATTATCCACGAAAAATTATCAATTATTTAAATCTACTTACTGCATCTCCAAGTGACAAGTCTCACCCCCTCAATATTCTCTCTCTCCTTATACATACGTACTAGATACAGTACAGTACAGCCCAGCCAATCTCCGCCATTTTCCAGATATGTAAGCGTGGTATCATATCGAGTCCTCTAAGTATATTCTAATGAGTAAAGTTCGAGTTGACAACTAACTCCCTTTCCCCCAAAATCAAGTCAAATAAGAGTGAGTGTATTGATTCTCCTTGAAAACCACCCTTGCATCCAAACGCCCTCTTAAGGAAATGTAAATAGTGATGATATCGAGCCACAAGAAAAAATTGAAAGGGGAATCTAGTGTCTGATCTATGGTCAGAGAAACTATGCATGATCCCGAAGTCCATCCATCCACAAGGAACCAAAGTACCGTTTACTTCCAAGAACCTGATCTTGAACATCCGACGTTCGCCCTTCCAACCTGCCAATAACACCAGAAACCCGAATCCCTCGGCTCCCCCAATATACTACCATCTTCACTAGGATCTACTTCCTAAACAAATCCTTTAGCTCTTCCAATCTCCTAACTGACGCCTCCTTCTTGTCTAACTTTCCCTTCTGAGAGTCCATGCTCAAGCTCGCCAACTTTTGTTTCTTGTCTTGAATTTGCAACATTTTTTCCTCGAAGCTGTTATTCATAATGAACCGTACTGTCTGTACTTCTCTCTTTTGACCCAGTCTATGCACACGATCAATAGCTTGAGCTTCCGCTGCGGGGTTGAATTGAGGTTCCATGACATAGACCTTATTAGCTGTGGTGAGATTGAGACCAAGGCCACCGGCAGCGATTGACACTAGGATAACAACGATCATTGGATCTTCGCGAAACTTCTCCATGGCGACTGAGCGGGCCACGCGGGACATCTTGCCATCGAGACGAGTGTAAGAAATATTGTTCTCCTGCAAGGCGAATTGAATGAGGTCTAGATGAGTTGTCCAACCGGAGAAGACAACACTTTTAATCGGTGGTTCGTCAGGGTTTGCCTCTGAATCCCTTCTGGATTCCAGAAGATCATGAAGTAAAGCTATTGTTTTAGTATGAGGCCCACCATAATTTGATAGATCCTTGCCTGCTTTTGCGCACTCCTTGGTCTTCAGTCGTGATTCCTCTTCCTTGTCTACTTCTTCTTGCTTGAGAGGAAATATAGAAGGAGAGATTTGCTGATGGCAGGTAGGACATCCGACCAAAGAACCCCCAAAAGCCATCTCCTCCAATTGGAATTTGTAGGTACCAATACAAAAACCACAAATAATATGGAAACAAGGTGTCATGTAACCAATAACCTCATCTTTAGAATCGCCATCAGAATCAACAACATCCTGAGGACCAATCTTTCGATTGCACATCAAGCAACTATCAGAACCAGTTTCCTTCATCAACTTGAACATATCATACGCTTGCTTGGGTGTCATTCCATCACGATCTTCATATTCTTCGCTATCGAGGTCGATAGCGGAGTCCTTACTAAGGCCGTTCATTATCTTCAGATCCTCAGCACTCAATAGGTCCTTGCCATGAGCACAGACTTGACGAAGACGCAATATTGATTGAAGAATATGGTGAAAGGTCTTGCCACCCAAAGCACTCTCTCCCTGACTAGTGATGACTTTAAGCCTATCTGTCGCATTTTTTTCAAATATGTCATAGATCATTCGCTCTTCATCACTGAAGTCGAGCCTGGCAATTTGATCATGACGCTTGGGAAGATCAATTTTGTCCTTCAGTCGACGAAGAGTAATGCTATCAACAAGTAACCGAAGTTTGGGAATGATCTCAGGGTCGCAAATTTTGAAGGGAGATAGAATATGTTGCGCGAATCCGCTTCCGTCAAAGGGTTTGACGCGAAGAAAATTCATCAGGGCACCCAAGTCCTCGAGTCGATTCTGAACTGGCGTACCCGTGCATGCCCATCGACGCTGTGCTGAAAGTCGACAAATGGCTTTGAACTGCAAAGTTGATTGTTCTCGAATCATATGAGCTTCATCAAGTACAATTCGGAACCAATTCATCTCTTCGAGAGGATACTTCCCATCTTTCTTTTTGTTCCTGTTGTTGCATTCGCTGGCTACAGAACCATAAGTAGTTATGACAACATCGTATTCTGATAATTTCTTGACATCCTTGATGCGGTTGGCGCCGTGATAGATGTAGTATTTCAGGGCACCGGGTTGGACATGTGCCTTAATCTGATCTTCCCAATTTGATATAACACTCAGTGGGGCAACTAGAAGGGTAGTTTTGCAATTCAGAGCGAGAGTTGTGGGCTCGACTTTGGGTTGTGACACTGCTTTGCCCGATTTGGCGACTGGCTGCTCTCTTTGATCGGATTGGGATGGTTTTCGCTCCGCCCAATCTTTGGCATCATCAAGCGTCGTAACTACCAAGGAGAGAATGCTAAGAGTTTTGCCAAGTCCCATCATATCAGCAAGAATGCCACCAAGAACTTGTGGTGGACTTTTGCGTTCCTGGTCGCCAGTGATGACATTGTAATATATTTTCTGACCATTATTTCCGTGGCTAAGCTTCCACAAATCGCACTTGTCCTGCATCTCGTAATTTCGTTCCTTCTCCCTGTTCGTCATGAAATGAAGACCTTGTTTCTGATGCTTGAGTAATTCCGTTGTGATTAAAGAATTTGGTTCCATCTCCGGTAGGTTCTCAGATCTCGGCAATGAGTCGAAAACTCCCAAAACATCATTCCGGATTTCCTCCGTCGTCCGAACAGGGGCTTGAGAACGCGATGCGTAGGACGAGTATGTATTGGAAGCGGGCTGTAGGTTTCTGAATGGCTTTTCTATAGCATGAGGATTATATAATTCGATACCAGCTTCGACAGATAGTGGTGTCCGTAGCCATAGTTGCTTCTGAGACAAGAACCGACCAATTTGAAGAGCGTGCTTTTTCTTCCCGTAAATGTTCAAATCCAGATTAAAACGAACAGAGCATGGAGAGCCTGCTGACTGATCCTCGGCCGTTCTTTTTCTTGTAAGTATACGTGCAGCCGTCCTGACACTAATCGTTGGGGAGTCGAGAAGAGGTGTAAGTCCAATTGCAGTGTTCACATCGACGCAGCCAATAATTTCCCGAGTACAATCGAGAGCGTGGATATTGTTCGTCTTATCGCCTTCCTTCCTTCTAAGCACAATCTTTATCTGCGGCCAATTTTCAGGGATAAGCACTTGGGCTCCAGGTCTTGGTGTTGGTATTCGATGAGCGTTGAGTTGAGAACCTTCGATGCGTCCGTAACAAACTTCCCTATCCTGCTCGTCCCCGACAACCACCACGTCGTCATCATCGTCGACTGTAGATAAGTCAAGCACTTGTTTGGCACAAGACTCCTTCTGACCTTGCACTCTCTTGCCTTTCACGTATTGTCCGTAGGCACCCCCACTAGAACTTCCATTAAATTGTGCTCTGCTGCCCTCTCCCGTTAGTTCTTCTATTCTCCGGCGCTTTTGAGGCACCATGTCGCGATCTGTGACATTATGCATGCGATCCACAAAACTTCCCATTCCCGGCATCTGCCCATTCGTATTTGCATATGATGCAAAGCCATTTTGACCATTCGAGTTTGAGTTCGCGTTCGGGTTCGAGGGAGGTGTAGGAGTATATGATCCACCTGGGGTATTAAACTGGAAGATAGGCTGAGGAGAAGGTGCTGGTCGTGCAATTTTTGGTGGTGAATTTGGTGGTGAATTTGGTGGCAATGCGTGCGAGGTCTGATTAATGCTTCGAGGATTCAGTAATTGAGCGGGAGTCCAATTCTGGGCATTAGTGGCATGATCGTTCGAAAGTGATGTATCGGGATTGTTTTCTTGTTGATTCGGCCTCGATCTTGGGGGGGATTGACCTTGTGCGACAGAGTGTTTGTAAGTAACATGTTTATCAAAATCGGCAGGGTATTCCGGGCGTAAGTCTGAACTTCCAGATAGTTTCCCTTGGTGTGCATTTAGGGATTCTCCGTTTGCGAAGATTGGGAATTTACCAGAAAAGTTGTTGTTCATTGAAGCCATATTTTGACCTTTATGGCAGAAGACCTCGAATGTTTGCACGTCACGGTTCACGGACGCATGCATAAGTTGTGTGTCGTATGTACTATTTGTGGTATTGTGGTTGTGGTTGTGGATGTGGTTGTGGTTTTGGGTTGTGTGTGGTCTTGGGGTTGTGATGGGTAGTTGGTTGTAGTAGAGATTGAGCCGAAGAATCACAAGCTGAAGGGAGGGGCAATAATTAGAAGTAAGTAGGAAAAGGAAAAAGAAAAAGAAAAGAAAAAGTAGATGAAACTAGAAGCATTGGAGATCAAATTAAAGTGATCATTTGGTAGACTACCGGTACCTAGATAGATAGAAATATTTATTTTTGTATTATAGAAAAGGCACAGGACAGAATAGATGCGATAGAAAAGTTCCGTGTATACTTTGTACCTAGGTAGGTAACGGTACATTCAAATTTAGTACCAGGTTTATTGAGTTTATTAGGTTTACCAGGTTTAACTAGACCTACTAGGTAGGTATTTATTACAGACCCTTCCTTATTAATATTATACTACTCGAGTTATATTATGTCCATTACCTATATTATACCACAGTAAGTTCTAATTTCTGAATAGAAAGCGCATTAATAAGCTTGCTTATTAGGTACCGGGTAGGCGGTACTTTTACTAGTAGGAGTTAAGGAGTTCTTAAAAGTCCCAATTTACTAGGTAATATAATATTGAATCATCCGGAGAAAATGATGTATAGTTGAAGTACAGTAAGTAGTAATTGTGTAAGAGAATTGTTCATCATTTCTTACTGTACACAATTCCAATACGACCGAGGAGAAATACAATCAATTGTTCACCAACACAGTAAGATCCATCTCATCGGGCAGTCTTCCTTTTAGCTAGCCCAATCAGCTTATGGGCTTATTATATAAAAGGAGGACTGACAACAAATCTCATCAGATCTGGTGAGACTTTGTACAATCATCCATAATTTCGAGAAAGTCTTATATTTCATAATATATTTCATTTCGTTGTAAAGTGAAGGCATAGAAACTAATTTCAGAAAATCATGCTACTCCTTTCTCCTCATATGATTTCTGTCCCAGAAGATCTATATCTTGAAAGCATTTTGACGCCCATTTATAAAATCATGCGCCGCCTTCCGAGATACAATATACATATACATACTCATTTATTCCTTCCCGCGTGATTTCAATTTCCCATTTCCCATTAACACCAGGTAAAGACGGGGTTTTTGCTCTTGACTGTTTCGAGTCTTTCTACTATAACCTTTCTTTGATGCCCTTCCATCCCTTCCGCCGCTGCATATCCCAAGTCACCTTCATGATCATCACCGTCGTACAATGTCTGAACTGCTCCACGACTCCTTGATCCAAATGAAAACCTTCTCGCTTCATAACGGTTCCTGTTTGGTGACCGTGCAGGCCCATCATAACTCATACGATTTCCAGGGTGCGGAAGATTTGGTCGGTCCGAAAACCTCACTCCATCCTTTGAGCTATTATCTTTTGAGAATCCAGAATTTTCAAATGTCATTGGCGGATGAGGAGACTCAAAGTCCGGGGAAGTATCTTCACTAAGTCGCGGACTAGCTAATTCGAATCGATTCGGATTTGGTAACTCCGCGGATGGACTCGCAAGTCCAAGAAGATCTGGTTGTGGTGCTGTTGCATTTGCGGCACTAATATCCATCTCTTCATCAAGGCTGTTGCGAATCTCATTACGCCTTCGCATCTCTGCAGAAGGCACTCTCATAGGGACCGCAACAGGTATATCAACAAGATCATCCCAGACACAAACTCTTGCTCTCCGAGTCAACTCCAAAGGACCATGATCTATCATTTTGAGAGTTTCGACGACATTCCAGGCTTGTCCTTTCATGACAGCAATCTGTCTAGCGAACATACGCTCTTGAAAATCAGCATCCTGGCTGAAGACTTTCCTCAGCTCAAGTTGAGTCTCGCTCCACCATTGTTTCGAAGTCAGCAGGGGAAGAAAGTGTTCCCGAGTCTTTTGAGAGAATGGTTGTCCGATCAGTGATACAGGTAAGAACAACCATCCGAAGGGAAAACTTCGCCAAGCATCAGGATGCTTCCAAGGCCACGACAAACTATTATCGATCGCACCAATGGAAATGGTTGGTGCCGCCATTCTAGACGGTGTGGTTGATTTACTCGTAGCTTCCATAGGCTCTTGGGTACGGTAAGGGTATGCCGGTAGATGCGACATACTAATGTTATCTGAGGTAGAAACCACCCGTGGTGACTGGTCGGAGTCTGGATTGTTCCTCATTTGTGGAGGGTCTGAAACTATGGAAACACCCTGATTCTCCCAATCAATTTTGATCATCCAATTGTCGAGACCTCTGTCCGTATTTCGCATTATATAATCCAATATGACCAATTTCTCCAACTCCTCTCGAAATGACTGTTTTAATGTATCTGTCCAAACGAAACGTCGATTTTGGTTATCATCTCCAGATCCGGTAGGACTACTAGCTCCCACCCCTTCATTACCCTCATCTGACTTCGATGAGCTTGGGCGGCAAGTCTCTTTCCATCCTCTTTTGTTTCTGTGGGGGTCATTCATTCGGAATGCTCCATTTGCATGATCTGGCCAAGGGTTTTCACGAAGGAAGATATTCGCATCCTTGAAGCCTTTAAGAAAGACTTGGAAACTACCAACCTTTGGTGGTAGAGGCTTCTTACTTCTGTAAAACTTTCTGCGATCCCAGAAGTCATAATGGAACGATTTCGAGGACAAGTGGACTATGTCGGTGTATGGTACAAGGTTGGTTCGTAATCTACAGTCGAGCGTATATGCCGCAGCTTCAGAGACATAACTCAAGTTGGGAATCAGACATGCTCTGCCAAAGAAACATGGGAATAAATTGCGATGTATCCATTTGTTCCATTTTGGGTTTCCTGCAGCGTACGGTTCCTCATCCTTGGGTTTGAACACACCGACTACTTTGCCATCACTATTTCGCGCAAAGTAACTTCCAGAACTCCCTTGAGTTATCATTTTCGGATGCATGCCCTGCTCAATTGCAACTCGAACACTTTCGACAACATCATCAAACTCCAGCTTCGTCATTCGTCCAAGGTTGGGTTCCGAAGCCAAAGTATCGGCAGTGACAGGTCGTATGCCATCCGGTGCCTGGAATACGGAATGCTGGATTTCCAGTTTTTCCTCCTGTAATGATTTCCCCTTAACCTTATTTATCTTAAATTTGGATGCTATCTCGTCAGCCCATCGTTCCAACCTAGCATTTATAGCTTTGATGTCCACTCCAGAGGCATTGCTTCCCATACGACTTCTTCTTCTCTTATGTCCAGATTTTCGATTATTTGTTGGCGAACTATTACCATCTGTATACATTCCACCATGTGGTCGAGGCTGTGAAATAGAGGCATATCGTGGGGCGGATGCTGGTTGTAAGGAGGTATGGCTAGCAGCGAGGGGGTCCTCATCCTCATCTTCGTCATCGCTGAACTCCTCTGCTTGGGCAATCTGGGCATAACCCGTGGTAGCTGGTCGAGATCTCGGCATATTATGTATGTGATTGAATTGTTATTATTCAAGTCGCCATGAGGTAGAATTATTGATAGTTATGAGGCATTTCATGGAGCTATGTTACGAGTACAAGCTCCAGGTTCACAACATGCCAGGTAGTCCGGGGTCGCGTCACTCAAACCGGGCTACCAATTAAAAGGCTCCGGACAAGGCTGAACGTTTATCGAGATCAAAGAAAGTTGAATTGGATTGAATTGGAATCCTATATTATATATAAAGGCAAGGCAGAGTTAACTACCGGTACTGTAGATTGAGTTGAATTAAATTGGTTCTTTAATACTTAGTTAGGTATGTTCTTTTTATACAATTGATATACCTAGGTATACTTATTTTTCGGCCATAACTTCCTTCACTATTTTCGCGACCTCTCCCCTCTCTACATTCTTTTCTCCCAGTACTTCGGGTGCAAATACTCTTTTCAGTACGTTTCCCATCTGTATCTCTTCATTCTCGTCCTTCATGCTATTCACAAGTTCCTTGACTGTATTTCTGATCTCATCCTCGCCAACCATCTCCACACCACTAGCATATTCATCCAAGACTTTCAATTGTTCTTCTTCCCTTCCAACTAGATCTTCTCTACCTGCCGCTTTGAATTGGTCTCTCGCTCCTCGGCTTGCAGTTGTAGATTTGCGGATGAGGGCTAACATTTGCACATCGGTAGTAATAGGTGAGTTTGATTTTAAGGTCATGAGTGTGTCGTTGAGGAGCGATCGAAGGATATCACGTCGAGTGGTATCTTTATTTACCATGGCAGTCTTTATATCAGCCCTATAGAGAGAACAAACATCAATATAAATACAAGAGAATGGAATGATTGCCGATATGCAGTGAGTACTGACCTGATCTTCGAGAGCATAGGCGGAGAGGTCTTGGCAACGCTTGCATAGCAGCGGCAGTAGAGCCGTGAAGCTTTAACAGCAGGTCGTGAAAACATTGTTGAGGATGGCGAGGGACTTTAGGATTCGACGATTTGATACAGGGAGTCTGCGCAACGCAACGTAGGTTTTCTTCTAACGATTGGAGGTTATTTTCGTACTTTTGATGAAGGCCACCGTAATATCACACAACAACAACAACATTTCGTTAGACCACCTACGTCAATTGTATCGCGCACAACATATATAATGTGTAACTTTTATTTATCATTAACAAATACAGCTATGAACTTACCTTATCTATGTTACATCTTTGTTTGGAACATATCAGTACAAATCCAAATATAGAACCAAAGGTACTAGGTAGTCCTTTCATTCGTCCATGCCCACACATATGGGAGATCGTCAATTTCCCCGCACTCTCACCCAGTCGAGGAAATGGAAGGTTCAACTTGCACTCGTATATATACTCGTACCGGTACATCAAGCAAACAAGAAATTCCATCAAACATATCAAGTTTCTACAAAGCGGTCGTTGGTCTTCTGTTTGTTTGTTCTTGCATAATCTTAATCTTTTCTCAACTCAAAGTGTCCAGATTTGATTCCATGCATACAACCCCTTCCTCAAGGCACACCGTCTCACCACCACTTTAATATCAAAACCCTCTTCTCACCTCCCCTCTGATCCTATCTCTATACACTCCAATATATACTTTCTTGGCACTGTGCCACAAAAGGATCGACATTAAAACACTAATACTTTGACATTCGCTGGCACCATTCACTATCGTCTTCTGGCTCTATAAAAGTCCTATGACCAGTCCTAGCAATATCATTCTTCGTGTTCCGTCGATTTCTGTGAATTAACTTACCGGAAAACATATGAGGAAACAAACGTATACGATATCAAAGTTGGTTGACTATCAGATACCCAGCACCATACGACTTCATCATTGAGATTCAGAATCCTCAAGCTGGTCCACCAGAGCTTTTTGAGACAAACAACAAACTTCACAGATGCACCACGGTTCTCCATTATCATACTCCAACAATGACACTCACTGCCTCTCCCATCGCAACTCACGCACTTTCCAACGATTCCTCTCCCCAACGCGGTCGTAAACGCCGTCGATCGTCCGTTGCTTCTCCACCACCCGCAACAACCAGCACATCTACTAATTTCCGCGGCCGAGTCCGACATCGATCACCTCAGACTTCTCATCCATTTAACTCCTCACTGCTGCCATTATCTTCAACTTTCAAGCCCAAAGTAACAAACACTACTACAACAATGCTTGCAGCCACTGCCCCTCATACCAAATACCAAAAGACTCACTCCACAGCATCACCCACTAATCCTTCGCCCGCATCCTCTCTCCTAGTCTATTCTCCTCGCTCAAAGACTCGAAGAAGTCAGTCTCCCTCCCGCTCTCGTAGCAAAGGTCACTCGGCTGAAACAGATGTTCCACGACGAAGACACAGGACAAGAAGTAGAAGTCGAGCGCATAGGATTGCGATTGATGATAAGGAGGGCAGTAAGGGGAAGATGAAAGCTGTGTCCGGAGTAGAAATAAAGTAGTATTCGACAGGCTGGGAGTTGCGTTGATGTTATCTGCAGAGAAACACCATCTGATTTTCTTTATCGATGAGCATGGATACGCCAAGTTGGCGGTAGATCTATTGACGACTTGAGAAGAAATCTCACTCGAGAGTCTCACGGATGAGATATCTTGGAATCTACTACACAAAGCGCTGAACTATTGATTATTATTATGCCATGATATCAGGAGTTTATTCCCATCATTGAGAATGGAGCATGTATACAGACAGGAGTTTATTAGGCATGGATATATCAAAGGCAAAATAGTCCTGGTCGGCTCACACAATGAAGATGAAATGGAATATCAGACGTGTACGGGAAACCTCAACTTGTATACAACCAACATTTCACGATCACCACATGCAATTAATTTACCAACCCACCCAAAGAGCGAGTTCCTCTCTCACCACATTACATCCCATTACATCAATAAACCTACCATATCTAACCCCAAACAACCCATCCCGCCCCATCAAATGCGACAAAACAACGCATCACATGATAAGACAACGCCCCGGTGGCACAATTGGTTAGCGCGTGGGCCTTTTAAGAAGATAAATCTCCTAAAATTACAAGCCCAAGGTTGAGGGTTCAAGCCCCTCCCGAGGCGATTCTATTATTTTTTTGGGTTTGGTTTGGTTTGGTTTGGTTGATCTCATCAATGTGAGTGTGTGTGAGAGAGACAGTCTGAGAGAATGCAATACGGACCGGTGATTAAGATGGTTATGGTCGGATTTAGAGATTAGTTGGAGTGAGTGGTCTGGCTAGCCTGTATGTAGGCTGATGTGAAGGATCGGGAGGAAAGAGGATTGAATATGGATTGGGTTTGGAAAAAAGGCAACCATCTTGATTTTCATCTTTCATTTCTCGCTCCCTTGTCGAGGAAACGTAAGATTATTGATGTGCTAAGAGGCGAGGGATATATAGCATCTGTCTTGGTTGCTGGGACACTATCTACTGTGTTGTAGGCGATCATTTACATAAGTCATTGTTTTGATGATATATTTTACTCTTTAGCCCTGAGGTTATAGGATTGTCGAATCATTCACGTTCACTTCTTGCACAAGTTTCACTGCTTCGCAAGAAACCATCACTAATGGAGGTCATAAATCATGTTTTGAAATCCTTCATTTCCCCACGCAGCTAAATACATGAAGACTCAAATTGAAAACAGCAGCCCGAGAGGCGTGGAAAAGCTCATCTGTCTATCACATGGCGCGCGGCTTGCTTTTTATACCAATTCAGCCATAAAGTCGAAATGGTCGATGAGTATTCCTTCGGAAATTCATGAAAGCGCCGGAGCTGGAGATAATCTTGATGTGAATGTGCAGTGGAATATGAAAAGGACGATATCTTTTATTTTGGAGATTCGCTCTTTATAGTTTGTCATAGTACTGTTGAATTGATTAGTCAAAGTTTGTTTTGCATAAGGATGGTTTAAACTTACGTTCTCGTAACTTGGAACATCGACCTTGATACCCTTGCGTTTACGGAGCTCTTGTACGATGACTCCGGTTTTTGAGGTGGCATCAAGTGGCGATCCACCTGGGAGAATTTGCCAATGATCGAAGATGGATTGAGGGAAAGCTTGACCAGAGGTGTGCGAACGCAAATCAGCGTTGAAACCGAAAGATTCACCGACTGGCAAGTATGCCTTAATTGTGAAAAGAGGGGTTCCAGGACGTTGCTCCTCAGCGAAGACGTGACCTCTTCTTCTGGTAAGGACACCGTAAACACCACCCATGGCAGATTCTGGTACTTGAATCTCGACCAAAAAGACTGGCTCGAGAAGGTTTGGCTCGGCCAAGAGAGCTGAAGCGTATAAGACACGACGAGTAGTTGGCATGACTTGTCCGGAACCACGATGGATAGCATCAGCGTGGAGAGTGACATCCATAATGTTGAATCTGCAAGATCTCATTGGCTCTTCAGCAATTGGACCTTCTCTTGAAGCCCATTGGAAACCAGAGACAACGGAATCCTTGATTTCATTCAAGTATTGGACAGCCTTGGTTTGATCAACCAACAAGTTGGCACCGTTGGTATCTGGACCGAAACACCAAATCTTACGGGCATCAGTGACATCCCATCCGTGCTCATCAGCCAAGATACGGGCACGAGCCTTGATATCATCACGGGGACCGATCTTTCCAGCCTCAATGGCCTTGGAGACCTCCTCGTCAAGGGGCTCGGCAATCATGTAAAGACGGTTGTGCTTATTGGGGGATTTGGAGAGAGCAGTAATGCTGGACTTGGCAGTGACGGTCTCACGGTATGGAACGACGGGGTCGGAGATACGGAGAGGTACACCAGCGTGGTCCTCCTCGAGATCCTTCAAGCAGATCTCCAAATGCAACTCACCAGCACCAGCAACGACGTGCTCACCGGATTCGGAGATGAAAGTCAAGACACAAGGATCGGACTTGGAGAGACGCTTGAGACCTTCGACAAGCTTGGGGAGATCTTGAGCGTTCTTAACCTCGACTGAACGTTGGACGACAGGGGAGACAGAGAACTTCATGACCTTCAAGTTGTGGGCGGTATCACTGGTGGTGAGAGTACCAGACTTCAACAAGAATTGATCAATACCAACCAATCCGAGAATGTTACCGGCTGGGACATCATCAATAGGATCGACCTTACCACCCATCATGAGAACGACACGTTGAATGGCCTTGATGAACAAGTCATCCTTCTTGCCAGGAGTGTAGTTAGGACCTTGGATGCGGACCTTCAAGCCGGAACGGACGGTACCGGCGAAGACACGACCGAAAGCGTAGAAACGACCCTTATCAGTTGTTGGTACCATCTTGGAGACGTACAACATGAGAGGAGCCTTGGGGTCACAGTCCCGGATACCAATACAGGCCTCATCATCTGGAGGACCCTCGTACAAGGTCTCGGCACGGTACTTTTGGGCGGTAACTGGGGATGGGAGATGGAGAATCAACATCTCCAAAAGGGCATCAGCAGCTGGCAAGAAAGTGCGCATAACAACCTTGAGAAGTTGTTTGCCTTCCCTTTCTCTGTCTTCAGGAGAAAGCTTAATGTTGAGCTTCTCAAGGAGAGTTGGGATCTCGTCCTTCTTGAAGTTCATGACGGCAGCAAAGATGCGGAAGATGGGGTCGAGGATGAACTGGTTGAAAGCTCTCTCCAACTCCTTACCTTCGTGAGTAGACTTGGTAGTCCACTTCTTGGTGTAAGGGTTGAAGTAGTTGTCGCCCCAAAGACGCTCCATCATCTTGTTTCTATCAACACCGAATTTCTTGGCGTATCTTTGAGCAAATTGTCTGATGGTGAAAGCCCAGCCGTGAAGACCGGAACCGAAGGCAACCGTTCCCTTACCTGGATAGACTTGAACATCTCCCAAAGTTTTGTCGAAGTAGGTGGAGATAACGACGTTGACGGACTCGATGGTTCTCGAGAAAGATTGGTAAAGATCTTCCTTGGAAACTTGCAATTCGAGAAGAGCACGATCAACCTTGTTGATGATAACAACAGGCTTGATACGCTCACCGAGAGCCTGACGAAGGACAGTCTCGGTTTGCACACAAACACCTTCAATGGTGTCGACGACAACGAGAGCACCATCAGTGACACGGAGAGCAGCAGTGACTTCAGAGGAGAAATCAACGTGACCGGGTGAATCGATCAAGTTGATCAAGAAATCTCTTCCGTCGGTCTTTTGACCAACAATATCCTTCAAGTCGTCATCGTCTGGGAGGTTACCATACAAAGAGATGGCGGTAGACTTGATAGTGATACCACGTTCTTGTTCATCGGCACGAGTGTCGGTAGCTCTGGCATCACCAGCCTTTGCGGCGGAGATGATACCAGCCTTCGAGAGCAAGGAATCGGTAAGAGTAGATTTTCCGTGATCGACGTGGGCAATGACGGACATGTTACGAACATTCGTAGCCTTGTCCATCAAGGCGCGGACCTCCTCAATGGTGAAGCTATATTCAGAGAGCAGTTATTAGTAAACGATCAATCCATTGTCAAAAACATGAGCTTATCTCCGAATCCTCCATCTCGAGGCTATCATTTGATGAGAATTCTTGTTTTACTAAAGCGAAGAACTGCAAGGTACTTTGATGAATTGCCATCAAAACAATCAAACAGTTCCTCTTTGTATCTGCCATGGATGATATTGAAAGGATATACACTTACTTGACCATGTTGGCGGTAGTGCTTGAATAAGCCGATTAAAGAGTATGTATTGATTTGTCGTTCGACGCACGCTCGAACGATTAGATACTGAAGTGGTTTATTGGACCACTTGAAGTATCGTAAATAATTGTAGATACCTGCTACAGACCCAAAGTTATGGGATAGAGAGAAAATACAAAGAAAGAATTGGTGATACTTTCGATGTAGAACAAGAGGAAGAAGGAGAGGGGAAGAGAGAGAAAAAGGTGGGTGGGCAAGAATGAGTTTGGCAGGAAAAGATACTCGGGTGGGGCATAAAAGTGGCGGGGTTCTAATCTGTAATTGGAATTTTTTTTTTCATTGTGGCTAGGCAACCATAATTCATGCCTGAAAAGGGTTAGGAGGATTAGGGCTAAGCATCAAAAAATTAAATACTAGGTAAAGTAAGCAGAGATAAATAAGGTATGTCCCTTACTTGATTGACGATGCATGTATGAACTGGATTGTTGATATACTCGAGCACTTAGGTGTATATATATGTAGAGTACATCATACATGTATTATTATATATAAAAGCCATTTCCTGCTACATACATATCTATTGGTTCATTCTTATTACTTATATCAAACATACAGACACAGACGCAAATAGCGATCAATAATCTATTGAAAAACCCCTCCTTCTGACTCACTCACTCACTCACTCACTCACTCACTCACCGCCCGTCGCCCGCATGACAAATCCGGGCAGTTAAATCAACAAGTAATTAACATCAAGGGCGATCGATACCTCCTAGGTAAAGTCAATATTTATGTACATTATTTAAATTACTATTAATGGCCCTATTTATGTATATGTACGCTCAACCACCTTGGGAACCAACCAAAATCTA
Source organism: Sclerotinia borealis F-4128 (assembly GCA_000503235.1). NCBI lineage: Eukaryota > Fungi > Ascomycota > Leotiomycetes > Helotiales > Sclerotiniaceae > Sclerotinia > Sclerotinia borealis. The sequence goes on from KI628548.1 coordinate 227,835, forward strand.
GTATTAGGACCCTATTTCCTCAACACAGTGGCTATCATTTGTAAAGAAGATGCATGAAAACGGGATTTTACAGGAAAGATGCGTAATTAAGAGGATCCCAATATCTTTGCATAAGCATCCTCTACCTCCCCAGCCAATTCCAATAATGCCACAATTACTATTTGATGTGTAAGATTTGGAAGTCGATCTCGATGCAAACCAAAGAATTCCAATGGTGGCGTTGCTTCACCCAGACTTTGAAGAAGAGGTGTCTCGATGATAGGAGGTTCCAAGGCCGTATACTCGTATTTCGATAGAGGAACGTTGACTTCGGCTGTGATCTTCTGCTGCTCGCCTTCCTTACTCTGTGGATCTTCTGCATTTGGTACACCCGTAATTTTAAGGGCTGAAGGCGGTAATGGCTTCCCTAGTCTTTGCGCGAGTGCTTTTGTATGTGTAGCATACATGCTGCGAATGTAGCTTACGCGGGAATAATTCCATCCAACCTCAACCTTCCCTTCGAAGGAACTTTTGAATATAAAATCGATATGGTTAGAGCCGGGAACCTGCCATGTTTGCATTGTAGCTTCGACCTGGGGAACTTTCAATATAGTACCTCCCCGAGACCCCGTGACACTATCAACCACATCTTCCACAGAAAGGTCACTAACAGACTTTGGCGCCTCAACTTGCTTCACTCCAGCTAGTCCGATACGAAGCTGACCAAGAGTGAGAGCCAAGACACTATGAATCTTCCCTTGATCCATTGTTACCGCAAATCGAGCCTGTGCATTGAGTGCCTCGATCTTGAAGACTTGATGATCTGAGAATGTGCTTGGAAATGCCCCTACATTTAACGCCTTCAGTGTGACGATCACATCAGTGTGCAGCGAGACCGGTGATTCAGACTTTTCAGATTTTGGAATCATCAAAGAGGCTTTGGGAGGAGGTGACATTGGCTGCGAAACTGATTTGCGCTTCATATATTTTTCAATTTCCGAAAGGGACGTTTCGTAATTACTCTTTTTTTCTTGAGCAAGTCGCAAGAATGCTTGATAGACCGCGAGGGCTTGAGATGCGGTCGTTGCGGTACAGAATATCTGTACGGCTTCCCCATCTAAGATGGCAACCAGTCGATCTCCCTTAGCTTGGGAGCCATTGCGAACATTATACATGAGAAATTCGAAAGATATAATATCAGCAACTAAGAAGGCCTGATAGTCAAACGCTGCCTTGACTCGTAATTGACTGAAACCTAAAGAGCCTTGAACCAGTGGAGTTTGATTCAATGCTTTCTCGCGTGCTGGCCATTGAATCGAGGTACGTATTTTGAAATCCTGCAGCGCCACAAACCCACTCATTCTGCCAGAGCTGTCAACCCCAACCTTATCAAAGCCAAGACACAAATTCTGCTCCCAGTCCGAGTTCTTCTTTGACGAGATCCAAAAGTTGGATATGATAAAGGCAGATTTGCCAATAGCCTGGCCGAGATCCAATTGGACATCCAGCTCGGCAATAGATACTGTAGCGTTCCAAGGGAAGGCGCCGGTCGCTGCAACTTGCTGGTATCTCTGCACGAGAAAAGTTGACGATTGTGTATTGTCAGGTGATGATACTGGAGCAGTAGAACTCTCACGCATCTCTGGAGGCACCCAGATCTCCCTGAAGAGTAGGAAGTCTTGTAACTGCTTGGCGTTGATTAAGACTTTCATGGGACTGATCTTCAATATTGCAGACATCCCACTGGTGCCACTCACATGCTTACTATTCATGAGAGACAGGAAGATTGATTCTACGTCAAAACTTCCAGTTGATTCCCTGGAATAGACATGCTGTACTGAAGCCTGCAGCCTCGAGAAAGCAACAGATACAGCAAAGAAATGGCCATGCTCGGTTGAGCGGACCGTATTAATTGTCATGTAAATCTCATCAAAACGAGCACTGGCAGCGACACGTGCTATAGGCTGACAGCTAAGAGTGAATTCTTGCTTACAGATTCTTAGGCCCAAATTGAGTCGGGTGCGGCCAAGGACAGCACTAGGATCGGCTGCCAAGATGTTATCGTCTTCGGAGCTCTTAAACTTTTGAGACGATGATTTGGGCACAGACTTCTTATCCTTACCATCCTCGCTTACAATGTCTTTGACTGAGGCTGATATCTCTAGGATAAGAGGTACAACTGACGGGTACAGTATATTTGTCGAAGCATCCACTTTCACCTCAACATTCAAAGATGGGTCATCCAGACCATTGTCTTTGTACTCAACCTTCCAAGCAAGGCCAGGAGCGCGTAGCACTGTGCTGCTGCCTGTATCTGTATGACTAAATTGCCCGTACCTTCCGGTCTGGGGCACGCGGCCCACAATGGCTGCTTGATTTGACTGTGTAGTATCTGCTAGATTCTTACCCGACAGATATACAACGGCTCCAGCAAAGTCGGCATCCACCAGTAATGACTCCATTCGCTTCTTCCCAAAGAAGGGTTGCCGCTTGTTAGCTGGCGTTGGAGATGGTAGTGTCAGTGATGGACTTGTACTCCAGGTAGCTGATGCTACTCGCACCATTTCAGCAGCAGATCCTATTGATCGTTGAAGCTTAGCGGCAGGTATGATGAATTGAGAAGTTAGTCGCAAATCAAGGGATTTTCCTGCCGCTTGAAATGCCAATCTGCGAGTATTCTGGCCAGAAATATAACCAACATTAAAGATAACCTCTGGTAATAGAGCTGAATTGAGTGACCGTTGGATTTTGTCATGCGAAGAGGGTACAATTTGCAGCTGCAGATCTTCAATGGTCAGTCGAGCCGAGTTCTCCTTCCGTGTCGATAGATGAATACACTTCAACGACAGAACCAAATTTTCCTTTTCGGAGTGTGAGGCAGATTCATTTTCTGCATTGCCAACCAGCCAACTAATCTGAATATTGAGCAGTTCAAGAGTGTACATCGAGGCGAACATAACAGTTGAGTTTGAGCAGGCAATACTATCCTGGTCTTTGGGCTCGTCGTTGACTGCGATCCTTGGTTTAGACTTGCGAAATTTCTTAAAATATTGTCTCTCCCGGGTGAAGTCGATATCTTTGATTTTATGCTGCAAATGACCCATGACGTCTACCACGGATGATGCAGTTTCGGCGAAAAGGTTAATTCCGAGGCCATTGCTCGTCAGATTGAATGATCTCACATCGTCTCCCATTTCGTTCTTCTTACTCGTGGCAGTCAGGAAGGCAGCAAATGCAAGGTTTCCGCAAGGCTCCATAGTCCCGTTATTTAGGCGTGATAACTCGAACATTATCCGGTGCAAGCTTATATGAATCTCTGGGAATTCATATGTTGGCCCATAGGGTTCTAGCCGATTAGCAACCAGGAGTTGCACGCATCCAACATTAAATTCAAGTCTTGCTGTGGTTTTACCATCTTGCGACGGCTCCGCATTTGCATAAATATCCAAACCCGCGAAGGTTAGGTGAGCGTCGTAAATCAAAGTAGGGCCAGCTTTTGGTGGTGAAGCTGGCACTGGACTGCCGCCCGGACCAAATATTTCCTCAACATGTGCCTGTATTGCTTTTATATCGTCATGAATATCAGAGACGACGCTGGAGATTTCTGGCCGATTTAGAGCAGTCAAAAGACTATGAACAGCAGCTGCATCGAGCTCTACAGGTTCTACTGAAGCGAAGACTGAAATTTTATTTTCTTCCTCGGATATACTGCTAATGACACGGCCATTTGTCGGTGGCATTTGTAACAACGAGATACTTTGCTGCTTATCGTTTTGGGTTGTCTGAACATCGTGTGAGTGTTCCTTGATGTCGAAGTCGAAGACAATTTCGGACCCAAATTGAGCTGCTAAGGAGGCCCTAGCGATAACGCCTGAAATGGTGTATGTCAACGATTGTATTAGAGGTATGCTGATTTGATACATATCGAGGAATAATGCCAAATGGATCTTGTTGATCGACTTTGATTCTTGAACGCTGGACGGTGAGACATTCGGTGGTAGCGTTAACCGTTTGGCTGTCGGAAATCTCGTTGCCAGGCTATGAAGCTGCGCGACTTCATCTCCAATAACTAGGTCTAAGACTTCGATGAGTGCCACAATATCTTGCTGAACTACAAACGACAGCTCCTGTGAATTGGCAGCAATCTTGAAAACGTTTGTAGGAATTTCATTGACAGTCGAACTTTCATGTGAGAAATAGACACTTGGGTTTCGCAATTGATACAGACTTAAAGGCTGTGAATGGCTTTGAATTTTCGAGGTGGCAGCTTCTGCGGCGAGCATAACATTGAACATGGTTGTAGTGGCAGTTCCTTCTGTCATGACAACAGAAGCTTTTAATCCCTTGCTGATGGAAACAGCTCTAAGGTTAACTGTATCAAGCGAGATAGAACCTTTCTCTGTTATAATTATGACTTGAAGATTTTGCTTGGGTTTTAGCTTTGGGTGAGCTAGCGTGATTGGCGAAGGTCTTTCTGGTACTGTCATGTTCGCCTCGCTCTGTTGATACAATCTCAAGATATCTTGTGCAAGTTCACATAGTTCCCAATTTAGATTGACTGATACGTCTTCGCAGGACATGTGTAGAACAGTGTTCTGGGTCGTTTCTGGGTCCGAGTCATGCTGTGATACAGATACTGGAGATGCGATAGGAGAAAATGTGGTTATGACCGAGGCACTAGCCGTTAAAGAAGACAGTGAAATCTCATTTTGCTTTGGACCTGGATCGATTGTAAGCCTCACGAGTTCTGTTCGAAATGATATACTTATGTTTGGTGCTTCTGATGCGGCTATGGTGGAATCATCATTGGCGAGACCAAAAACATTGCTCATTACGACACAAGTGCCAAGATTATTAAGGTCCCAGCTCCTCCATTGAGCAAAGCTGGCAAGGACCCTTTGTGCAGCGTCTTCGGGAACACTTTCCGCATTATTCGCGCAGCGGCTCATGATATCGAGCTGTGCAGATGTACCAAGAATTGAATACATATGTCGAAGTCGAGAAATGACTTTCCAGGAATCATGAGTCCTTAGGTGTTTTTGTGCACTTCGGAGGACGTATGCCGGTCTTGTCAAAAACAATGGATCTGTGGCATGCTCTCCTGCAGTTGCTACAAGGTATGTAAAAAGCTGGACACGATTTCGTTGCTGGCTAAATCTAGCTGCAAAAGTCTCTCCTACACGATCAGCGAGAACGTTGGTGCGATGAACCAATGAGGCCAGATATTCTATCTTACTGCTAGCCGTATTGGCTTCAACAGTTTTGAATATTAAATTTACTGATGTTTTCTTGCCAGAAGCAACCCAGAATACGACATCCTCAAGAATGGCATTTACGGCTGCTTGTGGGTCTTCTAGAGCGCCTAAACGTTCTTTGGCAGCCATAACAGCAGATCCAACGGACAAATGGACCAAAGAATATTGCCTGTCAGGTTGGGCAGCGACGACATTCGATGTTCCAGTTGTTTCACTCCTCGAAGTAACAGCAAGCTGTGAAACGGAAAGATCGTACTGATCATGCGTTTCACTCCCACCACTGTTCAGATCATGCGCATCTTGTGAATTCAAGAAGCGAAGACATATGCTTGGAGTTCGCACAGCTATATCCAAAACCTCGCCATTCGTTTTGTCTTTTTTGTCCATGCCAAATATCTCGCCCATCGAACTTATCTGAAGATCGTCTATCATGTCAACAGGGTCCGCAGATTGTATTGCAGAAAGTAGGTCCGCAACGGCTGCCACAGCCTTCGGGCTGAGCACTGCCTTGACACCATAGGGCATTTCCACAATAAAGCTGACGTGCGTCGCATTATCACCAACACGATCTGGCTGAATATCTCCCAGGTTCATGCGAGATGATCGCGTGGTATTTTCGTTCTGGGCTTCGGAATCTAGGACGGGAAGATCCTTTGTGTCAGGCTCCACAGCTTCAAGGGGAAAATAAGGTGCCATGTAGGAGCTTGAAAAGGTAACACTAGAAGGTGGCAGGCCTCTGGGCTCGCCAACAGCACTGTAGAATGAGGATTGACGACCAGTTGAGACGGAAAGATCTCTGAGATGGGACTGGCCAGCTTGAATACTTCTGGAGCGCGAAGCCGAAGTAGATGTTCCCTCACGATTGAACGAATGAGGTCGAAGAATGCTCCGATCGCTTTTGAAGCTTGAACTGGAGGCGGTCAGGAATGAGCTCTTACGCCCGGTCTGAGGCCGATTCCTTCGCACTGACGACACTTTAGAGGAAATTTTAGAAGCAGATGACCTGTCTTGAACAATTCCATCATTGTAGGAGATTGGAGGTGGCATTGGTGGAACACACATGGCAGGTGGATCAACATTATCTCGATTTATATCTGTCGCAATATAATCGTGTAATAGGAAATCGGTTCTGTGCGTTCTCTGATCATGGCGCCTCAGGTGTTCTTGCTGCAATCGACGGTCTTCCATAAAGGCTAATTTCTTCTGGATCATCCCAAAGGATATCGTTGTCTGAACAAGACCGTGAGTCTGGACGGGATGTTGTGTTCTCGACCTGTGCCTTGACGCTGACTCCGCATCAACGCAACCAAAGTTTAAGTCTGGTATTTGAAGATCCAATTTTTTGGAGTAATGAGATCCAGCCCAATCATCAAAATTCAGAGTGATCTTAGAGGTAGAGAAAAGAAAGGCTGCCTCTTCGACATGTATCCAAATGCGAATAGAGTCTACTGAGGCGCGAAGAAAAGTTACATCGTGCAACAATAGCTCAATAGTTGGTTGCAGGGCGTTCTCATCATCATCAAAGGAAAACGCAAGCGCTTTGGCGCCTCCAAGTAATCGTACGAAGAATTCAGTTGTACACTCACCGGTGATTGCACCTACCCCAAAATCCCAATTGCAGACATAAGTTGGCTCAGTAGGAGGTAAACCAAAAAGGCGGTTGCCCGAGATGTTGAGACCGTCCACGAAGAGTTGGGTACCAGACGTGGCGCTTAGAAGAGACATTCTATCATCGTTCTCGGTACCCAAAGAGAAGGCCAATGTGCCTAGCTCTACGTCCAAGTCCATGTAGTAGTTAGTGAATCGAAGATCGGCAGCCAGTGTCGCAAGCTCGATGCGAACATGATCCTTTGCGGAATACAGATTCGCGGGCAAAATCACACTAGATTCGTCGGCAGATATGCTTAAGATTACATCAAGATCATTACTCTTCTTGTGAGGCTGAACATTGGTGTCTTCTTGGCTGCTAGCGGTTTTTACACGTATAGCGTCTTGGTGTTCCTCCAAGGTTCTAAAATGAATGTCATCGCCGAAGTAATTGTCTTTCACCTTGAGGTAATATCGGACGACGAATCCGTAGAATTGAGCGGTAGCTCCATTGCCATATACTTCAAGTATTAGTGTATCAGTATTAATGGACGAAGTGGTTGCGCAGTATTGATATTTCCCTCCAAGCTTCAAAGTATCAAGCTGGGCAATTTCTGTGAAATTGAGAAAGGTGGCTTGCGTATTCCATGGAGGTACATGCAAATTCAATCCACCGTGCTTGGCTAAAACGTCAAATGATATGTCGTTCCGGTGTGGTCGAAAGGTATCGATGGGAATGCAAATATCTGCGATTAGTGACTCCCCAAAAATTATGATGAAAGTATTGTCATCAAAATCGGCAGGATTGTTAATTATATTAGAGTCGTTGACGTTGAGGTAGAGTTTAAACCCCTGAAGGTTAAGATTTACCAAGTACCGGAATGGGGTAAATGTGAGATATTCCGGTGGCGGCCCACTAGCCCAGTCACCAACGAGATCTGTGAGGAGAAAGACATGCTCTCTCAAAATGAAAAGTTCCAACCCACGACTACCAATATCGAAGTTCCATGTTCGGAAGCCATTCCATTGCAGAGGACTTGACATGTCGCAACTTATAACATTCCCTGTGGATCTCCATAGTAGGCCGTGGTTAACACTAGTAGTGATCTCCGTGTTGGGCAAATCCAACTGAAGTTTGTTTGAGAATCCAGACTCCCCTGCTACCATATCCATAACGTATCGAACTGTTGCATTCGCACCAACTTTGATGTCAAGCCACCCAAAAGGGCGAACCTCGGGCCCTGGGGCTCCTTTATCATCTTTTCTCCTGCGACCCATGTTACTGGTTCGCTTTCGCTCGCTCTGGCGGGCGCCGGTGATATCTGCCTGCTTTGTCCATTTCCAGTTCTTTGATTCCTCTCTGATGGGCACCCGAAGCGTTGTCTCGTGGTCAAGTTCAATGTAGAGTTTGAACTGTGTTGGCACTCTGTATTGACCAGGTTCAATCACTCTGGCGGGAGAGGCATCCTTACACAGACTTGGAAAGAAGACTCGCTGGATATCCGCACGCTGCCTATCTGCCCAAGGGCCGTAATTAATAATTGCCCCCTCTATTGAAAGATCAATTCCCCATTCAGGAGGAACATCACCATTGATATTATTGCACGTTGTTTTTGACACTTCACGATGTCGTGGAACCTTGCCTGGGACGTCCCAATAAAAGCTCATGGTGGCACTAGGGCTATCAGCAATAGTGGTAACTGTTGCGTATTCGTTAGATGACCACCGCCCCTTGTCATCCTGCTCACTCTCATCTAAATATCTCGAAAGCCCCTGCCAGCTGCTGGAATTAGGGCCTCCATGGGTCGGTGAATTTAAGCGGCTGTCATGACTAGACGAAAAAGACTCTACAGAACTTCTAAAGTAAGGCACGAGGTCTTGAATAGTATGCCATGCTCGCTTGCGCTGTCGATGGAAAAAGGTGTGAGAATGGGCGCGGCGTGCGCTCGGGTCTGACTGATCCGGAACACCACGCTTAATTCGGCTGGCAGTCGTAGTTTGATCCTCCTTGTAGTCATCATTCGGTTGCATTTGTATGACGGGATGCTCGAAACGAAAGTTTATGAGCTGCTTATATTGATCCAGTTCGGTTGACGCCGAAGCGTCCAGCTCTCCTTCCGCCTTGTCCATTTTAGCGATGAGGACGGTCTTGGTATTTTCATTGCCAAGCACCAATGCAGCTTTGGAACATTCAACGTGGACGGGAAGGAACCTAAGTAAAAAAGTCGATTCGACAGTCGCATGTGATTCGTCACTTTCCACAGCTGCATAGGCTGCCTGGGAATGCGCGGAAGATTTACCAGATTTACCTTCTACATCATGTGCTCCAACCTTAGCTTGTTCTTCGATATGAGAGGGCACATTTTGAGAATTGCTCGTTGATTCTTTGGACAAATCTCGCGCATTCCCAAAATCGTCTAGGACACCTTTCTTTCTTAACCTCACATGCTGTGAGGAATCATCTCCATGGCTATGCGCGACATGCTTTGGCTCATCACCCTCTCCAGCAATTCCAGAGATAATAGCATCATATGCTGCACTTCGGTTGTATACAAACCATTCCACTCCATTCAAGACGACGTTGATTCGACACGGTAATTTCTTCTTTGCTTTTGGCCCTTCTTCCCCATCAACACCCGTATTAACAGTCAACTCCTGCTCCTTAGTAGGATCACCATTCCCAAAATCCAATTCTCTCACATTGCGCAGCCAATATGCCCATGTAATATAACCATTTTGTATCAATATAGTTTCATTGTTGCCATGATATCTGACACCTTTCAAAAACACTCGTCCTCCCAGGAGGGAAATTTGTAAAGCTTGAATGTCGACATAAACTCGGTATTGATGCCATGTCCAGGCTCGAATGCCATATGATACGAGCGCGGCGAAGACGCGATTGAAATAGAAAAGGAAGAATAGTGTACTATACAGAAATTTAGCTATGCGACGCCAAATCTCAACATAAGACCTACACAATCCCGCAGACTATCAACTCGATGAGGAAAACCCTAAACCATTAGCTAATTTTTTCATGCGCCAGAAATTCGAGGAAATACCAATTGAAGGCCAGATCCGCCCGCAAAGGGGAGGCTGTCAAGCCACTACTCCCCGCCATTCTTCGATTATTGTTATTTGTTGTGTGAAGTAAAGTCCTATGCAACTCCGACTGAAATGCTCATGACCGCAAAGATTCCGGCCTCCATGCTACACGTTGCATACTATGGTCTCTCAAATATCTTCAAATTTTCCCTTGAATTCCCAACGAATCATATAGCATATAGCCAGAGACTTGGTAGGCGAAGTGGTAAATATCGCATGAATTTCTTTCGTTAAACAGTAGTTGAATAGTTGACGAAGTGGAAGTGAAGGTCCATAGGGGCCGATCGGCCGCATTGGCAGCTATGGGAACTTTAGGATCCCACCGCCTTGGCATAATTACATAATTACGCACGCTTCGCCTCCCATTGACAAAACCATGGGCCATGGAGATCAACATTACCTTCCTGCCTGCCAATTTCGATGCTTATTATTAGACATCTCTGAAGCAGTCAAGTTGCAAGAGATTATAAAATCCTTCACTAGTTGACTTTTCACTCGTTTTTTACAGTAACAGTATGAAGGAGAGCTTTACAGATCATGTTAATCGCATAATCTAAGACTCCAAAGCTCAATTCACTTGCCACAGATTATCTTGACCAGGAGAACGCGCCAACTCCATTGATACCATTTGACCTTCCAACATGATGGCAGGAACCAGTGATCTCTCCGGTGGTACTGGGGAGAAATTGACAAATGCAACAATAGTGATAGCTGGTTCTGCTGCATTACTGGCGTCTATATTATCCATCGTGTATGTTTGCCAGTGGCATGTTCATTTGCTTAGAAGCTAACATCCCCTTAACAGGTCGGTCTGGTTACAAACGTACGTCGTATTGTCGCTATGATACAAATCAAATCGCATATCTAAACATGTATAGGAAAAACTATCGGAAACCTCTTCTCCAACGATATGTCATTCGAATCCTGCTTATGTACGTGGATGAAATCGCCAACGACACTCGATGTCCCTGTTCTGATATAATTCTTTAGGGTGCCGATATACTCAATCTCTTCATGGACCAGTTTGGTATCGAGAGAGGCAGCACTTTTTCTCGATCCTATTCGTGATGTATATGAGGTGGGTTGGTCTACTAAGATGATAATGATACTGGAACTGATTATTGGCAGGCGTTCACAATTTACACATTCTTCCAACTCCTTATCAATTTTCTTGGAGGTGAACGAGCTCTGATTATCATGATGCATGGACGAGAACCGGCTCATCACCTCTGGCCATTGAACCATGTCTTCCCCAAGGTCGATATATCAGACCCCCACACATTCTTGGCCATTAAACGTGGAATTCTACAATATGCTTGGTTGAAACCTCTTCTTGGACTGTCAGCTATCATTATGAAAGCTACGGGTGTTTATAAAGAGGGTACCATTGCTCTAAGCTCCGGTTATATGTGGAGTGGTATTATCTACAATATGAGTGTCACATTGAGTCTGTACTCTCTTGGGATGTTTTGGGTTATTATGTCTAAGGATTTACAACCTTTTCGTCCTGTGCCGAAATTCTTGTGTATAAAGCTCATCATATTTGCCTCATACTGGCAAGGATTTCTTCTTTCCATCTTGGTATTTCTTGGAGCAATTCCAGACAATGTGGAGGATTATACAGCCGATAGTCTCGCTGCGGCGATACAGGATGCACTGATCTGTATCGAGATGCCAATTTTTGCAATCGGGCATTGGTATGCCTTTTCATGGCATGACTATGCAGATATCACTATTTCTGCAGCTAGGATGCCAGTTCGCTACGCCATTCGAGATGCTTTTGGTATTCGTGATCTTATTGAGGACACGAAAGAAACATTTAGTGGGAAGAAATATGAATACCGACTATTTGATTCGGGAGATAACGTCTTGGCCCATGAAGGATCCTCATCAAGGGTAGCTAGAATGATGGAGGGTATGCGATACGAGCGTGGTGGAAAGGGAAAGTATTGGATCCCAAAACCTGGTGAAGCAAATGCGAGAACGCCGTTGCTTGGGAACAACGTTGGATCTCCTGGAACCCAGTCCCCTACACAATCCCATGATGGCGATTCTGACTATATGGGGTGGGGAGATGGTGTAGTGGAGCAGCAAGGCCTTGATCCTGAAGAAGAAGGTCTTTACGAAAGAGCTAGACAACTTGAATTCGGAGATTGGAACGTAAGTGGTTTTGGCCTTCTACTTGCTCACTGCTAACTGATCATTGGTAGTATCATGTAATCACCGCTCACGAACCGTCAAGAGAGAGATGGCTTAGTGGGCAGCCCGAACTTTTGACTACTTCGGTAAACCGCAATCTTCTTCAGCCTACTGACGACAACCGTATCCGAAGGGCTAGTAATATTAGAGAAACAGTTGAGGATGTCACCAAACGAAATAAGAAAAAGTCTGTAAGAAATAGTCGTATCAGGGATTCCAGAGGCAAGAACAAGGAAAATTCCCCGCTCAATGAAGAAGGAAGAGCACCAATGCTCAAAGGCATGTTGCGACAACACTCATCTACCTCCAGCTCAGCCAAATCAAATAGAAGCCAGTTAGTCGATGTCATCGTCGAAGATACTGCTGCGGAGGAAACGGAAAGAGTTCGCGCTCGAAAAGAAGGAAGTGCGGGTTGGAATAAAACCGAGCCTCGACGCTATGTGTAAGTTTATCCTCCCATCAGAATGCATTTTCCAGACTAATTGTTGAAGACGCACATACGGAGACGGCGCGGGCGAGGATATGCGGGAAGGATTCGAGCCCACTGATGACGTAGAAGCTGTTGATCCCAAACCAGGCCTTGATGCCGAGTTTGCAGTCGATGGTGATAATAATCATGATAGTGCTCGGGATGATTCAGAAGAATCGCGTCATTGGAACGAAGCTCGACAGGCGAGCGTATTTTTGAAGCCCAAGTACGGAGTTGATGGAGAGGCTTTTGAGAATGTTTGGGGTAGTGGGGCGCCATCAACACCTCCTCGGGAAAATCCTTGATGTATAATAAATACCCTTCGGTGTTTTGAACGCCTTAGATAATATGGGGAAGCCGTTTGTGTAAGGCTCATGTAAACATACACGTATCTTTCATCTTGACGGTTGTTTTGCTCAGTCCTACCTAGTTCAAACCATATATAGCGCTATTTCCCAGGTTATTTCATGTATTCAAATATCCCACTCTAATTATCTAAATCCGGGTATTTGGCAATTAAGTTACATTTTCATGCACAACATCTTGGCACATGGCTATCTGATTGGAAGGGCTATGCGCAAGCTGACTAGGATATGGTCCCTTGACCCCTAATGTCTTACTCTATCTCTGCCGCGGCGCCGCCCGTGTAACCTAATTAGTCCAATTCATTGGCCCACTCTTATATGTTTCTTTAGGCTAGACGGGATATTCTGTTGTTGCGGAATTGTATAATTTGTCTGATTGACATTTCGAATGAAGGGTCACTCATAGATCCCTTTCGGATCTGTAAAGAAGGGGGGCCGAGATATCAAAGCGGGGATGGTATTTCCCCATTCGAAGCTACTCCCTCCCTATCATTGTAGGTTTGTACTCGAGTAATATAGGATAAGCTTGTGAAAGAAGGTCAACCGCTACTGCAGCAGCTGTTGGTTGTAGTCTGTTGATATTCCTAGACAACCGGTATTCTCTTGCTTCCTACCTGGCTACTCTGACCGAGGGTGTCATTGTAAGATTCCGATGTGTTGGTAGCGAATGATTGATTAAAAAGTATATGTACCGGTACTCATAATGTAGTAAGAGACTTTTGAAGAAAAGAAAAAAAAGCTGTTCCCGAATCTCGACCTTTATTGCAGCGGTATCCCTTCAAGAATTTGGAGCTATAAACGCTACTGTACTTCGGTCAAACTTCAAAGCACTTGCCAATTTACCCAATCATATTGAACATCAGGCTCAAGTGGATCTTATACTCAGCTGCTTATATCACATATAGCCCAGGGTGAACTTTACAAATTGATTATATTTGACGTCCATTTTGAAAATATGATCAGAGGAAGAATGACCAATGAGAATGCAGTTTCACTGCTTACATCTCAGTATGGAAGGAACGAGGGACGACTTGCGACACGATAAGGAAAAAAACTAAAGACCTCACAGCCCTCACAAAACCAACAACTTCACACTACAAACATCCCACAATCCCTTTTCTTTTCTTTCATAATAAAGCCTGCCACTGGAACGGCTGGTGTAAGAATTGATCAGGTATGTTCAATTTTCATGCTGAAATTTACCATCTCTGGGAAGTAGTAATTCTTCCAATTCAATTCTTGAGCCTCTTGAAAATTATCAACTGTCCCCCTTCTCCTGCTGACATTTCAGTTTGAACTACGTAGTTCCTGAGCGTCTCAGACTACATAAGTGCTTATATGTGTCTATAGGTGTACAGAGACGCCTACGGCCTATCGACGCGAGCGCGGTTTCCGTCCGATGCACACATACAACGGGAAATACGCCTACGAAGGAAGATGTTAGCCGTCATCTTTCGGAATATCTGGAGCTCGCTTTCACCTTCAATGATGGATCATCAGCCTCTCTTCGAGCTTGTGCTACAAGGAGATGTACGTCTTGGATCGACATTCTAGACTTTGTTAGATTGAACAGCGGTAGTGGGACAGAAATAAATTGCCCTAGTCTCTCCGTGAATGGGTACACCGCAATGGAGCCTAAAAACTGTTGCACATTCTCTCTATTGGCAGTACCAATATTACAAGTCCTGGGGTCTGTTGTACAAATTTGTTATTGGGGAGCTTTCCTGCTAAATCGTTGTTTACTGACCGCTTGACCACTGAAATTTTTTTAAGTCAGTAGGGTATTCAATCACTACGCATAAGCTGTAAAACCTATGAAACAATTCATTATTTCTCCGTGGAGATATGAGAGCGCATTAATTGAGAGACTGTCCCATAGTGCCTGGAATTTCGAACAATATAAAATTAGAAGCTTACGCCACAAGTGTGGAGGGGAATCATTCTATGTTCAATGTCGACAAATCCTGCAGCTCTCAGCATATCTGGAAGTCGGAGTGGGATACGAAGATTTTTCACACCGTTCAAGCTCTCGAGGTACCTAGTGCTCCACTGCCTGAGTGCGTGGGCTTATTGTTTGGGTAGATCAGATACGACGTTTTAAGATTTTACATACTGGAGACAACTTACCATCTGTTAAACTTCCATTGTCTGATTGGGCATTGTGATATAGCTCCACCAGCTGGCACCACCCTCCAGGTCGAAGCACTCGACACATATCGCGAAGGTACCCATCCCATCTGTTCGCGTGTATACCTCCAGCCATCAATCGACTGTGGACGAGATCGAAGTTGTGAGCTTGAAAAGTGAATCTATTTCATGATGTTAGATCTATCCTAGCTTTTGATATCTTCCAGGACGAACTGATTGTTGAGATCGTCAACTTGCAAATACAAGTTTGCCGGCACACTTTCTGGTTGGAACGGGTATATATCGATCGCTATAACCTACACGGACATCAGCACTCGATCACTCGCATCGTTTTCATATCTCTAAGAAGCTCAGTTCTCTGCCTGATCAACATCCTGCACAAGTTTTTTATTTTCCACTTCTTTTTGGGTCCGGGACAGGTTATGTCGAATCTTGACTATGCTTGGGAGTGAAGGGGATGGGGGGGGGAACCTCGCATCCAGGATTCTGTATTGCAACGTCGATAGCCCAGCTGCCTGTTCCATAGCCACAGTCCAAAATTCTTCTGGGTCTGCTCAAACTCGGAAACAGCAGACGATTGTCGAATACTCTGTTCAAGACAGCATGCCAAACACGCAGTCTTTCCAGTTCGTCCTGCATCGATATCTTAGCTGAATCTTCCCAGATAGTATATGCTGACTGGATCTGTTACCTCATCGACAGGCTGGAAGTAAGTTAAGTTCGTTATGGCATACTGCTGGAAGTCCCGATTGTAATATGTGACCGTTTCGAAATAGGTGTTATCCACTTCGACTGTTTGAGATTCGGGATGACTGGGTAAAAAGTTTTTCCCTTAGCGATTTGTTTTCAGGGGCTATATAGTATAGTAAACCTACCTCGCCATTTTGACTTTTTTTTTTAAAGTCTAATTACCCAGAGTCGTGTAGTCGTTGTTCTGAAAAGTCTGCTTCGAGACAGTTGGTGGGGGTTAAAACTCGCACATTTTATGTTATCAAGGTTCGATATTTAGAGTAGTCTCTCAAACAATTAGCGATCCACACAATACTTCCTAGCAACCATGATTCTCAATATGGGGTATTCTCCCTGCAGAAGCACCCATGCATCTACATCGACTATTCGTCAACTCTTTCAAAACCTGGTGTGGTACGAGCATAAGCGGTTTGGAAACTCCAAATTTCGTAGGCCCTACATGGCCTGTATTCGTTCCTCCACGAATAGTAGGAACTCTATGGTGTATGGCACATATCAAGAGTGAAAATGGCAGTTTACAACAATAGACAATATCCACAGAAAGCGATTCCCATGAGAACTTCATCGAACTGATCATGTAGTCGAATAAAATAGCGCGCTTGTGCCTGTCAAATTTTGTTGGTCTAATTTATCGGGCTTCAACATAGAACGTCTATCGGTTGATTCTTACACTCTGCAAGGTTGAGCACTAGTACGTTTCTTTTATTCCCACGTTAATAGGAATCAAATATGAAAATCCGACGTGGTTGGCTCTTCTACGGCTTCTCAAACTTACCAATCAACTAGAAGCGGGGCTAGAAAGTGTTCAAATTTGCTTTGACTAGCACATTGTCTTTTCAAGCACCGCAGCCGGCTTTAAATGCTACTACTGGCTAACAAGCCGGGGCTAAGCTGTACTAAACCGACATTTGGCCATTCCCATAGAATCCCGAATAGTTTTTTCATAGCGACAAACAAAACCAGGCCATGATGTACCACGGACGGGTGTCAAAAGACCAGGCGCAACCTCTTGGAGCTCGTTCGTCACACCAGCATAAGTTTGAGTTGCGGAAATGCCAAGCCGATGGTTGCTGATTGCGGCTTTGGTATCCAAATTGTGAAGCCATGGGGTTATGGCTTTAGGATTCGAGACAAGCATGAGGTATATAAGAACCCTGACCTGTGGTTGAATGTTCACAGCAGCAGCCCCCGTTTCTTTCATATGAGGTTATGACCTACAGACGATCCAGTAAACAAGATAACATGATGTCCTGCTGACTGGATGTTCAAATTTAGGAGACCCGTTGTTGTATGCTATGTTAGACATGATACTAGCAATACCAAGAACTAAAACTTATTCTGGCTCGGGCCGCTGATTTTTGAACTAACAGCACAGATCTTCAGCTAATCATTCACCCTGTTGGATAGCCAAGCTACAACATACATCGAGTATGCTGGAGTGGAGCCAGACAAACAAACCGGCTCATTGGAACGACACCCCTCCAACATCCCAATCAATGCACCAAATTACGAGAGAGAGCAGTGTACGTTCATGGTTTACAAGAGCTATACTGGAGAGACGTATCATAAGCTTACTGGATGGTGGTGAACGGGAACCACGAATCTACCACCTAGTCAGGAAAGGTCGACCAGGGGAATTCCCATACTTGAAGTTTTATGGTTCATTGATGGCACAACTATCACCTGTCGAACTCATTGAGCAGCCCAACGAACGGTAGTCGACCCACTATGAAGACACAGTTAGCCTTACTTGTTTTGCCGCCATCATACGACCATGATATGCGCTCGGATGACCGGTACTTCGCTCCCATGCATCTCTGTGGCGTCCTGAAACAATGGGCCTCGGATGATCCGTCCAGGAACTGAAGCTTAGCACGCTCATCAGACCTCAAACTTAAGATTAAATCCCGAAATCCTCAAGCGGGTAATTCTTAAATCCAAGGTTTTTGAAAATCTAATGCGCTTGACAAATGGAATAGCTCTATTGGCTCAAATTTTATGTAAGTTTAGGGTTTTGCCGCCGGAGGATATCCTACGGCAGCATCGTGAAGAAGCATCGGACTGAAAAGCTAGCTGGGGGCTGTTGAGTGGGCTGTTGAGTGATGAAAATTTTAAATGAGATTTTTTTCGTCGCTAGGCCCTGTGCTTCGCGACCGAGTAATTTGGTCTCTTTTCGAAGGGAGTGTTGATGCAGCCCTTTATATGCGTTATTGAACCGGCGGTGCGGTAGTTTGAACCCATCTCGGATCATGAGACGCGTATTCGGCAGTGGAGGTAGGTGGTGGGACTCGACGGACCATAACGACGGGACGAGAATACGCCCAAGACTTAAAACGGTTGTTCTGGGCGGCAGTCTCCTATTATACGTTGTAATAATTTGTGGGTTGCTTTACCAGCTCACAATCAGTTACGTTTGTGGCTTCGGAAGTTGTGGCCGTGGGGATCCACTGGTGAGAATCAAATATCTGGGTTTTGGGGGCTTGGCACGAAGCTTTCTTGGGATGCATGTGGAAAGGGGGGTGACACATCGGACTTGACCTCCGCGAAGGGATTTCATCCATGGGATTGTTCAATAGTGCAGAATCCTCTGAACCTTATAGGTTGTATTGGTTGATAATGCCAATTATTAATAATTCATGTCCCACAGTGTAATCCTAGGTGTCCCCTCATTTACTGATTTACACTTTGGCCCTGGGATTGTTATGGAGACGTGGAAATTTATGTTGTTCAAGTTGCAAAAGAAAATCATATTCATCTCGATGCATCATTCTTCCCTTTTGCTTTTGGTACGCGACACCTGATACTGGATCTGAATACATTATGCCGTGAATGACGAAAGAAAACCCTCCCCGAAAATCTCCAAAACGCCACGCATAATTCCATTATAGTAAGCTTGAAATAGAATTGTGCCCTGAAAGTCAGTGGGTATTCTAACGACTGTCTGTTTTGCCGATGCTGCGTTTGCCGGAGAACTAATTGTACACACGTTAGCACAGTTCTTGTCAAGATGTTTGAGATGCCGTTTTGAGACACAATGAGGAGAGTGAGGGGGATTAGACATACCAAATGCTTAGGTCTGACACCAGCAACATGCCTATCAGCTTCACCTTGTCTCGCCATACGATTCATCTTTCTCTGGCCGAGTTTCTGGGCACGCTCAGCCTTTGTCTTGGACTCCTCGTTTCCTGCGACACCATCATCTCTTCTGTTTGCCTGACTTCTGGCCCTACTCTTGGCGCGCATCTTAGCCTCATATGCAGGATCATCAACATCCATAGCATCTTCAGTTTGTGCACGGCTGCGTACTTGACTGCGGCCTCTAGATTGGGAGCGGGCACGGGCGACAAGAGATGTGGTGTCGTGACCGAGAGAGTCGAGATGGTCTTCCATCTCGGAGAGCTTCTTGCGAGTGGCGGAGCGGGGAATGAGGGCACGGTTCTTGAGGGATTTCTTCATCTTAGCATCGTTCTTGATGAGTTCGCGTTTCTCGCGGATAAGGTCGGCCTTCATACGGATCTCGGCGTCTTCGGCATCCTCGAGGTCGTCGTCGGAGTCGTAGTATCCTTCTGCTTCGAGTTTCTCTTCTTCCTCCTCTAAGCTGGCCAATTTGGCCTCGATATCGGGGTCCACGAAATCGTAAACGTTCTTTCCGTCGAAGATTTCGGGGATCTTGTCATGCTTCCACTCATCATTCTCGAGCATGTACTTATCCTTCAAATCTACATTGTAAACTCCAGCTCCACCATTCTCTTCCTCGAGATCACGAGCAAGCTTAATGCGCTCTGGATCGCTTCTGTCATACTTCTTCTTGGCCAAGGCAGCTTCTGGAATGGAATGTTCTCGGACAATACCATCCATAGGTCTCGCAACGTGAATTCTTGCAAGAACATCACCTAACCTTCCGCCAACAGCACCACTGCTGTTGGTACCAGCCTTGAGCTTTTGAGCAACACGATCCGCGATCAGACGCTCGCATGCGGCGTTCTTTACTTCTTGAACTCCCTCAGCAGTTGTGCAAGAGAGTTGCAGCATCTCAACATCTCCAGGCTTAAGAAGGTCCTGAAGTTGAGCCTGAGTTTCTGGGTCCAAGTCTTCGGGGCGTGTGACATCAATCTTGTTGATGACAATAAAAACGAGTTTGTTGGCGAAAAGAGGTTTGATACTCAAGAAAAGCTGCATTTGCGCTTGAACGGTATAGCCACACTGTTCAGACAAATCCATGAAGTAAAGAATGGCAGATCTCAAATGCGCAATGGCAGTGATAGATTGCATTTCAATTGTGTTCATCTCTTCCAAAGGATGATCCAATATACCGGGCGTATCAATTGCTTGGAATCTTAAATATTTGTAATCGAAATGACCGACGAACAAACTCTTGGTGGTGAAAGCATATGGCTGAACATCGACATCGGCCCTGGTGACACTCTTCAAGAAACTAGACTTTCCGACGTTGGGATAACCACAGATCAAAAGCGTTCTCGTATTTGGGTCGATCGATGGAAGACGACCGAGATGCTGACGAACTTGGTCGAGATACAGGAGAGGATCCTTCAATCTTTTGCAAATGGTGGCCATTCGTCCCAATGCAGCACGCTTAAGCTGCTTACATTGGAAAAGGGATTGACCATATTTGAGAAGTCGAACATAATCGCGAGAAACGATCTCAATGAGATGTTTAGCGGTCGACAATTGTCCTAGAGCAATTCGGAAATGGTCGGCATCGTAGAGAGTGTTGAGAAGATCTTTGTGGAACGGGTGGATATCTTGTAATCGTGGGAATCCGTCCAAAATGAGAGAGAGCTTCTCGGAGAAAGTCTCTGCTGTGAATTTTACCTTTCTGGTATAGAAACCTGACACAAGTTAGTTAGTTGAAAATCTCGTCGCGGAGGCAAATTGATTTTGTACCTCTAATTCTGGTAATTTGAAATCCTGAACGAATTTGTGTGGGCAATCGTCTCTGTGTTCTGCTCAACACAATATCGAGGAACTCCTGGGAGGTGGGAACCGGTTGAATATCCTTCCAGGTGGTCTTCATGATGGGCAAATGGTATCAATGAAGAAATGGAAGTATTGATGGGGTTGTTCAAACTTCGGTTTGAAGTTCGTTCTCTCGATAAGAATTTGGATAAATTTTTTTGCTTAGTGCCTCAGAAAAATAACCACACTAGTGTATCTTATCGCTAGCCGAGAACATCATATTTAGAGTTATAATGGTGTGACTTTATCCAATTCTATCCATGTTACAACTACATTATGAGTTTTCACTCCAACCCTATCAGAACAACTTGCGCTGTTGAGATTGAAATATAAAAAATTGGGGAAGATGTACAGGAAACTGTTGTACATGTATGCCTGCTTATACGCAATCTCAATCATCGATGTTTGAGTTATATTGGAAGAGAAAGTACACAATTATCTTCATGTGGTGTGGCTCAGAAGATATTGCGGCGTCGACCTATCCATGTAGGATAAGAGGTAACTTGTAAGCATACTCGAGTACAGGATTAATCCTTAAACTTTTTCAATTAGAATTAAATTTGATATTTCAATCTTCGTACAATTGAAGCCAATTGTATATTTACAGTTCATAACATTCTCATTGAAATATTGAAGTAAGATTGATACTCGATCAATTTGATATTGAATTCTCTAAAAAAGGCTATATGGTACTGATTGTACATTTCCCTCACAGCCACCTATTCCCCACCATAATACTTCTTAGGTGCATCCAATGAGGGGGACGAAAAATTAATTTCCCCTCCATGACATAGACAATCAACACATTTCACCTCTCTTCAGACGACACAAAAGAACTCCTTAAGTTCCACTCGCACAAGAACTCTCGCACCCCACTCATTTATTTCTCACCTTACACACATCCGTCATGTCCAACCCCTCTCTCTCCCCCTACAAAGCGGAATTCCTCAAAGCCGCAATCGATGGCGGGGTCCTAAAGTTTGGCAGCTTCGAATTAAAATCCAAACGAATCTCCCCCTACTTTTTCAACGCCGGCGATTTCTACCGCGCTGATCTTCTCCGCGCAATCTCCACCGCATATGCAAAGACTATTATCGAAGCACAGGAGGCAAAGGTTCTTGATTTCGATATTGTGTTTGGACCTGCATACAAGGGCATTCCTCTGGCGACAGCCACGGTGGACAAGTTGGCTGATTTGGACCCAAAATACAATACCATGTGCTATTCGTTTGATAGAAAGGAAGCAAAGGATCATGGGGAGGGAGGAAATATTGTGGGCGCTCCGTTGAAGGGAAAGAGGGTCTTAATTGTGGATGATGTTGTGACTGCTGGGACCGCGAAGAGGGAGGCTATTGATAAGATTCGCAAGGAAGGTGGCATTGTGGCTGGTATTTTGGTCGCATTGGACCGGATGGAGAAATTACCATCGCCAAGCGGAGACGATAGTGCCCCAATGCCAAGTGCGATTGGGGAGATCAGAAAAGAATATGGGATTCCGGTTCTGTCTATTTTGACATTGGACGATATCATTGGAGGTCTCAAAGGCATTGCTTCGGAGGAAGATATCAAGAATATGGAAGAGTATAGGGCTAAGTACAAGGCCAGCGATTGATATATCTAAAACCCTGTTCATTAACCAAGATAGCCGTGAATATACCAATTCGCCAAGCTTTTAAACTACTTTGTGCTATTTTATTATCAGGTAACAATGGCAAACGCGTGTGAACCAAATAAATTTGTAAAGGGTATATCTCTCTAACCATAAGCCGTTCGTGCTTCAGGGGTCTTAAGATTATAAACCTTGTTACATGTCAGCAAATATATATTCAAGGCTTTCGAGAATATGTGACTTACCATATCATACCAGCCGCCACCACCAAATTGAGCCTCGCTCTTCCCTTTCTCCGTGAAGCCAAGCATCTTGTAGAAATTCACTTTGTGCTGGATGAAGGTTAGTAAATAATGTTACACCTAGATATAAACATTGTGATCAGAGCAGCCAACTTACATCATGTGCAATGAGAACTAGCCTATCAGCAATTCCAGCACCGTTCATTTGCTGCATATACGCAGCCATGAGTATCTTCCCCAGTCCTCGTCCTTGGAAAGCGGGTAAAATAGCAACCGAGTGGAGGACAATCGTTCGTCCATATTCTTGGTGGCCCAATTTCGTACGTGGCGGTTTGGAAGCCTCCCAGCCTTCCGGAACACCCATGGATGCATCCGAAGCTGTCAAGTCATGTGTCTTGGTTGCGATGACATGGCCGATGAGAACACTAATTGCTCCATTCTGTCGACTTGTTTCAACAGGATGACCTGTGGCAAGAGTCTCGATTTTGGGATCAGAGCCAGGTGCCATGGTGCAGAAAATACCCAGACATAGCTCACCACATCTGTTTAGTCTATATCTCAGCTGCTTGGAGGTTAGCCACGTCAAGATTCTCAAAGTAGGAAGAATTATGATGTGAATGAAGTGAATGACCAACCTTTTCTCTAGATGCCCTTTCATTTGGGTCTAAGAAAGCGGTATTCTCGAGGGTCAAAACAGACTCCAAATCGGAGGTGGTAAGAGGTCGAGTGTAGGGATGAATATCCCGATGAGAATTGAGAAACATATGGAAGGATTTGTTTTGTTGATCGTCAGGTATAATTACAAAACCTCTTTGAGCTTCTTGTGGTGTGACAGGATTAGGACTCTCGGACAAAATAGGTGTTTGAGGTGTACCTTCACATTGGTCAATTTCCGACATAATTTTTGCTTCTACCTAGGCTATGACGGGGAACCCGTAGGATGGCTACTAGGTAGTTATAGACAGAAATTGTGAAATTGTAAATGGTTCTAGATTCGAATGATTACCTAAGTGTGAATGGTGAAGTCCGACTGGTCCGAATCACGCATATGGATATGGATATGGATATGCTTGATAAGATTTGAGGGTTGCGTGAGCGTCCATTCACTTCATTTTGATTGAATGATTGAATGGTTGATTAATGATTGATTGAAATGAATTCTGATGGAAGTGAAGCCGAGTCAAAGTCAGAAAGGAAATAAGCAGGTATATGCAAACTAAAGGCAACAGAGAACAAACAGAAATAGCCTTGTTTTGATGTGATCATGTGCTTTGATTCTACAAATAAGACTACACCTACGGTATTTAAGTACCTTTGTATTTGTATTATATATAATAGTACTCGAGTATCTAGATATAATATATATAGTTCTCAATACTACCCTCATCCTCAATCTTTAGTTTAAAAATATAACGATTCTTTTTGACGAATGAAGACATTACTCGAGTACAATGATGTATATAACTATTGTTAAAAGTTCAGTTGTCTAGAATCTCGATTCTTTCAGACTTAACTATTTTTATTTTATTTTCCAGATGTATTTCTCGATTACTACTCATACACAGTCTTATACAGTCTCATACAAGTAAATACAATCCTTAATCCGTGCCTGTTCAAGACCATCGCCCACAATGCACAGTTCCAACTCATCAGGGTAGACATTGTCAGTATGAAAGTCTATCAGGACATGCTTACCAGCCTGGATAACCGACTGCAGTAAAATGGTAGTCAGCTCCTTGTCTCGCCTTGCGCACTCATAGTACTCGTATCACTCGTGGCCCACATAAGCACGCAGATCGATACCCTTTTTGGCTGTTCGGCGCTCCAGATTTTCGACATAGTAGTTCTTATTTATGGTCGAGCCCACCACTTCGCGCTGCGCCGATTGCTGCCAAAACAGCGTGTGCAGGTCTAGTGTAAGCTCATCCCATAGCAGCCTACAGTCTGCAGCTATACAAGCCATAGCGACCTGAAGCCGCATGTCAGGGTATTGGCGAGCTAATTCGCGCAGTGTTGCCTCTTGCGGGGGGGGGGGCATCAAATCATAAAGGGCATGGACGGTTTAGGCGTTATGGTTGTAGTAGTGGTAAATCGTGACAAGTCGTTGACCATGATGAAGCAAGCTAAAATGGCTGTTACGATGGCGAAATGTTCTGTGCCAGGGGAAGGCTATGAATATGAGGAGAAGAGGTGTCGCCGAAGCTATAATCTTCGGTGATATTGAAATAATGCGATGTCGCTGTCCATCACTCATTCCAAACTTCGATCGTCACATTTAACGACGACGACGAGAGCACTGCTGTGTCGTTATTGCTATGCGTGGAGCTTCCCAATTAACCAAGCGCGTATAATTGTCAAGACAGCGCCGCAACGTGTCGGTTCACACGTGATGAGTTCAAAGATCTCCTTCGAACCGACAACACTCTATGCTTATTAGCAATAAGATATCCGAAAGTAAATTCAGTTCGCGGTAAAAGTCAACATAGCCGCCAACTGCACATGCTTGACCAACGTTGTACCGCATGTCAGGATATCTCTGAACCAGCTCACGATGTACGTCAAAAATTGCAACGTGTGGATACCAGATGCAGTATGGCTTCTCCTCATCATCTGTCAAAAGTGGAATGTTATTGCTCAAGATCAAGCGGGCGTTCCTGACGCGGGCGAAGACTTTATCGACTTGATAATCTTGAGGCTTAGATTTAGAAGCAGAAGAAGGGTAGTAGATTTAAATCTGAATGAGACAATTGTACTCTAGTATGCGAACGCGAACGAGCGTACGAACAAATCGAGTGACTCCCTATTTTCTCGCCAAATCTTTTGTATTCCGACAAATTGACCTACCCCCATAAATAGGGGTTGTGAATAACCTCAATTTTAACAACTCATTCTTTTGATATCTTGTCACGTAGTCTGCCCTTTTAAGATAACAAAAACTAGGTTTTCAAATGTCCCCTATCAGATCTCCACAATGATACATTTTAAATCCCTAAGTTGGGTAGAAAATTAGCTAAGAAACGAGGGAAATTGTACCAACCTTTGAAGCAACTTCATTACTAAGAACTAACGTGGATCTCCCAAATTATCCTCTTTCATCAGCCCATGTCCATGAGTTTCGTCGTCGGATACGGGTATGATGCGTTGAAGTAACCAAGTATCAGCCAGCCAAATCAGTAGCTAGTCAATACCTAGGTTATCTCATCTATTTTGGATGATTCTGATCAATTTCACATAACAAACCCATCAAAGCTTTATGATATGCACTGCCACCAAAAAAAGAATACGAATCACTCACCAAGCCTTCCTGCTGCCGACGACTTGGTCATCGCTCATGAAAGCAAGCAGAAAGGGCAAACAAATGATTATGGAACTTTCTGCAGTTCGTATAGGTATACTACACAGAGTTTGCCATGTACATTAATAAAATTTCCCCATTTATATCCCGTCCGCTTCTATCTCAAGCGATACCCCGGTACCGGTACTCCGTACTGTGGTTGTCAGCCTCCTTCTCGTCATACCTACCTAGAACACCTAGATAGATAGTTACCTAGGTAGATACCAGAACGTGGAAACCAAGCTCAGACCAAAAAAGTAAAAAACCCCTCTACCATCTCAACTTCAAACATCAATCTTTCCATATATTTAAGTAAGACTTACATTTTTACCTTTTTCAGATCAAGAACCAGAATCTTCACACCAATTTCCACCTTCTAAGATCTCTCAATATCAAAAAGTACACATAATACCGCCGCAGAAGTTCAATCTTTACCTTTACGTCACAATAATCCTCAATATGTTCGTTCAAGATTTCTAAGAGTGTTTATATTGTAAGCTGAAGCTGATCTGTTACAATTAGGCGCATCACTTTGACCATCAACGCTCCTACAGATGACGATGCGGATCTCATATCTCTCGAAATACCCCAAGACACCACAGTAGGCACTTTAAAGGAATCTGTCCAAGCCGAATCTCGCATCCCTAAAAGAGATCAACATCTATATCATAATGGACAACTGCTCAATGATGATAACAAAACCATGGAACAACTACAGATCGGCGATGGAGAGATGCTTGCTCTACATGTTCGGGAATATAGGGATCCTCCCGCTGCCTCAGCTCCACGAGCTTCGCAACACCCTGCTCGTGCACAACCCCAAGGAAGAGGAGGTCAAGCACCCCAACCAGATCCAGAGACAATTCGATTACAATTATTGGGAAATCCGGAAATGAGACAACAGCTCACTCATCAGAACCCAGAATTGGCGGCTGCCGCGGAGAACCCAGAGAGATTTGCAGCAATACTCAATCAGATGCGGAATCAAGAAGCGGAGGATCAAGCTAGGCGGAGACAGCAGATTGCGGATTTGAATGCTGATCCCTTTGATATTGATGCGCAGATGAGGATTGCGGAGATGATACGTGAGGAGCGTGTACAGGAGAATTTACAGAATGCTATTGAACATAATCCCGAAGGTAGGTTTCGCATCCCATGCTACATGCGCTAAGATCCTAACCCGATCAATCAATAGTATTCGGTCGTGTCCATATGTTATACATCAATGTCGAGGTCAATGGGCATAAAGTCAAAGCATTCGTCGACTCCGGTGCCCAAGCTACGATCATGTCCCCCAAATGTGCCGAAGATTGCGGTATAATGCGACTCGTCGACAAACGGTTCGCAGGAATAGCCCGTGGAGTCGGAACCGCCGCCATTCTCGGACGGGTACACTCTGCTCAGATTAAAATCGACAGTATGTTCCTACCTTGCAGCTTCACGGTTATGGAAGGGAAAGACGTCGATTTACTCTTAGGCTTGGATATGTTGAAGAGGCATCAAGCTTGCATAGATCTGTCGAAGGATAAACTCATCATCCAGGGGGTAGAGGTTAGCTTCTTGGGAGAGGCGGACATTCCAAAAAATATGGAGGATGAGAGGGCTGAGGAACCACAACTTGCAGGACCGGGAGGCACGACCATTGGAGCAAAAACTGGCGCGGTTTCGGGACCATCGAACGAGCAACAAGCACCACCGGCCGCGGCACAAACACCAGCCATTTCTTCTGCTCCACCCGCTCCACCACAACAGCAACAACAGCAACAACAACAGCAGCAGCAGCAGCAGCCGTCATTTCCAGCAGAGAGTATAGATCAATTGGTGGCATTGGGATTCTCGCGCGATGAAGCCATCAATGCACTGGCGGCTTGTGGGGGTGATGTTCAATATGCGGCTGGTCTTCTATTTCAAGGATAGGATATAATAGGGGGTGTGAGGAAGGGACGGATGGGATAGGGGGTGGGTTTATAAGAAAGAAAATA
Source organism: Sclerotinia borealis F-4128 (assembly GCA_000503235.1). Taxonomy (NCBI): domain Eukaryota; kingdom Fungi; phylum Ascomycota; class Leotiomycetes; order Helotiales; family Sclerotiniaceae; genus Sclerotinia; species Sclerotinia borealis. Next base: position 255,833 of record KI628548.1, read on the forward strand.
CGCTCTATGTATGGTTAGTAAGGCGTAACATAGCGAAAGGAAAGCATGGCAGTCAGAAAGGAGAAGAGTCAGGGGACATAGGACTTGATCTTTTGATGATGTGGTCTGGCGATCAATATTCAATAGTAAGCTGGCGTTAGCATAGCAAACATGTGGCTGGGTGCAAGTAATTTTTCTTCCTTGTTCTATATATGCTCTATATGTGTGTGATGTGCTGTTACAAATTAGGCAAATGCGGTTCGTACACATGTGCTAATACATGGGATTCATGACGCATGCATTTGCCCGCAGTAATGGCACTTCTATCCTCCAAACCGGTGTCTTTCCTCATCTTAATTTATAGACACAAGGTTTCAAAACCGCCGCCTCGCTCACAACATGCACCTCCTCGGGCTCCTCCAAAAACTTGGTCTTGGGCTTCTTCTTCCATGATTCTTTCTCTGGCATACCCTTGGGAACCGGTACACATTTTCCCTTGATGGGCGTTGAACCCTTGACAAAATGCATCTTGACAAACATCTTGTTACTTAGATCTACCGATTTTTCAGTCTGCAGGACAAATCCTCGTTTGCTGAGGACCTCCACGAAAGCAGATACGTCGGTTTCTTGCTTGGAGTCTTCTTGGCCATCGACGTGGACTATGAGATCTGCCGCATTTGCTTCGTCGTCGGCGGCTTTCACGGCCTTTTTATTGATGGGTTGGTTCTTTTTGCGGTGGCCTACGCTGTGCTCAACGACTTTCTTATTGTTTCCTCCGACGCGGCCGAATCGGGACTTGATCTCGGCGATCCAGAGTTCGCCTTTCCAGCGGAGAATGCGGAAGGCTTCTTCGATGAAGTCTATCCAGTTGGTGCCCATGAGCGCGAGACAGAAAATCGCAATATCGATACTTTCATCTGCGAGGGGGAGATTCGCAATATCGGCACGGGTGACGAGGGCACTCGGACTTTGGAGATCAAAACTGTGAACTTTGAGGTTGAGTTTCTTGAGGTCTTTTTGAAGACCAGTAGAGAGAGTTGCGTCGCCGCACCCGAGATCAGCAATGCGACATGTGCCGTCTGTTCTTGGTAATGGCGTGAGATCGGTTTTCTCCTGAGCCGGCTGGCCTCGCATGTCTCGTCTAAGTTTCCCGCGCTGGCAGATTTGGAGAGCGTAACCGTCGACGGGATTTTCAGGCCAGACTTCTACTTGACGGCGGAAACCTTCGTGGTATTCGGTGAACATTTCGGGGTTTTGTTGGAAGGTGGCAAGAGATTCGGTGGACGGTGTAGTATAAAGAGATTGATTAAGGTGACGGAAGCGAGCGGAGATGAGCTTTTGTCGCATGGAAGTTTGGAGCGGTGTTAATTTTGCAACAGGCTTGGGGGGTTGGGGAGGTTTGATCGAGGCAGCATTGGGAGTATCGACTTTCGTGGGTTGATTATTGTCGGATGGCTTCGAGTCCTTATCCTTCTTCTTTTGTTTCTTATCAATCTTGGATTCTGAAGCTTCTATCGCTTCGTTCGCAGGTTCTGTTGATCCATTCTCAATTTCGTCTGCGCCGGTTACCTTGGCTATCTTCTCTTTCTTCTCCTTCTTTTCACCATCCTTCTCAACGTTCTTTACTTTCTTTGCCTTTGGCTTGCCTTCAATGACCGATTCCCATAATTCCGACAAGTTCGCTGCGTTCACATCGGGATTCTTTGCGCGTTTACGTTTCTTGCTGGATTTCGTCTCAACAGACACTCCTTCCTCCTCAGCTTTTGATATTGTAGCAACAGGCGCTGTGGTCTGTGTTTTCAGCAGACTCGATGAGACTGACCATCCTGGAACTGCAAACATTGTCTTAAAATATCAAACACTTGATGTTGTCAAAGTTGATAGTCGTAGATCAACAAGATATTCAGATATTCTGGACTTTTTTTTCTTCGCGATAAACTTGATAACAACCATAGATTTTTTACCCCACATTTCTACTCTAGCTCATTAGTGCCGGAATCTAATTAACCGAACCGAATGGTGGTGATCGATTGACAGAATCAACCTCGGAAAGCATTTACTTTCTGATTTCAGCATCTCTGGTTGTTGATATGTCATTTTGATGTCAATTGGTCTTGACTTCTTCCTTTTGATACCATAATTTTTGTGTTGTGGGCTTCTCGCTATCCGATCCCTTTCATTTCTTGTCACTTGCGGTGACATTCATTTGGCAATGATATCCTGGTTGACCGAGGATGTATGCTTGTCCCGGAGACCACTGGTGGCCTGGATAAAGGTAAGGAAATCTACACATTGATACCTGCCCAGGTGACATCCTAATATCTGATGGCGAATGCTCAGTGCTCACTATGTAAGAACCTCTTGTGTAGTGCTGATCTAAAATAGAACCACTATAGCTGTAGATCATAACGGGAGGATGAAACGGTCAGCTATTACCAGGCTGACGGGCGGGCGAGCCGAATTGTCTTTGGGTCAGTCGGACAAGGGGCGATTTCGGTAGTGGCTTTTGCCCATATGGATGTGAATAGATACACATTAGTATCCTCGGCTTGTCATCCTTAATATGTGTTGGAGTCTTGGAGAAAACTTGTAGAGGGGCTTTGAAACATCTCATAATCTCCTGATATACATACCAGGACTAAAGTATTGAAGCCGCAAAAGGTTCAGTATCGGTTACAAGCATGGTCTGGATGGTGATATCCGCAGTTAGCCCCCAGCCTTTGGTTGTAAGCTTTCTCCGGGGATAACCTACACAATAGAAAAGAAGGTTTAAGTACGGTATGGCAGATTGACAAAGCGCGTAGAGTTATACTGTAAGGCTGTATCTAGCAACATCTGTTGTCTATTTTATACTTCAACTATCAACTACTGGTAAGTTGACAGTACCGGTACCGGGTATTGATCTACTCGAGTATCTCAACCGCCAATAAATACTGTAGTTCTCTTTCAAGTTTTCTACTTCGAAATGCGAGAGATGTAGTATCAACAGTTTTATTCGGGTGCCTAAGTTTGATGACAAGCCCTTCTTCAAGCCCATAAGCCTAAGTTTATTGATCTTCATAAGCTCTAGCCAATGGTATCCCATCCCACATGGCCCTGAATTTGAAGATATTTTGGGCATCCTTTTTCGCCTGACAGCCACTAAGATGTCTAAGAGATCACCACTCAGAAGATCTACTCTAGTTTAGGTTAAGCTTGGTCCCACCAAATATGCCTCAACCGCAGGGAAATCACGGACCCCACTGGCAAAACACAACATTGATGAAGTGAGATCTATGAAGTGAAGAACTGGATGCATCTTTTCCTTCAAATAACCTTTTCAACGCCTTTCCTCAGTTTGCCTTTTGCTATCGCCATCGCCATCGCCATCGTTTTCACTCTTATCATTGCCACTACATCCTCAACCTTACCTAGCTGAGCAACCAAACCATTTTCAGAACCTTCTTATCCAGCTATTATCAAATCCTAGTCAGATCCCACTTAGGTACAGTACCGGTACTGTACCGGTACCACCCCATAGAAAACTTATCACCTGCAATCGCATACACTACCAACGTCCACGCATAACCGGCTATACTTCATTAGGCATGACACATTTTGTATTTGAACTGAAGTTACAAATTTGCAATGACCCTTACCCCTTAGGAGACACAAACTAGTTACCTGTTGTTGATACTCCTTCGTGGTGGCAACTGCGCACGCCATTGCCCCAATCTCACCGACCTGTTCCAATCGTTGTAGTATATAATCTGGTCTTCCAAGCTCACAAGTAAAGCTACCGAGACTTGACGTTTCGCAAAGTTTCACGGGTACTACCAAAGACGAATCATGAGATTTGAAGAGGGGAGATATATCTTTCATTGAGTCGACGTCCATGGTCAATTTCAAGATGGCTTCAAGGAAGCTACATGCTATTGAAAATGATAAAAAGGAGGAAAAACTCGCCGGTATAAGAAAACCTGGTTCTAAGGCTCAGGGTAGGAAAAGAACGAAAACAGGATGTGCAAGTGAGTTTACGGGTACAGCATCTGGCGTGTGCCCATCAAGTGACTAATATATCGACTTGGCTCTTAGCATGCCGAAAACGCCGTATCAAATGCGGGGAGGAGAAACCAACATGTCAAAACTGTTCCAAGTCCAAAAGGCACTGTGAGGGCTACAATCAGAGACTTGTATTCAAGGACCCTTTGAGTGCAACCCGAGGGCCATTCGCCAATTCATCCCAGGTCAATTTCTCATCATCGGGATCTGGCCGTACAAATCAACGTGGTGTTGAAGCTTCGAATTCCGCTACTCTGGCGCAGGGGCAATTAGCGAATCTTGCACCAAGACCAGGTGATTCGGGTATATGTAATAAACCCCCACCCAGGTCTGTCAACGAGACAAATCCTGGCTTTGAGCAAAGCATACATGTCTTTTCTGGTCGCCCGAATCATACTTTGGGTATCAAAGGGAGCACTTCTCAAGAAATTCCAGAGGTGACGTCGAGCTACAGCGATACCGTAGATCGTTCATACCTACCGAGTCCCGAAGACAGATCACCCCCAAATCCCGGACCAACTCATTATGATTTCAATGCTATTTTTGAGCAGCAGTCGCCGCCCGAGGGACATCAAATACCCGTTACGGGACTTAGTCCGTTGAAATGGATTGCCAATCAAAATAGTGAATCTCATTCCTATCCTCCTCAAGAAGATGCCCATAATCCCAATACACAATTTACGCTTCCCACACCACCCACGGTGACCACTCTCAGCGATTCAAGCTGGCAGAAACCCGCTTTTTCTCATCCACCCGAGATAAGCTCAAGCATATCTTACATCCCGATTACAACCCAAGTGACACACAGTATGGAACCAGCTTATACACCTCACCTTGAGATGCCGCATAACTTCAGTCAAGCATCGGAAGGGAACTCTTCATCTCATGCCAGTGCAAATCAAAACACCGTCAACGACAGTAATTTTCCCGAAGAGAGATACCGAAATGAACGATTGTTCGATGATGATGAAATGAGCATGGATGATTATGCAACAGATGACTTGGAACATGATACTTTCGAGGGTAACAACATGCACCATGGCATTGGGCCGGTGATTGCACTTCAAGCTCGACAGAATAGGCAGGATCAAAACCTTCGTTCTTTCACCTCGCTGATAAATCGATCCGACATGTTATCGGCTTACAATCCTTCCCTCCGACTGTCTCCGCTAAATGACAGTATGACGGCTAGAATATTTTGTCATTTCATCAACGTGACTGGACCCAGTATATCGATGTTCGAGCGAAATCCCGCCAATCCCTCTTTAATATTTCAGGGGAAATCCATACCATCTTCTCAGCAACACATCTGGACTTACACAGTTCCAATGCTTGCTTTGAAGAATGAAGCACTTCTTCACGCAATACTCGCCATAGCCAGTCTTCATATTGCGAAGCTGCAAAACTCCCACATAACTGCATCTTTGAAGCACTACGCAATTGCTTTACGAAGGATTGCAAAGAGCGTCAACATACCTGGGCGCCGAGAACAACCTGCTATTTTGGCTGCAACAATGTTGCTCTCATTCTACGAGTGCTGGTGTGCTGACCATCAAAAGTGGAGTAACCATCTACTTGGGACGAGAACTCTTGTAAGAGACATTGATTTTACTGGCATGACTCATCATCTGAAGATAATGAGGGCACAGTTGCGTAACGAAGACCGCGCTCGCTATCGTGAAGAGCAGATACACATGGGTACAACATATTTTGAAGACAAACGCAGATTTGCAGCTTCATTGGAAGATGTGGACGAAAACATTGTTGGGGTTTTGATGGGTCGAAGACTGCGTTATGATGAGTATGGACATATAATCGACGATGTTTCGGATCACACCGAAGACAGAGTTTACAGCCCTAAGGATATTGAAACTTATGAAATGCAACGCGATCTTGTGTGGTGGTACTTCAAACAAGACGTTTACCAAAGTATATTAGGTGGCGGAAAACTCTTCACGGAATATGACCGGTGGAGTCTTTGCCCCCCGCGTGCTCCCCTTGGACGAAGAGATGCAGTATACGGCACGTTTGATCATCTCATTCTTTTAATGGGACGACTTGCAGATTTCGCTTCAAAAGACTTGAAAAGGAAGACACGAGCCATGAAGGCTGCTAATAACCCCATAAGTAATCAAATGCCAAATTTTGCAGGCATGGTACCAAATGTCAAAGAGCCAACGCTTCCCATGGGGTTCTCACCAACATATAGTGTCTCTCCTCAAAGCTCAGAAGCAGACGATGTGGATCTTGAAGCTCGACGGCTCGAAGCTGAAGATGAATGGCAAGATATTCGCAATGCCTTTAGTGTACTTGAAGATCACTTTGGTGAAGACTTTCAACCTTTGGGTGAAGAATTCTCAACGCCAGCGCAAACCCCCTTCGGTCCAGCTCTGCAGTACCGAACTTATGGCATTTCTGGCATCTGGATGAACTATTACATGGGTCTCATTTCTTGTCACCGGTCTCATCCTTCTATGCCACCTGCAGCAATGGTAGCTGCAGGTATGGCGGCTCGTAAGACAGCGTTTTTCGCGAATGAAATCGGGCGAATCGCCGCCGGTATTGCACCAGACCTAAGCATGACAACTCAAGTCAATCCAGGCGTTGGTGCAGCACTTATGGAAAGTTCTACCTGCCTATTTCTGTCGGGTGTCCAAGTGAGTTCGCAATCTTTAAGTGTCGTCTTCTCGTGCTGACCGCGTGTAGTATCAAAATGTAGATCAGAGGACGTGGCTAATATGCCGGCTTAAAGATGTGGCTCGTCTGACGGGCTGGGAAACAGCACTTGCAAGTATGTGAACTCTTTGAACTCTTTATCTCTTGTGAATCTAATGAGATCTCTTCAAACTCTGACCACTCTTTAGTTGCAACCGGCTGTGAGACATCTTGGGTCAAAGCTGGAGAGATGGGGAGAGGTCCACCATACGAAAGAACGAGGGATGAGCGAGTAGCACCACAAATGTGGAATTTTACACGAAATGTTGAAAGAGTTGTACGAGAGCAAAAAGCCACTGAACAGAAATTGGTAATTGGCACCCATGAGAGAATTCATTATGCACTCGGCGTCTTAGGCGTCCAGGACCATTTTGAAAATCTAGATCTAGATTCATGATCAACTAGAGCTAAACAACGTTGATGACGAATTATGGAATATAACCACAAACTCATCGGTTATCACCAGGAAGGCATACTTCTGGAAGTCTTAACTTCCATTCCTAAGTATGGCAGTCGCGAACATAGGCAATTTATCAGGTGTCGCTGCCACTTTCAGCATATGTCCATTATATTAAGTAGGTACCTGTTTACTTCAAGTAAACAACCATCATCTCCCGCACCTCCAAATACGTTCAACTCGCATTTCGATCAATACCTCACCAATAACGAAGGCAGGCATCATGTTTCTTAGTAAAGGAATCGGAAAAAAGAAAACTGGAGATGCCCAACCGTCTGGTAAAATCGATATCCCTAATATGATCAAGTGCGCAGCTGCCAACAAAAGCAAACGCGAGAACGAACACATCAATGCGATGGTATTTCACGATGAATACTATCGCGATCGAATGCGAAACATCCAGGCCACGTACAAAGTTAAGCAGGATGATTCTTCCGGCTTAGGATACAGTTCTCGCATTCGGCTGATCTGGGACCATAATCGCCTCTTGGGTACATTTGACATGGATGTCTTCAAGGGTTCCTTAGTCATTGACCCTGGTCCAGACCAAGACCACTTCAGAGCTGATATTGAGTACTCGAAATTCCATGAGGCCCGGGCGAAAGACAAAGAATCAAGTGAAGAGTCCGGGGGTGATAACGATGACGATGACGAAGACGATGGAGACGATGAGATTGCTGCGACTCGGGAGTATCGTTTCAAATGGCGTGGAATAAATGCAAGGATACCTCACAAGCCCTTCAACTCCGCATTGACTGTCGGCAAAATTCGATTTGGTAACGGCAAGATTTGGGGGCACTTTGAAGCAATGTCGGGTGTTGGCTTTCGGGGTGGTCGTTGTGAGTTTCATGGCAAGATACCTCACGGGCCCTGTCTTGTGGACATGTCTATCCAGGAGTTTATTGACAAATGGAACGGATACGCTGAGATTGAGGAGGATGAACTTCCACGAACACCGACTCCAAGGTCTACGATGGAAAAGCCTCACGATGGTGCCGGTTCGACACCGCCTTCGGCAGAGCATATCGCATCTCGGCTTGAAGAATGGACAGAACAGGATCAACAGAATTTCGTAGAAATGATTACGGGTATTTACGATATTACCAGCAGGGAGATAGAAGAAGATTGGTCTTCCAAGTCGAGAGGTTTGATGGTTCGTCTTCACGTAGACCAGCAACAAGGAAAGGTCTTTGGATACTTTGACATCGGTATAGTCGATGGCTTTCTTAGTCTTGATGTCAGTCTGGAAGGTCTAGCACACTGCCGCCCAATGAAATTCACATGGTACGGGCGAGGAACTTTCTCTGGATTCTCCGAGACAGGCATCGGCATGATCACTATCAAAACACGAGGCGGCAGGACATTGGAAGGCGTGTTTGGTGGGATGCCTGATAAGAATGATGGTCAAATTGATTTCCATGGAACGAGAAGGATGTTGCCACAGGGGGTTTCGGGTCGTGGTGCCGCTTACTATCGCGCGCACTGGGAAGAATACACATGCTCCAAGGTTGTGGCCATGCCGACTTTGCCACTGGGAAGCCCCACCAGAGGAATATGGGGAATGGGTGAGGGGCTCGCCAAAAGAGTGAGCTGGAAGCGAAATGGTGAATCTCACAAGGAGGTCGCGGCACGAAAGACAGATGAAAGCTTGGAATGAAGAGATTGTTATGACATTCTTAAACGACTCTTACACCAAACATATTTGGTAACATGTTTGCATTGATAGGATTCTCAGATCTTATTATTCGTGGAAGTCAGACGTCTGTGGACAAGTATTGATAGGACTCGGTCGGTATCATCTTCTAGTTATTCAGAGAGGTTGATAAATGAGTATTGTACTGTATTGATACTATTCGATATTATATTAACAAATCAAATTAATAAAAAAACTACCGGTATACAATATCCACTCCACTAGCATGTTTACATTACTCGTAGTCATATTGTGTGTGTGTGTGTGTGTGTAGTCTTGACAGACATGTAATTTTATTCCCACTGATAGATAGTAACTCGACTACTTGCTTACTGTACTTGCTTGCTTCTCTTCACCAACATCAACATCGATATCACATGAGGACCATAATCAAAATCACAACAAAATCTCAGTCTCACCATTTGTAGCAATAGCAATAGCAATAGCAATAGGATTATGGGAGATATGGGATATGCAGCAAGTAAAGTAAGGTAAAGTAAAGTACCCTCTGGTCGGCGTGAAAAACTTTTTGTCCTTATACGAAACTACACGAAACTAGATAGATCATCGCGGGTGAGCGGGGGGCGGAGGGGGTGTATATGAGATGTGGAAGTGGATGTGCAATACTTGAGTACCGTACTCGAGTAGTAATAGATTTTGTGAGGTTTTGGAGATTGAAAGGGTGTGGGTTTTTTCTGTGAGGGTTGTTTCTGTGAGGTTTGGATTTGGGTTTGGGTTTGGTTTGGTGGTGTAGTTTGAATTTAGTGTAGTGTAGTGTAGTATAATCTCTTGTATTCCGATGGGTACTAAAAAAGCAAGCACTACGAGTACCTAGATAATATCAAGCTATCAAGCTATTAACGATAAATCTCAAAGCTAAAATTACTACTTGTACTCGAGTACAATAGAGTTGGGTTTACCGTCTAGTTTGAAATCGCCTCAAAAGCTAATTAATGTTCTTCCAAACTACGAATAACTATGTAGCTAGTTAATTGCACTAGATCTTCATCTCGATTACTCAGAGTATAGTATGATGTTATGATGATATTAGTACGGATACTAGTAGTAGTAGTAGTAGTAGTAGTAGTAGTAGTAGTAGTAGCAGTAGTAGATTTTCGGACTGAACCGGGCTTACTACATTTCCGGATGTGTATATCAACTCTCATGTTCGCTTTCCGAGATTTTCTTTTCCTTTTTTCTTTTCTTGTGTGTGCAGTGATGAGCCCAGTGAAGAGCCCACAAGCCCCAGTGACATGTTCTTCCCATTCATAGCCATCTCCAGTGATGTGCCTTTCCGGCCATATTCCCTTACTAAGGACAAGCTCACACCCAGAGTAAGTGGTGATCTTTCTTATAGTAACCTGAATTATTATAACGACCTTCATTCTTGTAAAAATGTTCCTTTCCTAGTTACATGCCCTTTTAGTGACATTTTCATTCATATGTCTTTTCAGTGACATATGCCTTTTCCTTTGATATAAGTCCATCTCATCTAGCACAGTCAATAATTCCAATCTTGTAATAAACGATGCCCACTCAAAGCAACAACCTCACTCCGTTTCCTATTCCCTCTTTCCATTCCTCACGCTATCCCATTTTCTATCTTCCTTCATCGCTTTTCTTGCATATTCCCATAGTAATACACACCCCATACTATAATGATAACCCCGGTTTCCATGCCCTCGATAACTTCATATCTAGAGTGCGTGAGTAAATGAGTCCCATTTCTTATTCTCACACAGACACTGGCAAGGAAATGAATGATAGTGTTTAGTAAATCCAATGTCAGAGACTAAGGTTATCCTTATCGCACCAAATCAAATTCTCAAGATGTCTTTTCTCTACAAATAATATAGCAAATTTAAGGAGATGTTCCAAGCTTTTTTCTGGGGGAAAGGTAGATAGATGTATTCGAATCCAAAAGTTGAGCATCTCGCACAGGACCAATCACTTGATGTCAATTACCACGTGACGTCGAGTTATTTTGAATCTTGGCAGTTGTGAATGCCTTCAATTGGCTGAATATTGACACTTCCGATTGTGAATCTGTGCGAAAGGCTTGCTTGTAATTGATATAAAAAAGCTTTTCCCGCAGAAGAAACACATCTTATCATACCACTCAGCTTATTATTAGGTACTCGAGTACGTACCAAATACTCGTATATCAAATAAAGCTCCCTTGTTGCTCTGAACAGCCACCGACTTCATAAATTGCGAGTTACCATAAGTGATACAGGCGGTTATTGAGTTGGCCATGCTGCGACAATCAATCAATCACAATCAATCAATCAATCGTTCGCACTCAAGAACATTCAACGATAAGTTCAAGATCTTCTGACCTCCAGATTTCCAGACCTCAAGACCTCAAGACCCTTACAGATCACAGATGTGTTTAAGAATATGGGGTTGGGTTTACTTGGCTCTCTTATTTTCACACAGCCTACAAGTTGAAGTTACAACCATGCATGGGTTAGTTGCAACTTGCCCAGAAATAAAAAGGATGGGGGGGAGGGGGGCATGCAAGTTTGATCATTGCGGATTGGGGATTGCGCGTTTAGGTGCAGAGATTTTCATTGGGGGGGAAAGGGACGGTTCTTGGATAGGAATTGATGGGGTGTAAGTTATGGGTTTGTATAATGTACGTCGTACGAGTATCTAGGTAAGTGGATGATGCCACGATGGATGGCGCATTCGAGCTAAGGTACGAATTTTGATCGATTGTACGGAGTATGGAGTGATACCACGTATTTTGAGTGGTGTTATTGAAACTAAGTTAGGTAAGTTTTTCGTATTGAATGGATAATGTTGCTGTTTACTGTATGCTGTGATAGGTATCTACTCTCTTGTAGGATGCATCAAGAAAAGTCGCAGCAGCAACAAATATCAATAGTACCTAAACCAGGGAATGTTAAATACAGTATTTTGATATGATTCATCCAATCAAATTTGATTAATTCTCATGAATGAAACATACATAGCCGATAAAAGGGGCAATACCTACTGAAGATGAGGATTGTCGTTGATCAATTAAAGAGTGAGAGAGAGAGAAGAGAAGAGAGAGAGTGAGAGAGAGAGAAAGAAGAGAAGAGAGAGAGAGAGGGAGAGAGTTTCAATAATGATGACACTGTCATACTCAAGTACATACATTTCTAATTCTCGTATAATATAATACAAAATATTCCACTATTTTCTACTTTCATACTGTTTCTGTAACTGTCGTAATCCTAGCATAGCCTCCTTTCTATTTAGTTGATTCGTACTATAGCGAAAAGCAAAAAAAAAACCTACTAATTCTAACGTTGAATCTAGTCCAGCCATTTGACATTTATAAGACTAAAATAAAATAAAATAAAACTAAGATTTTACTAAAATTTACTAAATTAACTTCTCGAACAGCCTTATCCACTAGACAGTTTCATAAGCTTGATCCTCTCCTTTGCAGACGACTGCAGTTCATCATCTTCATATTGTGTATAATTCGAATCCAAGGACATCATCAAATCCACTTTGTGTTTTCTCTCTCTTCATGCTTCCTGCTTTCCTGCTTTCTGCTTCTTCGTTATTATTCTTTTAATTGAGGATTCGAAGATCAAGAGAATTTAAAGAACTGCAAGAAAACGAGACGATAACTTCCTTTCAATTATTCATTTGATATGATATGATTCAGTGTATATTGTTTTTTAGAATCAATAACTTTTATTACTCAATTCGACCATACAATACGCCACATTTTTGGCTCTTCTTGCGGATCTTCCGTCAGCAACAGCTCAGATAACAAAACACAATACGAGTACAATCACATCGAAGACATCAATCATCCTTCTATACGCCCAAAAAGAGTTCTCTAATATTGTACTGAGAGTTTAACAACTTTACTAAGATTAATGCGATCTGATATAAAGATTAGCCAATCTCGAAATCAACCTATCACCTCACCTACCTACCTACCTACCTACCTACCTACCTTATCCCAAAACATCTTCTCGCTCAAATACATGCAATCTCAACAATAGCTTCGAGGCTCTCAAAACAAAACAATTCCTCAATTGTCCAGGAATATCACCCATCGATTTACCTTTTCCAATACTCAATAAATCACGAAGATCTCGATTGACCGACTTACGAACTTCGATTACCCATATCCTTTTCTAGGCGGTTTCTGCCAACCTATCCCCCATCATGGATCAAGCCGGGCATGCTCTCCTGGCTGCAAACCTCATATACGCCAGAGCAAATACCACGAATGGCACAACCTCTTCAACAAATGCGGATACAGTCGTTCGACCACCTATTTATAAAGCGATTGGAATTTCATTGGCAGTGGCTTCAGGAGTATTCATTGGAATATCTTTTGTCATGAAGAAGATTGGATTGTTGAAAGCCAATGAGAAATACAATGAAGTAGCTGGAGAAGGATACGCCTACCTTAAGAATGGCTTTTGGTGGGCTGGAATGACACTTATGATTATTGGAGAAATTTGCAACTTTGTGGCATATGCATTTGTTGATGCAATTTTGGTTACTCCCCTTGGCGCACTCAGTGTTGTCATTACCACCATCTTATCTGCAATCTTTCTCAAGGAACGACTCAGTATGGTTGGAAAAGTTGGATGCTTTTTATGTATCATTGGATCCGTGGTTATTGTAATGAATGCGCCGGCAGAGGCTTCTGCAGCGACAATTCAGGAAATGCAAATATTTGTTATCGCACCGGGTTTTCTGAGTTACGCCGGTGTCATCATCATCGGTTGTATCTTTCTTGCACTATGGGCTGGCCCACGATATGGAAAGAAGACTATGCTTGTGTATTTGACAATCTGTAGTTTGATTGGAGGACTTAGTGTGGTTGCGACACAAGGACTTGGGGCTGCAATTGTTACGCAAATCGGTGGTACGAAACAGTATAATCAGTGGTTTCTTTACGTCCTATTCGTCTTCGTCATCGGAACACTTATGACGGAGATCATATATTTGAACAAGGCACTTAACCTTTTCAATGCGGCCTTGGTTACTCCTACATATTATGTTTTATTTACGAGCTCTACGATCATCACCTCCGCGATTTTGTTTAGAGGGTTCAAAGGAACCCCAACCTCTATCATCACGGTCGTCATGGGTTTCTTCGTTATTTGTTCTGGGGTTGTCCTCCTCCAGCTTTCAAAGTCCGCCAAAGATGTCCCCGATGCTGCGATCTTTGCAGGCGATCTCGACCAAATGCGCATCATCGCCGAACAGGAACAGCCAGAAACCGAACCAAAAGCAGATGCAATTCGAGGAGCAGCGGCTATTGTTCGAAAATTCTCTTCCGCTAGACAAAAGATGGAATTGGAAGAGGCTAGGAGGCTCCATCAGGAGTCCATCTTGGAGCCACTTGGTGAGGATGATGTTGTTGAGTGGGATGGTCTTCGAAGACGCAGAACTACTGTTGGCTCCTCCAACTATAGCATGAGCATGAGGTCTCGTGCCGACTCAAACTTACCACATTTACCCGAATCTATGCGCCATACACCAACCCCCCGGACGACTCTTCCTCGAACAGCTATCGCCCACCCGCCTCTCGGAATGTCCCATTTCCCTGATCCGGACTCCGATCACGATGAAGAAGACCGGCCAGGTACAGGCCTTAGTTCTTCAATATTCGGCACCATCCGCAACCGTGTAACTCGCGGTAAATCACTGTCAGCAGGCACGAACCCCGCCATCAACGTACACAGCCCCACGCATGCCGTTCCCTTGGCCGATATTCCAACCTACCGAGCTGATGGCGATGCCTTCAAATTCGAGCATAGCGAAGAGGCTTACTACATTCATGATAACCATACTTTCGGCTTACCAGCTGCTTTGCGCGATCAGAAGACTGAATACACTGGTCCAGGTGGCAGACATGTTACCATCGCCGAGGATCCACGTCGTCCGATTTCCAGAGCTAGCAACCTAGTTCCACCCACCCCTCCACCTCACTCTGCCAAAAGACAATTCTCATTTCAAAATGTGTTCAGAAAGGGTGGGGGATCCCAACAAAACGATGGACCACCACAAGAAGTCCGCTCGCCACCCGATCGAAAGCGTATCGGTTCCCGACACGGAAGCGATGAAGTAATCAAGGGCGCCACTGAAGAAGAAAGACTTGGCCTCGTCAAAGGCGATACGAGAACTCAAAGTCCATCCGGTACTTCTAGTGCCCCTTCGTTTGACGATGACGATGAAGTTGAACCATGGAGTTCGGAGAACAAGGGATATAGGAGAAATCGTTCCCCTCCCAGAAAAGGTGATGCGTTGGGAGAAAAGGGCGCTTTCGTCTAGATAGGGATACATACGATGGAATGGGATGGGATTATATGAATGATGTGGAGTTTGGCGTTACGCGAATACCTAAGAAAATCTTCCTGGCATTATTATTGGATTGGATTGGATTGGATGGGATGGAAGGAATATTATTATTGTTGTATGATTAGAAGCTTTGTATATTGGAAGAAAGAAGGGCTGAGAATTGAGAGGGCAATTGGAAAGTGGATTGAAATCAAATGAAATGGGTAGAGAGTCGATTGAGGAATCATAAAAGAACACCTAAGAATAGGAAACTAGGGATTACCATTATCCGTCTTTACACAAAGGACGCTGAGAGAAGGGATTGGGGGATTATAGCAGAACGTCGTGGGAAATTACGGTCTGTAAGACAGATACTCTACTCGAGTACAATACCATGAGATACAATACAAGAAAGAAAAGAAAAGAAAGGTTTATAAATGCAACGAGTGAGAAATTGGTGAGTGAGTAAGTGAGTGAGTAATTGAGGAATTAGTGAGTAGGTGGGTTGTTTGTATAGATTGTGTATATGGTGAAAAAAAGTTCTTGGGTAATGAATGGTTTGGAGATGGGATGGATGGGAGGATGGGAGGTGAGTGCTGAAATTGGGGCTGGGTGGGAGATGGAGGGTGTATGACATGTTACGCGGAAAGTGGGTGGTGAGGTAGGTGGTCGAGAATAGGTAATCAATCTTTATAAATTGGTGGAAATATGGATGTGGTATTGATTTGGCTCGGGTGGGTGATGTGGGCTTGGACCGATTTTGAAGATATGAGGAGGGGAGAGGGGTATTGGGGGTGGATGGATGGATGGATGGGAGAGGAACTGGGAGTGGGGATGGGAGTAGGAATGGGAACGGTAGAGAGTGAGTGTACTCGAGTAGAGTAGAGTAGAGTAGAGTAGAGTAGAGAGAGCTAGGATGATGATGATGAGGTGAGATGAGGTGAGATGGGGATGAAGATGAAGATGAAATGAAGATAAATAAAGAAGGATAAAAAATGCAATTGTGTGAAAAGCAGATAAGGACGTGAAGTACCGGTATTGCATCTGTAAGTAACAATATGTCATGTAGAAAGGGAATGAGAGAGAAGAAAAGAGGATGTGAATAGAATAGGTGGGCTGACAGGAGTTGGCAATAGATTATCTGGGTGAATGGGGTGACGGATTGATGGATATATGGATATATGGATATATGGATTGATGGATGGGGTTTGGGAACTAGGAGAGGAGAGGAGAGGAGAGGAGAGGAGAGGAGAGGAGAGAGTAGCATGAATGGGATGGGATGGGATGGAGTGGGATGGGATACTAGGTGTTCGTATGATGTTGATTGTGACAGGTATTAGAGCTTGAGGTTCTGAATTGCATGGGGGGGAGTGAGGAGAGGAGAGGAGAGGAGGTGTGAAATGTGGGAGGATGTTGAGGGGAATAGGATATTCCAAGTGTATCTTACTAAATGATGAGAGGGATATGATGAACTCAGCAAGCCGGTTAAGAAGGATAAGGTAGCGTCTCTCCTTTAACACTGTTATTTAATAAACTAATAGCTATTAATGGCTAACATGTCAACCCGAAAGCTCCACAAACTCAAACTCAAAATCAAACACTGATAGCTGAGTTGTCGTTGATACATTGCAGAAATAAACAATCTTATTTCCCCTATTTTATATTTCCGGAGCAGCGTCTCTAGATCATCGCTCTCGTTATAACTCGAAGAATGTTTCTTACATTAGTTTTCCTATACAGTGTTGTATACAAATTGTATAATATCAAGAGTGCGAAGCTGCGAAGCTGCGAAGTTAAAACTAGGATTGATAATTTCTTGTGCTTATTTATATGTGTGAATGCTAACTAGCGTAGGGTTGATAACGAATGGAAGAGGAAGAGAAGTCTTAGGGATATGCGCAGCTTCAAAGAACGAGGAAGGTTTCGTGGCAAGAGATGAGGTGCTTTTATTTTGCGCTCTTTTGTTGTGTCTTTAATGTTTTCTGCGTTACCACATTTGGTCATGATTGATATGCGGATTCAATCTCATTCACGTGTGATTTGATGATGAGGCTAATGTTGAACTTGGTGGATTATGGTGATGGCAATGGTTGTTCATGTTGAAATATCACATACGAGAGTTCATTTAACGTCCTTCAAATCCTTTATTTTTTCTGCTTATCACTTGCTATACACTGCTACTGTTAGATAAGTCCATATACACACTGTGAAAACATATTTAGGAGTGGGATCGATTTCTCATACCACTCATGCTGTCCAACGAGTTATCGTCACCGAGTTCAGATGAGTGAATGAACTTACAAGATGACAATGAATGCTCGCTGGACCGCCCGCATTACCATCTTTTCTTGATGTCGATATTTCAGCTGTTTGTTTCATAACCTATCGTCCAAGGATTTCGAATGGACATCCTAGAGTATTGGAAAAGTTGGAATACTCAGTTGTGTACCAAAACGAATGTCAGTGATGCCTCGTGCTTATTGATTGATTCGACAGATGTAGCAGGGTAACAAAACGAATATTTGGGCATATATACTTAGTATTGCAGCCTTTCATACAAACATGACGTTAACTTTCAGAGAGATCTTCGTCTTTCTGCCTTCAATAACTCAGTACTACCCGAGTGCCTCGAGAGGCAGGACCGGATTTTCTTTTAGTATTTCAAGCTTGACCACTCTCATTTGACCACGAAGCCCACTACGACCCTCGCCCTTCTTTCAAACACTTTAGGCACTAGCCTTGGCTATATCTTAGATTACTCTTGCGATATTCATGGAGACACGATATTTTCAGGATTGGGCAGCACATTCGATCTCGTCTAATCAGGAGCAATATCTTCAGCTGTCTCCGCTCTGAAGGTACGGGGGACCTGAACGCACAGAAAGAACTCATTAATTTCTATTCTCTCATGGATTGACAGATGGCAAGCCTGATCCTACTAATACCAACTGCCAGTAACTTTGCTTCAGTCTTGGCGTTTAACAGCAAGGATGGACAACCAGACGAAACTCCACCCGATCAGCTATAGAGATATAGATCTTTGAATAAAAGGGCTCTACCAATGAGTGATGGATCTATTCAAGTTCTCGTCACTGGAGATTCGAAGTGAGACACTCATCTTGACTTGCTGGGACCTGGAGTATACGGTGGACGATGCTTTAGGAAGTCCCATCACCTTCAGCACTTCAGCTTAAAGCCGTAAATGCCTTGAATTAACTCCCTCGTTGGGAATAGATACCAGGCCCTTTTCAACCCTTTCCATCGGGACCGGATCGGGCTATCGCGGCCTAGGTCGTCATCTGTATCATTAGTCACCATGTCCTCGTTGCCCGAATCATGGTCAAGCTCGACGCTATCTTCCTCCCAGTCATCGTCTAGTGCGACAGAACGGATGAAAACAAGTACTGCCACCTCTAAGGGCACCACAAAATTGTCAACGGTTTTACCAGCTAGCATCGCATTAAGTTCATCGACTTCGGGTGCGAGTTAGGAATTTGGTAATCTACTGATTACTGCTTCCGAAACCGGGAACAATTTTCTTGGGTGAAAGAAATACTGCCGATACTTCCTGGTACGACATGCAGCAGTCTATACAGTAACAGTAACAGTAACAGTAACTCTCTGTGGCCATGGCTGATACTACCGACCAACATGTCACATGGTCTTTTGACGAAGTCTACGTATCCTATTCCCATCATCAACCAGCAGTTTTAATGGCTCAAATTGGCAGCCACAGGTTTGTCTTTTACTCCACAAATGGCCTCGCCGTCCATCATTCCGTTGATCCAGGCATCTTTCCCCACTTTCTGGGCGTCAAATTCATCGGATGTCACATCCAGATTTTTGGCTTCAACACCATATACTCAAATGCCTAGCAAAGCCTCTTAGATCCCAAACCCACCAATAATCTCTTGTACCACAGCCACTGCAAGAGCTATAATAAACCCCCTAGAAACTATTTCCGCAACACCGTACTGCACCTGTAATGATGGCTGGCATATTGAAATTGATAGTACGATTGGGACCGACGAATCCAGCTCATCACTTGCCACGCCCACTACAAAATATACAATCAGCACACTTCCAACGCCTACATTCGTAACTCCAATCACGCTCGAGAGCTGCCAATACGCAATACGAAGCCCTCTTCGACACATTTGAAATCTGGGGCTCCAAATGGGATCTGAGTGAACTTGATGGCGGCGGTTTACCTTCATGGCAGTAGAATTATGCATCAGCTCAAAGGATGCGCGGCCATTTCGAAGTGGAAGTTTGAAAATATGACGGTGGATGCGAGAAACCCGTATGAGTGGCATGCTTCGGGACAGACGACCATTTGGCAGAAGAAGTGTGTTGAACATGAAATATCATCTGCTGGTGCGCCTACGTATTCATGCAGTGGCTCGGGTTGATGAATATGTCTTAGATAGGTCCTTCATTCCGAGGCACGAGAGCTAATTCGCATCGAGGTGGGTGGTATTGATTCTTTGCCTAACAAGTTCTTTGAAATATCGTGCGTCTCTTAATAATCCGTCCTATTCCTCCTTTGACCAGTATCAATCCTTAACCCTTCTCTCTGCTGACTTTGGTAACCCTCTGCTATTTCATCCTTGTTTGACTTTCAGGCTCTGTCTTAGGCCTCCTACAATTTCCGAATTTATTTCCCTCACCGATCTTATCATTACTCTTTCCATCATTTTAAGTAGAAAATTGGAGGCACTTGGCGGTACAATATTTGGGATAGTATATGGGAAGACGATCCCTTGAAGTTATGTGCATGTCGAGCAGTATAAAGAAGGGAAGCTGAAATTGTGACGGGGGAAGATATACTGTTATCGTTTTATTCCTTCTCGCTCCCAAATGCTGTTATTGGGAATTCCATAGTTCGGTGGATTCTGAAGGTTTAAAAAATTGAGTGCTCAAGCACCATTTATCATACGGAAGAACGATGTGACGCTACTGCCTCAAATTGATTGTTCCGTCATGTTATCGAATGGTCAAGATCTAAATCCTTAATCCCAATAATATGTCCATTGCGGTGACCCCATAACTTCATCCTCCCACCCCTTTACCGGCTTATTACCTCCAGCGCCCGCGCATACAATAAGTGGCAAGAAATGCTCCTGACCTCTCTGAGGATGCGCATCCTCAGCCCCAATCCAATCCCTCCAATTCTCTAGTCGTTTACCCCGTTCTTCAGCATCGGATATCTTTAGTGTTTCCGTCAAGCGATTTGACCACTCTTTGTTGCGAGCTACGTATGCGGGGGTATTTCCGAGACCAGAGAACATGAGACGGAGATTGTGAAATGTTGGCATGCCGCTACCGATAATGGCAATGCCGCGGGATCGCAGAGGCGCAAGGGCTTGACCCATGGCATAATGTTGGGCGGGAGAGTTGGATTGTAGGACAGATACTTGAATAACGGGGATCTGCGCTGCGGGAGAAATGAGAAGGAGTGGAACAAATACGCCATGGTCCCAGCCTTTTGTAAATGATTGTAGTCAGTAATATAAATCAAAACAATGGAAATTAGAAATCAAACCTCTCTTCTCATCCAACACTGGGTCGAAACCCGCCCCATCCAATAGCTCAAAGATCTCCTTGGCTACTTCTGGACTTCCGGGCGCAGAGTACTTCAATTTGTATGTTTCAGGTGGGAATCCAGAATAATCATATAATAAATCGTGGTGCTGAGCGCTGCTTATGTGAGGACGTGTCTCGGCCCAATGTGCAGTAACCAATACAATAGCCTTGGGGGGAGGCGAGGTGGAAGATGAATTTGAAGAGATGCCGAGTATTTCGGGAACACGCGTGCTCATGGACTTTATGAGCTCGGCATGGCCAGGATCGTTGATGATGGGCATAGGACCACCACCGTGGCAGACAGCTACGACTGGAGCGAGGGAATTTGGGATTGAGGTTGACATGCTTGTGAATGAGGAGATTGAGGTTGGACAGGTGGGTTGAAATATATTACTGTATTGGTGGCAGACAGCGTTCAGAAGAGTTGTAGCTTGATGATGGAAGCGCATGAGGTGTAGAATGGTGTACCTAAAGAAATCCTTGAAGTTAGATTGGCAGATATCAATATTTAGCAAAAGGGTTGTAGAGCAATATATATATGTTGAGCTCTGGGTTATCAAGCTGTCGCATAATCGTCCGGTAGTAGGCTTAACTACCCGACGATTATGGATGATTACTGAGAATGTGGGGTTGGAGCTTGATAGATTGGTAATCGTGTGAAATCTGCGGATGAGCGGCGCCAAACGCGCTAAATTATACCCCTGTCTTGTCTCCTATGCGACTTCAAGACAAGCGTGAAGAAGATACTGGTATACATTCTCGCACGAAGGTTTTCTTTTCATGATTAGTAGGCTTTTCGAATTTCTGATATTCGGCAAGATTGCCATTCTTGTAAAATTAGTACCGGTAGCCACCCCTTGCCTTAAAATATCCTGGGCCTCTCGATCTCCCGGGCCCTCTCCCTCTCTCCCCCCCTTTCTCTTCCCTTCCCCTGAGTACCCTTCCTTTCCTTCACGCCCCTTCTTATTCTCTCTTTATCACACCCTCGTCGTCGCACCCTTGCCGTCGCTAACCCTTAACCATTCATACAAACGATTAATCTTTCTTTTTTGTTTTGATTATTATTCGATTATTGAAACCGTTCAACCGTTGAAATCATTCAAAATGTTAGGGAATGGAATATAATTGAAAGTTTTCGAAAAATACAAACAAATTGGAAATCATTCAACTAATTAGTATAAAAAAACAAAGCTATGTCTATTTAGGAAAAAAACGTGATTTATAATCTCAATACATCTCAATACCTTTTTTAGGCGAATAATTCCTTGTATACAAGGAAAAGGTTTGTATGAGGTATCCCATAGGAGTCTTTTTCATAATCTAGACGTTCTAGTTTGATTGGATCTAAAACGCAGATCCTATCTATAGCACAGAATGTCTCTTTGCGCTCGGAACATCATTGGTTATTCTAGTATGATTACGTCAAATTCGAGATCGCAGTCATGCAACAAATCCCAAGTTAAAGTCTAGACTATGGAGTATTTTTTTTAGTTCATGGATACCCCAAACTGCCTAGCCACTTACAGTTCCCGCCACCGTTGTAGGCTTCTGCTCTTTTTGTTTCAAATGTGATCGGATCTACATCAAGGTAGTCATTACAACAGAGTTATTCGTATCCAAATAGAAAGAGTATTTCAAACCAAATAGTTTTGAAAACCAAAAGATTACTTTGGTGGTAGAGTTTTCACCGATGCAAAACGCCCGGGTCTTGCAAATACTAAGAGACTGAAATAGATCAATTGCGCAGGAGCGATACAGACACCGATATCGACTTTTTTACACTTTTGAAGTGATTCAAGTGAAGCTTTTTTGAGATTTGCCCACACCACCGTCGAACGACTACTTCCTCCTCTGTTTTAATCCTTAAATCGCAGTTTCAATATTGTAGCACAAATTAGGTATTTGGCAATTCCATTAATAAACTGCCTGAGGTTAAAGATATGTATATCGTGTTCATCCTCGATTTTGAACCAAGTTCCAGATCATCCCCGCTACCATTTAGAATTTGAAAGCTCTGGCAAAGATTCAAACAGTGATTTTGTGAGCGGCGGAAAGATATGCACTGTGCATTTGTAGTTTTACTTACACTAGCAATGCTCGCCGCAAAGCGCAATGATTAGACGAGATATTGGCCCTGTAGCTACATCAACAGACCGTGCCGGTCGGAACCCAACCCACCGACTATCAATTTCGCCAGCCCCATATTCACATACCGGTATCCGTCCCTACACGAAGACTTGGCGATATTTCGTCCCTTTGCTATATCTGTATCAATCCAGTTCTGGACCCATCTAGACCTCTGCCTAGATCTTTGAATCTGAATATGTTGCATATCTGATCCATCTTGAATTTGACGTCATCACACAAGAAGAACCAGTAGAATCGTGAGCGCAAAACAGCAAGTCCAAGAAGTCAGCCAATGGACTCGTAAGTGCAAATATGATCCAAATTCATATCCACAGTGATAGTTTTGTACCAATCAGAATTTCTCCGAAATGACAATTTATACAAGTTCGGTACAAAGCCCATCTCTGGAAACCCTTTGGAATTTCAATATGTCCATAATCTACCACTTTGACTCTTTGAGCTGATTACCGTGTCGTAAATCAGAGAATAATGTGTACTCTTCTCAATTTTCCCGCTGAATTCTTGGATGCGGTCTCTTGGCTATTCCCTCATTTAGAGGTATTAGACCATGAATTATTTGCGATTTGTTTTGCCCCCGTACGATTTTACGACTGAAATAACTCTTGATATCATATAGTGATATTAATCTCCCTTTTTCAACTGGCTGGAAGATCCGGGTAGTCATATGCCGAAACAAATGCCAAGACATGGTTTCTCTGGGTGATCTCTTAATCGTGTCGTCATAAACTATGCGCATGAAGAAATTTAATGAGGCGACCTTGATCGTAACAAACCCCACTCCCTGTCGGCTAATTTCTTCAGAGGCCACTAACGAAGATTACCATAAGTAATCGGCAGAACCTTTTCCGATTGCCGGCAACTGTAACCCGTGTGACGTATTTCAGTTGGGCCACTCGGGATTTCTCGCAGTATAAATCGAGCAGTATACAAGTTTCTTATAGAGAACGGAAGGGAGCTGTAACGCAAGTAAAGCTGTGCCCACTTAGGCTTCAATTTTTTATAGCGCCCACAGTCCTGCAAGCCGCCAGCAAACAGCCCTTGCCTTTGAAGATAGTGCGGGTCTCCCTCCAACAATTGCCATCGTATCTCAACTAAGAGTGTGGCGAGTACAATTGACCGCCTCGATAGTTCAACAACGATTTGCTAATGGCCAATCCTTTCTCCTCTCAGAATATCTCGTGATTTAGAATGAAGCTTCTACCACCGTGACGCGCTTTATTCGTAGCGCATTGCAAACTGTCGATCGCAGAATTATATGGACCGTTGTTCGATTCGATCGATCCAATTATATTCTCCCAGTTCCCCACCGAGGAGTACTATCTGACCAACCCAACAGTCGCGTTTGATAGTTGTTACTTAAGTTCGGTGTTTCAATGCAGTTAGGATACTGGAAGAAAATTACGCGAAAATCTCCTATTTTAGCGTGACAACTAGCGACTCAGGTCATCTGATCAACGTTGAACTAGCTTCACGCTACCAGGGCCTAGGAAGCCTCATTTATAAACTTCGACCGTTCAGTGGAAAGATTAAATCATAGAATTCCTCGTTTTCTTTGGCCCAAAACATTTTAATTCTCCCGAGGCTGGAAATTTAAAACCTTTTTATTACGGTTGGTCTGCCTGAGTTATCTAACTCGGGACATTGGATTGGTCATCTTAATGTAGAGGTATAGCATCATGATATCATGATTTGGACGATCAAGACTTTTCGCGATACCGGATTGAAATGTCTCATGGATGATTCCGGAGACTCCTCTTCTTCGCACTGCTAAACAAGTAAGCTAATGCAATGAAAAGAAGTGGGCAGAAATTCGTTGACCATAATCCTCAAAGAGTGAGGAGAAGTGTGTTTCCGCAATCTAAAGAAAGTATGAAGGGATAAGAAGATCCAATGTCCTTGAAGAGTTTGGATAGAGAGGCCAGGGTATCCATTAAATAAGAGAGAAATTCAAAGTTCAGTAAAGAGAAGAGTACGAAGATGAAGAGAAGCAAATGAAGGATGGGGGAATGGAAGGGGTCCTTATACCCTTTCTAACATACACTACTATTAGTTTCATTCAACCAGTCATGCGAGAAAGCCGAAATCTTTTTCAGTAGTGAAGCTAGTTCCTAGTACGTGGATTAAAGTATTGAATCATGTAATATAGTGGATCGACGATTCAACCAAATCATTTTATTCTGCAAGCATAACATCGTGCCTGACCCACGGACATACGTCGATATATTAACCATTATGCCGCATAATCTAGCATGAGCTTGGCCAAATCGAGATACTCCATCTTGCCCAGAATCAAAACAAAGCATTTGCTTGCCGATTCGAAACTAGAGGTACAAGCGGAGACAGCATTGAGGGATTCTTGCGTATGGAATAATTTAATCGAAAATGAATGATTTTATGCATTGTTCTTCATAGTCCAGTACGTGCAGAACAATATCAGTGAGCCCTTCGAGCTGGAGTTTGAAATCGAATGGTTAAGTAACGGTATGGAAACATGAAAGCATTTAATATAGCTGTACTGGCACGGGTGCTCATTGTAAGCATCCCAGGAATTGAATCTCACGAGTGAAAGGAACCCAACGAAAAGTACATACATGCATCTTGATTCTTGAGTCTTGACGAAGTGGCGAAGGTCCGGCGGATACCTGATGAATACAAGAGAATGGGTTTGCCTAGCGTCCTAGAATAATGCAGATCCACGAAACCTTTTCTAAAGATCCTCTCACTCATCCCAGAACTTCGAGTTGATTAGTTCATGGCACTAAACTTGATTAAGTAGGATCCAGACATGCAATCATAATATATTAAAATACTCTTAGAGCTAGTGCTTTGAGTTGATCATTTCATTGACCCTAACTTGATTAAGTAGCATCCAGACATGCAACAAAACAAAACATATCAAAATACTCTTGAGAGCCAGCCGAAAGGAGTTTAGGGAACCGTTTTATACTCCACTTACTGTATTAATTGTACGTACCATTGTGCACAAGTCACTGCAGAAGTGCTGAATATCGATCATATTAAGATATCCCATCAACCCCAAAAAAATCTGATAACTTCGTCAACTATTACAACGATTTGATGTATCATGGATTGTAAAAAGGTATTATAGAAAACTATTTCGATGGAGATAAAATCAAAAGTTTACGGTATAAGATTATGTGAGTAAACGTGAACGGAAGACGAGACTTCACCTGCTGTTTGAGTTTACGCTATTATGATTTGCCCACCTACTCCGGAAGTGGGTACTGTCTTTAAGTTATTCCTCATCAAATACACTATAACTGAAAATCGGAAATGTGGAGATGATTGATCAGACTTGTTAAGTGTAAAGAAAGATTTTAAGTTAGAACTAGTATGATATGAAGCTCCATTTATTCGGCAACTAGAGATTTAATAGAGATCTGATACGAGAATATTCATATACAACAAGAATAGACCGAAATAAAGAGTCTATTAGTCATACATATAGCCGAAAGTCTATTTCTAATGAGCAAGATGAATATAAATAATGCGAAAGACCCCACAATGCACACCATTCCACAAAGTTTATTGAATGAGCTAGGAAAAACCTCTTCATACCCCAGACTAGCCAGGAATACAATGAGACCCTATCTGGCGACAGTGTAATGCCAGAAAAGTCCAAGCTCCATGAACACTGAGCGAAAAGCCCAGCGTTCATGAGTTTGCCAAGGGGTGTCAAACCCTCGGCTTATAGGAACAAAAATAATCTCTATAATATTGGAATCGCTCCAAGCGGGGATTTGCTCTTTTGTTTATTCGTTCGATCGTTCACGCGCTCGCTCTTATCGTTCGCTCGCATCGTTCACTTGTTCACTCACTCGTTAGTTAGTTCGTTCGCTCGTTCGTTCGCTCGTGTCGTCCCGAATGTTACACTGTGAGATGAGATGAGATGATCTGAATGAAAATCTAAGCAGAAGAGTGGGAGGAAAGAGGTCCTTAAGTGATGAAGGCTTGGTGATCTAGAATTAACATCTTTTTGTGCAACAAAATTGACGAATGATAAACGAGTAAGTCCTAAGAATGATCGAATCGAGACTAACTTTCCTCCATACTTGTTTTTGTACTAGTCTACTACAGCTGACTAACTCTCCATTTCTCCCGTTCTGAGATCAGAATATGGCCTCAGTTTGCTTGATATTCAAGTCTACAGTATGTAATTTCGTACCGCTTACTCTTTCAGCTCATAGCATTCATACCCATCTTGATGTCTAAGTATACCCATGATAACTGTATTCATTGCCATTTCCAATTGATATCAGGAGCGAGTATTGCCTTAGCATTTTCTACAATATATTTCATCCCTTCCGCAAATTCACGTATTACGTTGTGTGTGATCAGGAGCGAGTGTCTCTATAGCATTTTCCACCATACCTCCCATCCCCTAGAACAAATTCATGCAGTTATGGCTACAAATGAATTCGGAGATAGGTATCAGTCAAATAAATCGTCACAATGCAACCCAAGTCTTCAATGTCAGTCACTCTACATGCAACGACGCAATGTCATCAAGCCAAACCAACATTTACTCTACATAATTATCATTGTACTCTTGCATCGTGTTCTTGACACCAGAGTTTAGCATTGAGCAAAGTCACCTTGAAAAGTATCATTGCATTCAGTCTTTTCTCAATCCACGTATTCACTTATTTGTGTGCAAATTACATCGAGATCCTCGGAGACAATGACTCGATGAACGACGCCAATTATTATATGATTCAGAAAAGTTTTCGCTCTATTATGTAATGAAAATGACCTTATAATTATCAAAGTACAAATAACCATTGGTCAATCATATGTAGTGACGCTCTATATAGTACTACCAGTACAGATTCGTCAAGCTTTTCAACTCGCCAATTTAGGAAGTTTTCAGCGTTGACGGCAGGAGTAGCCAGTAAAGTACATGGCTGATGACTTGTAAACTCGCGGGTTTTCTATTACCGACTCGTTTTGATCGGATTGTAATTTAGATATTCATTGCCAAACCGTTGAGGACTTTACAAAACCACCATCGAAAACTGTAGACCATTATGCATATCCATTTAACACTAAAACTCTCTGATGTTGATGCTTCCCGGGTCTCTCAATTGCTGCCCCCTCACTCCCGGACCTCTAACCTCCCTAGCCTTCCGAGCCCTCTCCTCCTTTTTTTCCCTTCCCTTCCCTTCCCTTATTATGAATTCTACACCTTATAATTTGAACCTCGTCATCGCACCCTTGTCATCGCCAACCCTTGATCGTTTATATAAATGACTGAAGCTTTGAAACCATTCTGACTTACTGAATATGGAAATATTGAAACCATTTTGACTTACTAAATATTGAAGCATCGATAGCTTTCAAGCTGACCTGAATTTAAGTTGTAAAGGAATATGATTGAAAGACTTCAGTAGATATGATGAATTTGAAATCACTGATTTGGTGTGAAAAGATTGAGGTATATCCAGCCAGTTAGGTTTAAACCGTGATTTTATTTCTTGATACAAGATCTCAATGCATTTCAATACACTTCATTTTGTGATTTAGTGTGATAATTCCCTATACGTAGGGGAACTACCTATATGAGATGCCCGTAGGGCTAATCAGAACCCAAGACTGAGAGATCTCCCCCCTGGGCCTTCTTTCAATACTATGATTCAAAGTGAGATTGATTATTACCAGTATTACCAGTATTCACACTAGATATCTGAGGATTTTTTTCCCAATGAGATTTCCCAATATTCTTTCTACTAAACTAATATTTTCGGTGGTAAAATGAATCTTTTTGAGGAGAATAATGGTTCGTCGGCTCTGACGCATCCGGATAGTTGAGATATCAATAAATGTCACGAACTGTCACTGTTGATACTAAAACGTCTAACTCATAATATGATCTCGGTAAATGTATAATCATGTAAATTACTTGAGGCCCATGTATCAGAGTATAATAGGAAGCAACGATATTCGGCGATGGATAGGATGCATTGTGTCTCGATACAATGTTCATTGCCGTGACAATTAAAGCATTACAGCTGCAAGTACCACGAGCATAATTGTTTTTCCGTTCCGGGGACACGTACTTCTTCTGTTCTTGTTCGGTGAACCATGCAGGAATTGACATGTAAGGCATCCAGAGTATTAAGAGGCTCTTCTCGGATTATTGCTGCGAAAATTTGTAAGAAAACAGGCGAATTAGTTCCAAATCAACCATTTCTATGGTTATTCAATGTCGTCGTTGAGATCCCTAAAGATTCCAAGAGTATTTGTTCCTAAAATAGATTTTAGCTCTAGCCTTACCCGTTTCCGTATTATTACCGTTATCCGTTTTACCCATGTTCACGGACCCATCTACCGGTAATCGTAGAAGATTCTTATGGG
Organism: Sclerotinia borealis F-4128; assembly: GCA_000503235.1. Classification (NCBI taxonomy): domain Eukaryota; kingdom Fungi; phylum Ascomycota; class Leotiomycetes; order Helotiales; family Sclerotiniaceae; genus Sclerotinia; species Sclerotinia borealis. Next base: position 285,136 of record KI628548.1, read on the forward strand.
CAAAGAGACAACTCATAAATCCAAAACACCTTCCAATATCTTCGAGTATAAAAATATATTCAACAACATGTTCATACGATAACTACTTTTATTTATATCATGGCTATTTTCACTACACAAATTCAGACAACCGGTCGAGCAGTACTGCGACGTTCACATTTTCCAACTCATCGGAAACAAACAAATCTCACTTCGAAAAGACACACCTCTAACAATACCGCTCCCACACCTCGTTCCAACCCTTCGCCAGAACACTCCGCGAATGGCACTGCGATTCCAATTCCTGCCACTATCGCAATTCTGCCATTATGGCAACGTCTTGGTCCTTTGACTCGATCTTTTCAGGCCTACGGCCGGTCGCAACGGAAGCGTCCTTACACTACACAATTCTGCAGTTCGCTGGTGATATATCTTCTGGGAGATCTATCGGCGCAAAGTATCAGCGGGGATGATTACGATTGGAAGCGTACCACGAGAGCATTGATTATCAGTATGGGGAGTAGTGTTCCAACTTACAAATGGTTTGTCCCCCTATTCACCTCTTTTGCAGTGGAAGCCGGAAGAGCAATGGACTAACAAATCAAAGGTTCATGTTTCTTTCCAATAACTTCAACTACTCTTCGAAAGTCCTCTCCCTCGCTACGAAAGTCGGCGTCAACCAAATATTCTTCGCTCCTCTCTTAAATACCTGGTTCTTCGGCATGCAATCGTTACTCTCAGGAGATAGCATACCTGACGTCATCGAGCGTGTCAAGAGAACTGTCCCGGCCAGTATGATGAACAGTATTAAATTATGGCCCGCAATTACAGCAATCAGTTTCGCATGGATACCACAAGAACATCGAAGTATCTTTGCGGGAGTCATTGCGATTGGGTGGCAGACATATTTGAGTTTTTTGAATAAGAGAGTGGAGGGTGAGATGGCCGGGAATATTGGGGATATACCGAAGGAAATCATCACCGCTTCCACGGCGATGGTGCCAAGAGAGATTGCAGTTGAGGCAGAGACTGCCGACGAGGCTTAGACGGAGCGTGTAAATATTGTATTTGGGGTGTGTTTTTTTGGAAATCGGATGGGCAGGACATAGACATTATACCAGAACTTTTGGGTTAGTGGCGCAACGGGCATTGGGTTAGATATAAACGGCATGGGTACTACATATAGAGAAGGGAGAATGGTCCCTCAGCGAGTATCTTGAATATTGGATTCAAATCCATCTAGAAAATGACGGTTTCATTCCTCTGCATTCATGTTTTAGGCCAATAATGATCATTGCCGATTTCTCCTCCGAAGATCATATGTTCATCCTGGTACAGGAACATTAGTAGTCCACAGAGACTTCTAGATCAGACCTCGAGAATGTTCGAATTCAATAAAACGGTAAATCCATCCACTTCTGATAGTCTTCAGACGATATCCTTCAATACACAATCGTATCCCGAACATTGAACACGAGTACAATCAATCAATAACCCGCTAAGAGTTTCAGATCAAAGCTTGATGTCCTAATGTACTCGAGTAAGAGAATAAATATCTATCATTGAACAGTCTTCAGACGACTCTTTTCCATTTATTAAGTGGCGATGAATATTCCCCACTCTCCTCTCTCTCGTTCGTTATAATCATACCTAGTAATACTATGGTTAAGCGGTATCAAAATACCTCTCTCTTGTTTAGAGTCTGATGTATATATAGATATACCTACCGTCTTGTATACAAACTGCAACATACACATTCATCTCCTTTCTTCATCTTCATTCTTCTACTCGTGAGTAGATTATATTTGGTATATTATATTATACCCCTTCTGTAGTGAGTGTACGAATTATATGCGGTGGCACTTTTCTCGCTACTTAGTGCCCGACTAGACTCGAAAATATGGTTAGGAACTTGAAATACTATATTATATGTATGTATGTATGTATGTATGTATGTATGTAGATACACTGTAACAAGCACTTACTTCTTGCTTTCCTCCTAATAGTAGTCCTCAGCCGATACACAAACCTGTCCATGTTTGGGGTTTGGATACAGCTGGCTACACGGTGCAGAGATTCGTTATTAATTTAGGTTGGTAGGTGAAAAGACTTTATAGTATGAGATTTTTGGTATCTTATAGACTAGATACATATCTCTCCTATATTTGACATACAGCCCGGTCCTCAGTTATTTTAGCAAACATATCTGTAACAACCTCCATTGTTTGAATCTACAAGTACTACTTGAAAAAGAGAAGAGCTGAGGAAAATCAAGAGAAAAACATAAAACATAAAACTCAAAAGAATAAAAATAAATTGGAAAAAAAGCTAGAAAGGCTAAGATAGAGACTGATGTTCCATTCTCAGACTTCCTATACTGAACGCGGACGATCAAGAGAAACTCAAAGGAGCTAATTGGAAGTTTGGGACAAATTGGAAGTATTGTCTACCTCCCTATAACTTACATCCGCGAATTTTAAACTTTGAGACTTGGATATATATGTTGATGCAGGCGAACATGGAGAGGGACTCGGGGGAACTTGAAGGAGGAATAAGAAGATGAAGAGTGAATCTGAGGATGTGAGGATGTGGGAGTTAGGTTCAAGATCGGATGCGATTAGAAGGAGGATAAATTTAGGGATATAAGGGATAAGTTTTATACCTAGAATGTGGCACAAGGTCTGTGATCACTGAGATGACTCGTGAGAAGAGAAATAGGCCGAACGAGGTAAGTAAACTGTGGGTGTATCAGTACGAGTATGAGACAGGAATTCTTATCTTGAATAAGGTATGATATCTTTGGTGTACAGGACAATTAAAAGCTGTAGTTGTAGTATTCTCATTACATTACAAAGGGTTTCACTTCCTTCTCATGTTCAACAGATGTCGAGACAATCTGCTGAACTTATTGAGCAAACATGCTCCCAATGCTTATAATATTTGGGACAATACACAACTATTCACATAACTCCAAGGCAATGATATCCTTTGTCTTTCAAGTCACCCTTCAACAATAGTGCATATACGTATAGAAACACCAAGTGCCCTTCACATCTCCATTTATAATGATGATATCCTGCATACTCCCCCATTTCGTCATGCATCTCCACCAAAACAAGTAACCTGACAAGAATATCTCAAAGATTCTCTTCAAATCCAAGACAATGCTGATACTATGATGAATAATAGTATATCAACATCTGTAACCATTCGCAATGAAGTATCAAAAGATAGCCAAGGTATTTCATTCTTAATCTTGTGAACGGTGTAGACTCTTGAGTCCGCATGCTCGAGGCTAGAAGATGGAACTGTGACTGGACTTTGCTAAACGTGACCGAGACCAGGCAGGTCTTCGTGTACACTGCGTGGAGCTCAAAGATGTCGTGGAGAATTTCGATCCCGGGGGGATCAAAAACTGCCTCTGCGGATGGGGGTTATGATATTTTGCGTTGGTTACTCCCTTCATTGGTGTACTGTTATTGGTGGCAGTAGGATACAAACATGGGGTGTTGCGTATATCTGTCGCCTCTAAAATTCTCGGAATCCCCTCACCAGGGACAAGCTGTATGGTAGGACGTGATGGAAGGAAATTTTCTAGTGGCCTGATATCGTCATCATCAAGAGATCCAAACATTTGCAACGAGCGTGATGAAGGAGATGGAGACCGCCATGGTTTATCGGAATAGAAATAGTAGTAGCTTTGTGCCTCTCTTCCCATTCTGGGATTCAATGACATTGTTCCACCTATCATTATTTCGTCCCATATCGATTGTTCGACTTTAGGCTAGACATACCCTGCCTTTCTCCGCTAGACAGTTGTCTTGCTCCTCGCTATTGTAATCTTGCTTCGTTCCCACACCATAGTACACTCAAGACTCTCGGCCAATATCAGATTGACACTTTGTTCTTGTGATACTCGTGGTAGGGATAATGGTGCAGCTACTGGTAGCGATGTTTCCGTTCGTTTAATAGGAACGTCGCATGTTCTTTCTCACAGCCACTCCAAATGTTTTGGCATCCTTGGCGTCTCGGTATGTTTCTCTTTGACTGCCATTCGACCTTAGGGAAACCTTGAAGAGATCGATTGAATCCATTTGGAGAGGCGGCATCCGCTTTTCGAGCTCTTAACATGGGTGAAACTGTACTTCCGTAATGATGTATCGTCTTATTGGCCATATTGAGTGTTGTGAACATGTGGCAAAGTACCAATACCGAGAAGAACAGACACGGCACTGGTTTTTTACTTCCACAATATTGACATGGGTTGAGGACCGTCGAATGCGGATGGCTGATGGGTGGTGAAATCTTAGAATTGTCCACATCTTCGTCGATATTTCTTTGTCATTTTCCAAGATCTTATCAGACCTCTAATACCATTATCCAATGTTCAACTACCACTATATCGAGGATCCGTCTTCGTCAATGATAAAAACATCGCGCTCCATACAGCGAAGACCCATCTCTGAGGAACTTGAGAAACTTTGGCAGCGAAAGCTGTTTACAGAGTTGTTTGGGTTTCGTTGAAGACCCGCTTGCGTACCGATGGAGGGCTGGGGAAACACTGGGAAACTTAGTCGTCGAGACGATTTATTGGCTGAGACTCGAAGCAACGATTTGGGCCTCCCCGATTGGCATTCTGGTGTAGATAGTATGGTAATGATGGCATCCGAATCTGTGAACGGTACGGGGCGTATGAATGTCGTTTTTTCGCACGAATATCGCACCAATGAATGCTGATGCAAACCCCTGAGAATGTTAGTCACATATAAATACAAGACTGGACAGGTAACATACGGAAGTCCAGAGCATGTTTCGAAATTTTGAGCGCAGAGATTGATTCTGGCATGGTCATTTGCGCCAAAAGATGCTTTGAGGGCCGAGAGGCAACGAGATCCCAGTGATTTTTTCTGAAAAGCTGACTACCTCTCCATAGTTCTCCCTAGACACACGCCACCTAAAGGCGTACATCAGTCCACAGGTTCACAACATCCACCACCTACTCCTCAAGCTATGGTTCGACGATCGGTGGTGCTTGTCCGGATACATCAACTCCCTGTTCTGTTCTTGTCCTGGAGTTGCTGCTGTAACACGTGGCTCGGTGGTTGTTCAATTCACATCCTAGCTTTGTGACTCTCTCTACTCCAACTATATCTTTGTCGGCGACAAGTGGTGTAAGACGGAGTATACTGACTTACAGTATGCTACTGAATGTATGTAGAAAGCAAAAATGGTCAGAGTGCACAGGTAACACAGCTGTGCCTTTATTTTATTATGCGTATGATATGGAATGGCATAATAAACTCTAAAGGAAGTTCTTAGCCACAACATTTGGCCCATTGCCCAGAGGAGCCATGACTGTTAATCATCAGAAAGAACTGTGGTGTAAAAGTTATAAAATTATAACATTAAATGGAAGATAAACACAACAAAATAGAGTCTTAGGTCGATAGTGAAGTGATACAGCAAAGCTCAACTGCACCACCCAAACCACCGACATCCAACGTTGAAAAGGGCGACCCGCGCCAAAGTAAGAACTTAAGAAAGAAAGGAATTCACGACCAGCGTGAGGAAGAGAAAAGATATTATTTCGAGCGGGAACAGAGAGTAAATGTCCCAATCTTAACCGCCATTTTCTCTTGCTCCGTTTGCATTTCCATAACGTTTATATTAGGAGCCGATGAAAACCCTAGGCAGTGTGCTTCTCACCGAGACACGAATCACTTGCAATCTCAGAAATACTTCATTTCAAGAAGTCCACAAAAGAATTTGCGTGAGAAGATGCAAGATTCCAGTGGCAAGGTCGATTCGTAGGTACAATCGACTTGAACTGAAGGGGGCGTGGAATTACACTTGCCATGTAACCTTTAGAGAAATGTAAAATGGTATTGAGAATCAAATCCTACTCGGCTGTTTCCGGCTCGATGCTCTGCGCGCCAGTAGCATACAAAAGCCCAACATTCAGCTTCCAGAAGTGCGCATTATTTCAGGCATCTCCAGATTCTCCACATTCCAAACAAGTGCTCTAGTACGGATACGCTCTGACCTCGTCCTCATTTTCCAAATCAAGCCCCGCTTCAACTTGCTCATTATGTTTCTTGTCCAGATACTCCAATAGAACCTCACCATACTTTTCCTTCCCCTTATATGTAGCCACATCATCACCCCAACTCCTCACCGCGCTTGCCAATCTACCAGGTACATACGGCTCCTCGCATATTTCCGTGATCGGGTGGAAGTATGTTCTAATCGTGAACACCACGCCGCCAGATCTCGGCAGTCTTCTCAACGACTGTCGTTCCGACCGAAACCAATGATGTTCAACCGCTTTATTCTTCTCCGCCGTATCCCAACTCACGGTCCCGGGTTCCCCTTCTTCGGGTCCAATGCTTGATGACCATGCTAGTTGATCGTCTACTTGGATGAAATAGTTGTTCTGAAACATCGGTTAGTATGCAGGTAGCCATAACCGCGCACGTTAGGGATGCTTACACGTTGCACGGGCCCGTTGGGCTGCACTCTTCGGAAAAAATTCATCATCCCTTTCTCCAGCTTTGATTTGTAGCCTGGCACGTCAGCAGCCGTGTGGATCTCACTCAACGGCATGCCTAATTTATCTTCCAAACGCCAGAATCCAGCGAGTAAAATTGCTCCGGCAAGAAGGTAGTATTGGCCATCTTCTTTCTCAAACATGATGGCCAGATCATCTTGCGTGAAGCGAGCTGCCATTTGCATTGGATCCTCTGCAAGTGGCCGTTCGATGATGTTGAATGATTCGTTAGTGAGCAGGTTATCCATACCTACAGGTGTGCGTTTGTAAAGAGTAGGGTAACGTTCTGGGAGATACGCGCAAAGTTCTTCGAGCAGCTCAACGGCACCATCAAACGCCGAAGGATCGGTGTAGCAAGATCTGGCGCCACGGTCGATAATACGTTTGGCTTTGTCGTCATGGTACTTCATGTAATGATTGTCCAATTCTTCGAAACGTTAGCCACGCAGCCTTTCACCTGAGCGGGAGATTATGTACCTATCCATTCATTCCAATCCATATTTCGTAATCCCATGGTGATGTGATAAGGTCCATGGCGAAATGGCCGGTATGCGTTCGGTTTCGTTTTGTGTACATCCCAGTTTGGAGAGGGAACTGCCGTCGGGCGTGTGAATTGCATGGGCTCCCACACTATGAAGAAATCAGCTGTCGTTCGCCAAGCAATGGTCATAATCAATACCAACCTCCCAACGGTCTCTGTGCCTTTCCGTTCTTAGATGTCGGCTTCTCCAGATCCGGAGTTCTCGGTCTGGCATGTCTCGGTTTCTTGAACATCGCCGCTGACCGTATCAACAGCCATGCTGCAAGACAGACTAAACCGGCTCCATAAAACAGCATCTTTGGGTTGCCGATAGCCATTTGAGCGGCTTCCGAGGGTTTGAGCCGCTCACATGTAGATCTGGTCCATATTTGAAAAACTTCCAACTTCGTCTCACCCATTTTCACGATTTTACAAATTAGAGTTTGGGAGATATGGAAATCTAGGAGTCAGTCCATGAATTGACGTGTGAAGAACGACATATTAATAGCCTTCATACAAACATGTATTTATGTGTGCATCGTGAACCAGGGAGTGGACGATAAGATCTTTCGCGGGGCAGAACCCCGCCATATTTGTTCTTATCGCGAGGGACTTTTTTTCCTTTTCGGGTATGGATTATCATCGTCAACAGCACGACGGCGTACAAACACCCCATCAGGCATGTATAAAACTCTTAATTTGAATCACTTGATGGCAATAGATTGATATGGCACGACCTTAATCGTGAACGTGAAAAGCCCCTTCCGTTCGATTACTTAATGATTTGCTAGCAGAGAGCCACTTGGTCATGTCTGAGGCGGTTTGGAAACATCGGAAATTGTTTCGGCACTTACTTGTGATTTGGAGTTGAAGAAATTATGATCGCGAATTTTTGTATATATAAGCATCATCAATATGAACGTAGCTCAATATCATAAAAGTCCGAAAGTGTCTGGTGATATTTTCATTCTAAAATACGATAATTATACGTAGCCCATCATGCATTATCTGCTTTCTCCATTTCCATTCTGCTGTCCTGGATGAGTCCATTGGTTTCCTCCGTTTTGGTTAGCTCCATTTTGCTGGTTGAAGAAAGCCGGGTTTATGAACGCTCCCGCTGGTATGGTTGGAGGAGGCATAGCTGACCAATTAGTTTGTGCATGCGGGAAAGGTTGTTGAGGTTGCTGATATGGCTGCTGATAACCTTGCGGATACATTGGCCATACTGGAGGTTGCTGGGATGGATATTGTGGTTGTTGAGGTGTATATTGTTGTGGCTGATTTGGATTGTGGTATATATTTGAAGCAGGCGGCGGAGGTGGAAAGTTAGGCTTTTGCGGTAAGGAAGCTGGCTGAGGGTTGAATACTCCAGGGCTTGGATGGGGTGGGACAAAATTGGTGTTCATGTTCAATTGCGATGGGGCACCACCAGATTGGCTATTATTCCGATCATTATTCCCGCCACCTCGTCCACGTCCTCGTCCCCTATCTCCTCTCGCTCTGTCTCCACGACCCCTTCCTCTGGCTCTACCTCCATGCTCGCCACGATGACTCGGTCTGTTGTAATGGGAGCCCTCTTGAGGAGCTTCGGCACCACTTGCACCACCAGTAAATCCAGTTGGTCGAGTGAGGGGTTTGTAGGGACCATCCTCGACTTCGTCATAATTCAACCCAGCGCCAGTGTTACTAGGGGTATACGGTTGTTGCGACGAGTATCCAACATGTGAGTGGCCACCACCGTTCTGTTGTGTCTTACCGCCTCTTTTTTCGGCCTTCCTTTGTTTTACCTTCCGTTTATGCTCGGCCTCCTTTTCATCATCCGAGAATTCCATTTCCTCGTCGCCAATCTCTTCGTCATACAAGTTGGAAGCATCGGTGCCTTTGTATGCTTTCAAAGCTTGTGTAAAGACATATGTTGAATGCTGTTCGGAGTAGTAAAGAGTAGTTCCGACGGACAGTCCTGCTTCGGTAATTGCTGCAGCATTCGTAAATCTAACACAATACAATGGCTGTTCTACTCTGCCCAATGTTTCCGACACCACACCTATAACACTTCGATCCTGTAAACATAGCACGGATTCTTCTCTTAAAACTTGATACTCCCCAGTCGTGAAAGCTTTGATGAGAATGATATTGTCCACAATTCCTTCCACATCACCCAATCTTGCAATGGGCATTTCCGGTGTAATTGTAACATCTGGCTTGGGAATGACTTCTTCTGGCACTTCATTCTTCGTCCGTAGCTGAGCTCCGGCACCCTTTGCACCTTTGGAGGCTCCCTCGTCGTCTGAACCGCCGTCACCTTCCATCAGGATTCTAGCTTGCTCTTCTGGGCTCAAAAGTTTATATGTATTATCTCCATCCTCATCCTCGCTGTCGTCGTCAGATGAACTATCACTTGAGTCGTCTGACGATGATTCACATGGAGATGAGTCAACCTCCCATTCTGGGTGTTCTGCTTCTGTGGCTTGTGCTTCAGGTGCGCTGACCAGGGTGGTAACATCCGCATTCACAGCAGCAGATTGCAATAGACCTCCCAGCATCGCCTCCAAAGCATGCGTCAATTCAGGTGGACTAGCGTGGCTCTCCGGTACTTGCATGTCACTTGAACTAGGCTGAGCTTCAAACAAATCGGCTGCTGGCACCTCTATTTCTTGTTCGACATGGAGTTCTAGGGTAGCTTGTAATATCTCAACGTCCATCGCATTGCTGTTGCTATCCTGTGTGTTGATTTTGGCTTCTTCTTCTTCTCCTTGGGGGGCTTGTCGCATTTCAGAGTCATTTTGACTAGTTGTTTGGACTGACTCAATCTCTACCACTGGCAGAATCTCGTCTTTTATTCCAGTGGGTGTCGCTGAAATCGCATCATTGATTGTAGCAGTCGCAGATTCTTGCATCAAAGGTTCGGCGTCTGCCATTGTAGAATCTACTTGGGAGTGATCAATAGTGCTTTCTACCATCTTCTCCTGAAATACAGTCGGTTCGTGTAAATGGGTTTGTGCAGCGTCGCTCTCCACAGGTGGTTTTGGACTTTCAGACTTCGGCGCATTTCCAAGTCGTCCCAATCCAGGTATACCAGAAAAGGTTGATGAAGATGAGGCAGATTCTTCATTTCCCCTTTGGGGTGGAGAATGCTCTCCTTCTGGAGAAATTAATGAAATGGCGTCAGAATTATTCATGGTTTCTGTCGAAATCGAAAGGAACTATGGTAGGGTGTATCAAGGACTCGATGAGGAGCGCGTTGTGTTGGAGTATATTTGATAGCAGGATTATCAAGCTGTCTCAATGCCAATGTGTAATATGAGTGGTATCAATACAATATTATAAAGTTCAATATGAATGTGGGTATCAAAAGAAGTTATAAATACAAAATGGTTCCTATCCAATACTGAGATGTTATTGACAAGAAAGTTTTGATTTCAAAATTTCCAAAAATATTTCTCGAAGCTCGGATCCCCCGATTGACAGGGGGGTCTACCTAATCTTAGCGTCGGGAGTAAGAACTCTTATCAATATGCATAAATATGTGTGGCAGTGTGTGTGTGATTTATGCAAATATTGTGCTGGAACACGATGTCATTAAAGTACCGGTTGGGATGGGTATCTAGTAGTTATTTTTTTATTGTTTGAAAGTTTGCGACGGACATTGAAAATCTAAATTCAAGTCAAACACAACAATGGCTCCTCCGCAGCCAGTAAACTCAAGTTCGGCACGAGGAGAAGAAGCTTCTACAGCTTCACATCCAAAAAAGATGAAGTAGGTATTCAGAATTCCCATGTACAAAGCGTTCACTGATCAAGCTTCGATAGGCCTGCCACCCCATTTGCAGTCCAACCCATCAGCGCATTTTACGTATTCCTTGGGGCAAACATTTTAGCTGCTTTATATGCCCCTATACAGGATTGCGACGAGACCTTCAATTACTGGGAACCTACACATTATATCAGTCATGGCTATGGATTACAGACATGGGAATATTCCCCGGACTATGCGATTCGAAGTTGGTTATACATCACTATCCATGCCTTGATCGGAAACTTCAGAAGGCTACTCCCATTTCCCACGAAGGTACAGAGAGCTCCAAAGATATATGGCATACAAGTTTTTAATCGAAATGTAGCTTGGCGAGTTCTATTTCATTCGATATGGCCTTGCATTTATATGCGCTCTTTGCCAAACTCAAATGTTCCGAGTCATCAACGGAACCTTGAATCCACGAGTCGCCATGTTCTTCATGATGGCAAATATTTTCAGTCCGGGATTCTTTCATGCCTCGGCCTCTTTCTTGCCCTCGAGCTTCGCTATGTACACAACTATGCTTGGAATGGCTGCTTTTATGAACTGGAGAGGGGGCCTAAAGACTGCACAAGGTATATTTTGGTTTGCAGTGGGAGGAGTTCTCGGTTGGCCATTCTCCATGGCCTTGTCTGCCCCTTTCTTGATTGAAGAAGTCATTTTCGCCAGTCTGAGCGATAAAAATGCCATCATCGATACCGTAATGCGATTTCTTAGAGGAGTCGTCGGGGGACTGATTGTTCTGGTGAGATTTATCTAGACCTCTCCATTAAAAATTGCTAACGATGAACCAAGCTTTTTGAATTCCTTGTTTCTGGCTTTTTCTACAGACGATTAGTGGTCGTCCCTCTGAATATTGTTCTTTATAATATCTTCGCTGGCGAGGGAAGAGGTCCTGAAATATATGGTACTGAACCATGGCATTTCTACATTCGTAATCTGCTTCTCAATTTCAATATTTGGTTTGTGCTTGCAATTTCAGCCCTTCCTCTTTTCATACTTCAAAAGCTATTCGGGTCACGAGAAGGTGGTACTACAACAGCTCTTCGCAGCATCGTCTTTGTGGCACCCTTCTACGTATGGCTTGCAATCTTCAGCTTCCAGCCACATAAGGAAGAGCGCTTTATGTATCCTGCCTACCCATCCCTGGCACTTAATGCGGCCATGTCACTCCACATTCTTCTGGCGGCTTTTGGCCATTCGGATCCCAGGACCTTGGTCGGTAAGATTCCAGCCAAATTGAAACTTTTGCTTGTCAGCTTCTTCATTATCGGATCCGTAGACATTGGCGTCGCAAGAATTTATGGAATCTATACAGCATACTCGGCGCCCTTGAAGATATATAGCCCTCTCCAAAATGGTACCCTTGGATCACGAGGAGACTCGATCTGCTTCGGCAAAGAATGGTACAGATTTCCCAGCTCTTACCATTTGCCAAACGGCATGAAAGCAAAATTTGTGAAGAGCGAGTTCGATGGTCTGCTTCCGGGAGAGTTTTCCGAAGCTAGTGAGGGATTCGGGATTTGGTCAGGAGCATGGCTTGTACCTTCAGGTATGAATGACCAGAATCTTGAAGACATGAGCAAATATGTAAGCAAATCTTTCCCCGTCATATTTGGGCGTCGAACTAATGTTGTCATCAGGTTGACCTCAAAACTTGCAACTTTTTGGTCGACACCTACTACCCCGGTTCCGTAGCCTCCGAGCTTGAGCCCCACTACATTACCGATGCCGAGATTTGGGAGTCGGTGAAATGCGTGCCATTCCTTGACGCATCACAGACTCATATTCTTGGTCGAACCATATGGTTGCCAGATCTACCCTTCATTTCAGAAAAGTTTCGTAGAAGATGGGGAAGCCACTGCTTATTGAAGCGAGCTGGAAAGAAGCAAATTCCCAGTTCTGTATAGTATCTTGTATATCAAAAATTTGGGTCTAGGGTTTCAGTCCGGTTTTGAGATGTTCATGTATTTACCATCCATTAAGGTATGTACAACCATAATATAAAAAGATTTCGGCGGACCCCTCCTTCACGATTCCTCGCTTGTGCGTCATTGCACCTTAATCTACAGTCGCTCCATTAAAATAATGAATCGTCTCATCCACACATCCCGCCGGCGTCAAATACGCATAGCTCCCCAAATTGATCCACAACTCTTGGGCACCACAAACCAACCATGCACTCAAATTCGGTCGACTAATGCTAGCCACACTCCACGTCACTGCATCTCCACTAAATGCAAATGTACCGAACGTGTTTTGGGTGGTATTAAATGTCATGGAGAGTTTCACGGCGGAGGAATTGGCAGGTGGCTGGACGTTGGCGTAGAGGAAATTATTAGGTGCGATTAACTCGACTAGTTGGCCGGATACGATTTGATATTGGCCGGCGGTGGATCTGTCGGCTAGGAGTGCGGTGCCAGGTTTGGCAGTTGATGAGGCTTGGAGGTAAGAACTATGGGGTGAGGGCAGGTCAAAATTCGTGTTACTTTCATTTGGACATCCAATATTGTGAAGGGGCCACGACGATTGAAAATACTGACTGGAAATTCGGAGATTCAACGGCGCGAACCCAATAATAGCCACTTTGGAGAGTCGATCCGGGGTACGAGGCTACACCAGTAGTAGTTGCGGAGACTGTGGTCGTCGGCGTGCCTGGAGCTATTGTGCCAGGTGTCGTTGCACCGGTCGAGGATGATGCGGTGCCTGGCAGACATTGGGAATAGTCTTTTGAATGGAATGGTTAGCGGAAGCTATAATGTGGAGGAGAGTTTATTACGCACATGGACTGCTTGGATAATTAGCGCAAGCAAGAGGCGAGGTGTTCATTGCAGTGAATTAGCTTGTGGAAAGGGGTACAAATAAGGTGATACAAAAGGAAGTCTTACTTGGAATAAGTACACACATAACCCGATACACAAGTCGTCGCGCCAGTCCAACCTGTTCCTCCGCCTAGCCTCTCAATGATATTAGCTATGCAAAGGATATCTCTCTTTCTCCTTCACAAGCCTGACTTACACTGGCCCCAAGCAGTCTGTTGTGAATAAACCCCTTGAATTCCTGCTGCTATGAGCAGAGTCGCTCGGAACGGATTGCTAAAATGCATATTGGACGTTTGTTCTTTTTCTTTTCGACTTTTTACAATCCAGAATCACAAAAGGCGATGAGCGGATTTGAGATTGCATGCCATCTTAAGTATTTTCAACGTTCTATAGCAATCAAAATATCTTACTTACCCGGACCGACAAATCCGTTGAGGCAAAATACTAGGTATATCTAAATTGGATTCTCGTCCGTGTGACCTTTTCCTTCTCGAGGCAGAATCAATTCGAAACTTCTTCAACAAGGAAAGACTAGACTATCAATCGATATGATGGTCAAATCACTGGTAGCAAGATTTTCCTTCCATCTCTTCTTACTATTACATATATCCTCGAGGCCGGTATCACGAGTTTTTATCTCATAACCTTTGCTGTAAAGCGGCAACGAACCATATGAAATTAGCCGTGTATCCCCCCGTCCCCACCACGTCTTACCTGGGCACGTCGCCAGACCTCATCTCTACACTTGAATTCAACAAAAAATGCCTTCTCCTTTAATTTCAAACTACTATGTGGTAATAGGTGCCAGTCGAGGCATCAGTCTCGAGTTCACACGCCAATTGCTCTTAGCATCACCCACCAATATCGTCATCGTCACTCATCGATCTACCGAAACACTACATACACACTTTATATGAACTGGATGAACTGGACAAGAAAGTCCACATGTCGCCGAGATTATGGACAGTGAGGTGTGATGTTACGGATGAACAGAGTATTGAAAATCTGTGTCTCGCTATCCCGACTTTACTGGAGAAGAATATTGAAGCGGTTATTATTAATGCGGGGGTTTTGGAGCGGCCAAATACTGAGTAGAGTGCTTGGAGGGTAAGTAAGTTATTACTACTCGAGTATAATATCGATGGATTGTCTGTTCTGCGTTTGTGGTTTCTTTTTGTGTACTCATTGAGATCGAGAAGTCTTTCGTTATATGTGCTCTATGTAGCTTGTATCAACATCTCAACCATACCATACACATGAGCGAGTTCGTAACCACCAGATAATGTATCGAGGAAAATCTCATGACTATTCCTCAATATTCGAGTTATGAAGACGAGCTTGTAATATTAACGGGCATTGCTGTCATTCTACTAGAACACATCAGTCATACAATCTAATCACCACTTCCAAACTAACACCATTGGAACACTCCTTACCGCCAAACACCTTCTATCAAAATCTATCCATACCTCGCTCCCACATCTCCACAATCGCATTTTTATCATATCCTCCGACTCCAGCTCCGCCGCAAATTTCCGCTCGTTCGAAGACGGGTTCCCCGCAAATCATATGATATGCTGCCTCTACGAGTAAAGTTGCGCTCAATATGGGATTGCGTGTATGTGACTTCCTACTCAACAATTCTCCCTTTTAATAAAATTACTTTACTTTACTTTCCAATCTCACAAGCAGATTTTCCATCTCACCCTTCAATTTATATAGCATCTATCTGCCGAACTCTACAGGACAAAAGCTGCAAAGGGTGCCGAGGCTCTAGCTCCAATTATATTGGCGATTCATTTAGGTGAGGTGAATACGGATATGGCGAAAGAAAAGAGAAAGATGTCGGTTTACCTTGATTTACCTTGGGAAGTTAAGGGGGTAATTGAGGTAGAGATAGAGGAGAGTGGGAGAGGAATGTTTGAAAGTTATGGGATGCAGGAGAAGGGGGAAGGGGGGGAGGTTGATGAGGATGGGAGAGTGGGAGAGTGGGAGAGTAACTACGCGGGTGGAGGGGAAATTGGAGGAAGAGGGTGCTGTGAAATTCATGAATGTAATTTAATGAGAGATTGATGGATCAGATGCTAGCTTTTCTGACATGTATGGCTTGCAATGGCATCATGTTTGGTATACCTGCCAATCATGGTTCATAAATCGTGTTATTCCTCTGTACCAGTATCTAATCCTCAAAAGTTCTCTCTTGATCATCATCATATTCTCCATCTCAATCACCCAACAAAAAACCCCAAAGTCTCATCCGAAAATCATACTTTCGTCCCAAAACACACTCATCAAATCAAAGTTCTCGGAATGATGTATCTTACCCCCCTCTTCAATAGTAGTTAGAAACCTTATCCCCCCATCCCAAACTTCACAATCACATTTAATTTATCCCAGCCACCATACCACACTATGCCATACCACGCCATACCATACCATACTATACCAAAGAAAGCCACCAGCTCAGCTCGACTTCTCGCTTCGAGGGATCCCATCTTTGTTAGATGCAAGGAGAGTATTGAAATGATATCTATAATACAACCACATCACCCCAGAAACTTACCCGACATCGCAAGATCATTAGCTTCAAACCTTGAAAGATTCGCTGCACATCTCATGGATGATATTTCCGAGCATCAAATGACCAGGAAAGCTCAGAGAGAAGCATATAGGATCTCTTGCATATTAACCCGTCTACTAATAGAGCGAGAATAGTAGCCGGAAGTGATGCTCATGAAGCCTGACATACTGCTCCAATTGAATTTAAATCATGAATGATTAATGTTCCGACTAAATATATGCAATGGACTATCAATAATCAAGTCAATTGGAGCTGATTCAACCTTTTCATTGTGAAATAATTGAAAGAAAGCAATGCTAGATCATCAGGATATGCCAATTTTGGCCACCCTTTTGGCTTCCGTATAGGCGTCTATTGGAATGAGATTTTTTAAGATAGGTGCACTTGCACATTATCAAATGAATATCGATGGTCTACTTTAAATCACTGAATGTAAAACATGATCAACTAGACACACAATGGATGCATTGGGAAAAATGTATAATATCTAGTATTATGTTGAAATATATATCATAGGTAGTGTAAAAGGTCGTGAGTTCGAAACATACGTACCACAGTAAACGCCATAAGAATGCATGATGGCAACTAGACAGCACTGGGCTTCCTTCCCTTTTTCAACCGAGCCTTCTCAGTTGCCTCCTCAACTTTGTATAACCTCCATTCACATCCTTCTGCAAAATCGCAACTTCTGCATTTGAATGCCTCCTCTACTTTCACACCCTTCGCTTCTCTCTCTCCTTTCCACCAACGCAATTCTTCCTCTAAATATGAATTCAATTCTTGATTATCCATAGGAATAGTCTTAATCCCAACTATTTCTCCATCATCCCGCGATCGATACTCTGCCTTCAATACTCCTCCCAATGATCCGGCACCATTAGGGAGAGTGATCTGGAATTCGGAAATCATAAGTGACCAGAGAGCATTAAGATTATTGTGGGCGAGGAGAATACTCATAGAATCTTGGCTAGAATTGGGCGCCAAATCATCCTGCTCCTCGAGAGAATCATCATTCATGCTACCTACTTGAGCAATGAATGTATCCGAAAAGATCTTGGTTGTATCCAACCTATAGCGAGCTGCCAATGCAGAAAAATCGACAGTATTTGTGGCAAGAGCGGACAGAAGATGGTGATATAGCATGAGTTGTACTTCAGTAGGGCGAAACGCAGCGGCGTTCGGCAGCGTGCGCACACCTCTAGTTTTAACATCGCAAATATATAATTTGTTCGACTTGGCCCGTCCTCTTGTCCGTTTCGCATCGGCAAAGGATGAACCATCCACTGCTTTACCTTTAAAGAGATTAGAAATAGACGTTTGATTTGCAGGTGGCAAATCCTTCTCCTTTTCAGTCTTCTTCTGTAGCGATTCTTCTAATTCAGAATCCGGACAGATGTAGCTCAACTCATCAACAACTCCATTGACAACCAATCCATCAATAGTACCCCATATTTCCAGTTCCCTCGTTCGTCCCGTTTCTCGTAGTGTTCGTAGCCCTTGTATCACATTCCAAATTCGTAGGCCCCAGGCATCTTCCTTCGTTTGAATATCGATTCGAATAGTCCTATGTACCTGATCTTCCAAAACTTGGTGTACAGCACTACCTTGCTTCATAGCTGATGTTCGTTTCCTCTTGCCTTTCGTCAATGTATACCAGTACTGTAGCTCGCACCATGCTGGCGACACGAGATCTGTCACCGAGAGGGGCTTCTTCGGTGCGGTACGAAATCGTTCGAGGGGCGATCGTGAGTCGGGAGGCGCGGGCTCTGCGGATTCTGCAGGCTTTGCCTCAAATTCTGTTATGGGTATTGCGTCGGCCGTAACTGACACCGGTTCGGGTAATCGATTGCTCACTTTCTAATGCGTAAGTCAGAAATACAACGATGGTGATAAGACTATATACTCACAGTCCGAATAGTGCTCGCGTTTCGCGACTGAATTATTGATTTGCCCAGCAACCCTCTCTGCATCACGAATGGCCCGGAGCAGAGGCGATATCTGCTCCTTGCCAATAACTCGAGGGAGGCGAAGAGTGCATTCTGATTCATGATACTCGATATTATTCACTATAGGATTATCCTCAATCTCGGTTGCTTCACGACATAAATGTACTGGTGATAACAATCTTTCTACTATCTCGAATTCTTCAGGTGAGAAGTCTGAGCCATAATCACTGTCCCCATTGTTCTGGGGCAGCTTTGCCTCTTCTGTGGCAAGGCTAGTCATGCCGATAGATTCATTTGGTGCGATTCATTTGTGTTTCTTTGGTAGATTTGGCCATATCTATGACGCGTCGTTGCCACTGTGGGACAGACGGTAGGGTATCACGTGACTGTCCTTTGTGCGGCCCGCAGGATAACTCGCAATCAACGTCTTGCAATTGGTTTGATTGATTTTGCTCAAACAATATATATTTTGGGGGACTGGGGTAAACAGGTACCGTAGAAACTCATGTATAAAAGATGCCCAAGGGCTGTGTACTGGAGTGGGAGTTCTATAGTCCAGGTATATTCCTATAATATATATAACGAGCTTTGACTTCGGCCCCTCGGTGCCGGAAAAACAATTCGCCTCGCTACGCTTTTCGAATCGTTTTTTAGGACACCTCGATTCCTACATCGCAGCTCGTCCTTCGGAGACTTGTTAGCTTGATAATCATAAATATTCAATGATATTTTTGAATATTATCTTTTCAGATTTCATTTTATCGATTAGTATGAGAAGTGTATTAATATTGAAGATTGAATGTGGTATTGCACATGAATTTTCCAAAAAATGTTTGTTGTCGTGTATTGATCATATACGAAATAAGAGTGTTTTATAATATGAAAGGTTAGATAGATATATATGGGTCTTTGATAAGTGTAGGAGATACCCGGATTATAGAATCCCCGCTCCGGTGCACGGCCCTTGGGCATCTCTTATACGAAATATTCACATACTCCTCCTATTCACCGTGTCTCGTAATGTCTCGCTGCCAGTCCTATTGCCAGCCATTTGAGTCCTTCAATTGTTACTCTCCTCAAAGCATAATATCGACTTACTCATTATCTATTGTGACTCCAGAACGAATCACATCTCCCCAAAAGCGGCAGCCTGGTCAAAAACACTACGTTTCAGATACCATATTCAATACGAGATATGACTCTCCGACCCAGTTGCACCTTGGAACAGGCAGCACGAAATATATCAACATCTCTTTACCCTTCCTGAAGTCATCTAATCATATACCAGCGTCTCATTTCATTTCATTTCATTTCTTATTAACCTTACTATGGATAATCATACTCCTTCCACAACCACAACGGAACTTTGCACTCCTAAACTCAACCTCCTGCATTTACCACAGGAAATTCATTTATTGATAACATCTCATCTGATATATCCAGATGCGCTTTCCTTAAAGCACACCAATCGATATTTCTACACTTTTGTATATACTGGGTTGCATTTGAAGATAGAGTGGCTGATCCAGAGACGACGGCTACATTTGGATTGTCCAAATGACAGTAAATGTGAATTGGGTAGTGACCGTAGGTTTTGTCGAGGAAGTGTTGTGTGAGTTTATCTTTAAGCTCCATCATCAAGATGTCAAGACTAATGATGTCCATAGCCTATTAATGAAGAGACGGCGAGAGCATCAAGAGTGTGATAATAAGCCTGGAGGGAGGGGATGTCTGGTATTAGGAAGAAGCATCTGCCTGGATAAGAAGGAAAACAATCATCTAAAGGCAATCTGGAAATATCTCAGATCGGGAATTTCGATATGGCTGTTAGTGGTGACGATCGCTCTGCTGGCCATTGTGATAGGCCCGATGGGGATCTCGTCTATCATGGGGGAACGTTGATATATTAAAAAGGGGGGTCTATCATTGGGGCGTATACTAGGAACTATTGGCACGAATTCGTCGTTTAGAAACTTCTAATTTAATAAAGGAGGCGGCCCGGGCTGATATTAGCAAGCACAAAATCATCCATCTCTTCCATTGTCTGCGCTGACAAGTAGTAACTATTCCGCCGTGGCGCGGATTGCTAGGTCTCCCCTCCAATCACTCTTACTCTCTCCTAACCCACCCCGAACCAAAACATGGTTTCGAATCATCACCAAGAGATCTTACGGACGGCAGTGTAACTTAGGGGTACAGCCTTACGGCCCAGCGCAAGTGAGTACATTATCTTTGTAAGTAGTATCAATCCGTCTCATCTTCCTACTTCTCCATTACATCTCTTAAGCTGGGAAAATGCGATAGTTTTTGATGAGAACCGCGATCCTGTTATCAGATTTCTGTATCATTGAATGCAAGATGGGACTCACAGTGTACAAAACAAGAAATGCATTCACGGAAAACAAAAGTCATAGATATTGTTTGTCATTGTGCTATAGTGCCAATAGGATTTTCGTGGCAGATTAGATAGATAGGTATTGTGAGGTTTTGGAGACACCACAGGTTATGGATTCCACGGTGACTCTGTAAGTGTTCCACCATTTAACCTCTCATGATAGCTCATCAAGCTAAGCTGACCCAAATTCAATGGCTGGGATATTTCAATACTCACAAAAGGATCGATAACTGTCTCAATGTTAACGGGACTGGCCAAGCGGAACGTTTACCTTCTATGAACAATCCGACACCTAAAACGCAAATTTGCTGCTTTGATCTCAATATTGTTGCCATAACTTTATCTACAACCCGGGTACCCGTGACTGGTATGCCAGGTGATTGCATCATGCCATGCGATGGGAATAGTGCCGAGAGATGTGGTGGTGGTGCTTCGATTACACTTTATCAGAAGTGTGGTGCAGACGAATGTACAGCTTCCAGTGCATCAACCGCTGTTTCGACTCGATCGCAGAGTGTAAAGAGAAGTAGGAGAAGGAGAAGACTCGGTTTTCAGATGGGATAGAAGGAATAATATGTTGACATGGGTATGCTTTGGATTTGATACGGATATAGCATTTGGAAGAAAGATAATCTGTGTGACTTTTCTCGTAGATAGATTACTAACGTCTTTTAAAGCTTGCATTTGTGATCGCTTTCGAATGATAGATATATATCATCATGGGGACGATCATATCATACGAACCTTGTTCAGATATGACTTACTGCTGTCACTCATCTGGTGGAATCGCAAACATCATCGAATAGAACCCAAAATTAAGGATTCTTAATATCAACTCTTCACAATCGTTTCTTATAACTTCATAAGAATGAAAATTATCGAATTGATACTTCCTAGAAAGCAACAATTGAGTAATAGAGGATAAGTCAGAGAAATGATATATGAGGAGTGTGGTAGAGTTGTTCTAGCTGGGGTTGAAATGACTTCTTGTAGCGATTCTAGAGTGATGTATAACAGCTTTCTATCACGACCAGTAGATATTTTTATGGAGCGGTCCACTTAAACACCACCATCCAGGAGAGATTACAGGCCAGAAGAGAAATCTTGAGCACGGATCGCTCCGCACTGCCAAGTCATCAAGATTCTAGAGCCACGCTAAAGGTGGCTTTATCTACAAAGTATTTCTTACTTTATCTTAGTAGGCACCGGTTTGTAATATATTGCATTTTTTGCTTTTCTTTCTACGCGTTTCTTTCCTACGGGGTTGTACTGGAGCTCCAAATATCTATCTGATTGGGCAGAGAAATGGCGAACAAAATCGACCAATACTCTCAGAGTAGGGATGTAGCGCCATCAAAAACTCTTCGCGATGAGTACAAAAATAGCTATAACAGAACCGCCCCTTTGCCTCCATTATCAACCTTAACAGAAAGATGCGAAACTCCAAGTTCTAAACCTATTCCAATAAGTCCCAAGTCTACCGAGTCCGCATCCGAGAGCCCACGCCGCATCAAGAACTCGAAAGATGCTGAAAGTAACACACTAGGCTCGATGCGAACGAGTCCTAGTGACAAAGAAACTCTCAGCAGTAGGAATGGTGTAGGTTTGAGTGGAGCAGGAAACTTTGCAGACTTCTTTAGCTCTGAAGTTTTTTATATTGTGCTTCGCAATCCGACAACTGCGCATCGATTCTTAAGATTTTGTCAAAGTCGTTCTTGTTCGGAAGACCTCGAATTTTTGCAAAAGGTATGATAATGATGGCTTGTCGTCGTAGATATATGCTAGTGCTAAGACAAATGAACTAGATTGATGAGTACAATCGATTGATCGATGAAGCAACTCGTCTTCTTTCCACTATACACTCAACCTTCCTCTCATCAGAAGCACCAAAGCAAATCAGTGTTTCTAGTTCTCATGCCCAGCGATTATCACATGATATCAAGAACGCGACACATGATGTTCTTCCCGGCCTGGAGGACATCTTCAATGGAGTTCAGGAACCAATTGAGAAACTGTTGGCTAGTGATTTGTACCCACGTTTTGTGAAACATCAAGTGACGGCTTCAGCAACCATGGCACTGGCAAATGACAAGGAAAGATATCCTGGCTTAGGTGACTGTTTTTGCTTAACTGATCCAAGGTATACCCTATTCAAAACGAATTGACACCTAGATTTGAAACTGATGGAATTCAGACAAGCCGATAATCCAATTGCATTTGCTTCCGATGGCTTCGTGTCCGTCACGGGATACTCTCGAACAGATATCATTTCTCGAAACTGTCGCTTCCTACAAGGGTCATATACTGATCGCCAGTCGACCAAACGTCTACGAGCCTCCATTGAAGACTGTGAA
The DNA here is from genome assembly GCA_000503235.1 of Sclerotinia borealis F-4128. Lineage (NCBI taxonomy): Eukaryota > Fungi > Ascomycota > Leotiomycetes > Helotiales > Sclerotiniaceae > Sclerotinia > Sclerotinia borealis. The sequence goes on from KI628548.1 coordinate 308,076, forward strand.
GAAACAGTTGAATTACTTCTCAATTATCGTAAAAACGGCGACCCTTTCTGGAATCTCCTACACGTATCCCCATTAACAGACGGCAATGGAGACGTCAAATTCTTTCTCGGCGGACAAATAAATTGCAGTACGACTATCCACAGTCGTACCGATGTTCTTAAGATTTTGAGTCTAAATGACGAGGATAACGAAAGTGTTACAGAGGGAAGTAGGAAAACCCCAAGCGTGGGGAGTAAGGAATCCAATAATCAAAGTAAAAATGGGAAAAGTTCCTTCTTTAAAAGCTTTAAGAAGTACCATGCGAATACGATAAAAATTCGGGGGGAAGCTGGAATGGAGGGGGAATTAATAGACAGGATTGGAAAGCTAGACTTCAAAATGCAAGTCGAGGAGTTTTATACAGCTTATTCAAAGGTACATTTACATATCCGAACCGGTGAGCGGCATTTGCTAACACGAGAAATAGTATTTCGTCCTATCCTACCAACCTCAATCGCAACATCTAATCGTCAAATACTACTCCCCAGGAATAATCGACATGCTTGGGCTCAACCTCCCAAGCGGAGACGTAGCCCCCATAGTCGATAAGGACATCTTCAAATTTCTCACCGAACACTCTCCTTCATCCATACCACGAAATTTCAAAACCGTAGTTAAAGAAGGCATCAAAGCCGGCAAAGCGGTATCAGTTGAAACGGGATTACTAACTGGAACTGAGGAAGTGAAGAAATCTCAAGGGATTTTCGGGGGTGTTGTACTGGATAAGGAGAAGGGGTGGAAGAGGGCAGAGGAACAATATGTTTGTCATTTTACGCCTTGTAAGGATATGGAGGGAAAAGTAGGGTGGGTGGTTTTGACAGTGGCGCCAAAGGTGTAGGTAGTTACGGGTGTGCTTTTGTTGGGTGGAGTTTGGGTTGCTTGGATGGGTGTATGGATGCGATGATACCCCGGTATGGAATTCTTGTATATGGACATACCGGTATTTGATGGGTACTGTCTGTAATTGCGTTGGAAAGGAGTGGGTTGAAAGGGTTGAAGCCAGGATATAAGTTGAGGGATCAAATACAATTTCATTTTGGAATACAGGAGTTACAAGTATTTGGAATTGATTATTCAATACACAAATACACATGGACCTCTTCAACAGAACCAAAAGGCTGGAAAATTCATCGGTACCAAAACCTCGGGCGGCGGGGAGGGCAGCATCACATACTCGAGTGTAGGAAGAGAGGAATTACGGCGATAAATAGATAGATAAGAAGTCAAGATTGGAAATAGCGATTGTAGCATAGACGAAATTCAATGTTGCTTCATTTACCATCTTTTTCGACTTTTAGTACAGAAGCTTACACAGAACGCTTTTCGCACTCTCCACGATAATTTAGGCGATGAGATGAAGGGGCTGGAAAAAACATAATATTGATAAGGTTATTGTGATGCGAATTTTGCGATCGGATTCGGATGATTTTGGAGTTTGAAAGATCTAATAAGATACCTTCAATCGAGACATGTATGTTTCACGATTTGATATAATTGAGGTCGTGTTATAGATCATATAATAGGGTTGGTTATATGGAACAGAGGTTGGGCGGCTGTGGGTACATTGTTGTTAATTTCTTAGAAATTGCAAAGTAGTAATTATATACGCTAGTTGAGCACTACTTTTATACAAACCAATAAGGCGCCGTGACGGAGTGGTTAACGTGATTGACTAGAAATCAATTCCTTTCGGGGGCGCATGTTCGAATCATGCCGGCGTCGATATCTTCTGATTTTTGTTTTTTTTGCAACTCCAATAGGCCAAAAGGAAAGGAAACATGAAAGTTGTTTTCTTGGTGTTCCGAGTTTCTTCTTTTTGCTTCATGTACTCGCCTAATATTCTAATATTGTGATTGTTTGAGTTTATGGGTTTATTAGTGGAGTGAGTACAAGTGGATCTACTCCAAGTGGATCTACTCCATATCCATACCTACTTAACTTATAAGCTTACAACTACGATTCTGTTACTACATCTGGAAATTGAGCAGATTCCGTTTTTGGTTTGATAGCATCCTGCACGGAAGCAGTTAAGTATGCATGGCTACTACACAATCACACGTTGTATTTATTCTTGACCACAACATCAATAACTGAGTAGTGGAATTTGAGTATTTTTATTCCTTCGAACAACTACAGTACTACTTGCTAAACATACTTTGCATTGTTTTCGACTACCCCTCAAAACATAACGAGCTCAATTAGAAATCGCATGGTTCTGCAAATTGCGCAACCTACAGGCTGAGGCTGAGGGCCTTGTGGCCGGTACAGTCATCGCTCCATGGGCACTCCGATCTCCAATGTGGAATGCGAGGACGGGGCGGGGATTAGAAGATGATGAAGTGAATATAAATGTCTATCAAATGCTCATCCTGAAGGTAAGATACATTCAACATTCATCACATCCATTTCAAAGTTTATCAATATGTCTCAAACAAATTCTAAAAGAGTCATTATCATTGGCTGCGGTATTGCTGGTCCAGTGATTGCAATTCTACTTCAGAAAAAGGGTTATACGCCTATTGTCTTGGAAAAGGTCAGGAAACTGGGCGAAGCAGGTGGATCTTTATATCTACAACCAAACGGGTATGTTCTTCACCGCAACCATCTACATCGGACTGAAAAGGCTAATCACGTGATAGCCTCAAAGTACTCAACTTAGTCGGTCTTGCCACGACAGTAACTGATAACGCCCCATGGGTGGAACAAATGTGGGAAAAGACTCATGAAGGAGAAGTTCTTGGAGGTGGCAATTTCCTTGGGACACTCAAAGAAACATACGGTCAACCTGCTTGTGGAACCAAAAGAGCTTTGTTCAATCTGGCTCTTGAAAAAGCAATCGTGGATGCAGGAATTGAGTTTCACGCAGGCTGGAAACTTGACAATATTGAAGAAAGTGAGACTGGTGTAATAGCAGTGTCAGAGGATGGCCAGAGAATCGAAGGGTCGTTTCTCGTTGGATGTGATGGTATCAAAGCTGCGTCGAGACATATCTTACTCAAACGAAAAGCATACGATGAGCCTGAAGCTACGTATACAGGATTAGTACAGGTAATAGCCCCAGCTTCATTCTGAGTTAAGGGCACTAATATTTTTCAGACTGGTGGATTCTCACCCACACCCAAATCTGTCCAGAACACCATGCTAGGTGTTTTCGGACCCTCCGCTCATTTGGTTCACTACCCCATTTCTCCCACCCATTCATCATGGGCATTTACGCAGCGACAAAGTGAAGAAGAACAAGAAACCTGGCTTCTAGCAACTCCCGAACAACTTGCCGCTCAAAAAGCCAACCTCCTGAAACAATTTGGAGATTGGGCTTCACCAGCTGCAGAACTCATTAGTGGCGCAGAAAGATTACTCAAATATGGAATCTTCGATAGGCCGGGCTTAAAAGCCGAACAGTGGTATGATGGGAGATGTATTCTTATCGGTGATGCTGCACATCCTACAAGTCCACATTTGGGTCAAGGTGCTAACCAAGCTATGTATGTTGAGAATGGACTCCACATTTGCGCCAACCGAGACATTTGTACTAACAACTTTCTAGGGAAGATTGCTACCATCTCCAACGACTTCTCCCAGATGCCGGCTCCGATCTCTCAACCACAGACCTAACCAAAATCTTCGCCGAATTCGCAGGGTTAAGACAACCTAAGACAGCCCTATTAGTAGCAGGTGCTCGAGCACAAGGAGAGCGAAGAGTTGTGGCGCGGGAAAATATGGAGGAGAGAAATGAGTCGGTGAGACAGATTTGGAAGAATCCGGATGTTTATTATAAAGCTTATGCTGAGATGCTGAGAGGTCCTTTTGATGCGATGGCTTGAGATATATACCAGAGAGCACATTTGAAAATGGAGATAAGCTCACTTAGAGTTATGCATTTCAGCTCAAGACGTATTTATTACCCTATCTTAACACTTGGAAACAGAACTTCGATATTGTGTCGATTGGCCCTCTCTACTCCATCTTTACCCTAGCCATAACGGTTACCAGCTTGGTAATCGATGCTGTAGACTCCCAAGTTGATTATCTTGCAAACCTATCTGGTACTTCGACATGTAATGTATTGAAAAAAGAGCATGACGTCCCGGGACTCTATTGTTTCCAATCGAGTTGCTACATATTAAACTTACGGTAAGATGCCAGATGTCAGTGTTGAAGAACTATAGATATTAAATGGCTTGTATGAGATCTTGTATAAAAAGGGATTGATATCTTATTTGAAATCGATAGATCTGTAGTAGATACATAACTAGTTTCCGCGTCTCAAATTTTCAATAGAATTCTGAATCTCAAGAAGGATCAATGTCAATTGCAGACTGGATTCATATAAATCTGAGTCGTCGTATTTGAACACCGTACAGTACGAGTATATTGTGAGAGGAATTGTTCCTAGGTGGAACATGGTGCTATGTGGTACTGCAACTCCTTGCAGCATGGAGAAAACAGGATTGGAGAAAACTTGAATGGAACTTGTATAATATACTCGAGTAATTGAAAAATAACTTTGTAAATTAAAACAGGATTATCTTCCAATGGGATGATATTTAAATAACGTTCCTAATCCTCCAAAAGGAGAAAAGTAATCGGGGGGTCGCTTGAGCTGGTCTGCCCCATTGGTCAATACGAGCGATTAACCATTGGGACGTCAAAGAGCTATTCGAATAGGACATCCCATTGACTAATCGCTCGTATTGACCAATGGGGCAGACGAGAGCTTGCTCAAGCCTCAAAAACGACTATGGTAGTATCTCGCATATCGGACTTATAGGAAGTCCCGACTCCCGAACCTGTCCTTATTACATTACTGTAACAGTGTAACCTAATCCCGAAACCGTTGTTTGGAAAAGGCACCAATCATGTCCCTTCATTTGCGGTCGAGCCATTTATAATCTGGTGTAGGACCAGTTGTTCACGGACTTCCCCAACGGACATATGATGATCAACCTGTCCGCACGTTTCTTGTTGTTGATCGACTGCCAGTAACTTGTATATCAGTTACTGATTGTTTACTAAGACCTCCTGTTAATTTAAGCTAAATACAGCGAAAACTGTGCATTGTTCAAGTATCTTGCATCGAGATTGAAATATTTATCAGCGCATTCAATACTAAAGACTAAATAACATTAACATTAACATCACTATCAGCGTCACCAGCATCATATATCATTTGGAAGCGACAGAGATGTCATCTCAAGTTACGCAACTAGGCAACGGGAGAACATGGACATTAGGAGATAAATTTGAGGCGAAGTCCCCTCATCACGAGGGGGTGAAGGCATTATGGGAGACGAAATGGAAATTTCCCGTAGGTGCATACTAAGCCCTACATGAGGTATGAGGGCAACGATGATAATCATGTTTTACAGTGCACAAAAAGTGTATATCCTTTCCATGATGGAAAATTCGAAGACTTCGAACCCATATTTGAGCATCTAATTGCCGTGAGTTTGTTCCCCTTGCCCCTCTTTCAGTGATTAACGGCTCTTAGAATAACATAAACGATGGGTATGGTGATGCGTACACTGAAGCTTTTTTTGCAATTGCCGAGAAGCTCACGACGCATGGAGATGAAGCCGTAACTTCTGGCAATCAAACCTTGGCATCCGAGTTTTATCTACGAGCTGCTTGTGTTTATCGAATCGCTCGATTTCCGTACATTGGCAAATTCCCCAAGATAAGTTCTCAAGTCAAATGGAAGGCGTGGGAAGCTCAAAAGGAAGTTTACATGAAAGCTGCTACGAAATGGAGTTGTCCATTCGAAGAAGTTTCGATCAAGCATAGTTGTGCCGAGGGGCAAGATGAACTTGAGATTCCAGTGTATGTGAGATATCCTGCTGATGCTATAGGCCGGAAGGTTCCCGTGGTGCTTCTTTTGACCGGACTTGATGGATATCGACCGGATAATACAGCTCGAAGCGATGAATTCATTAATCGTGGATGGGCATGTGTGATTGCGGAGATCCCTGGAACTGCTGACTGCGCTTCTGATCCAAGTGACCCCTCATCTCCTGATAGATTGTGGACCAGCATTCTAAACTGGATGAAATTAGTAGAGTTATTTGATATGAGCCATGTGATGGTCTGGGGCTTGAGTGCTGGTGGATATTACGCTGTAAGACTTGCTCATACACATAAGGATCGCTTGAGAGGAGTGGTTGCACAAGGGGCAGCAGTTCATTACTTCTTCGGCAAAGATTGGCTTGAGAAGGCTGAAGGACATGAGTATCCTTTCCAGTAAGTGTTTAGTCCATAAAAGGCCGAGCAATCCAATGCTGACATTTTCTAGGCTCGGCCCGGCCATGGCACTAAAGCATGGCTATACGTCCGTCGAAGAATTCAGAGATACCGTACAAAAGAAGTTCTCCCTACTGGAGACTGGAATAATCGATAAACCTTCGACAAGATTACTGCTCATCAATGTATGGGAACTCCTCTCAATTAATAATCTACATCATCACTAACCTAATGGCTCGACTAACAGGGAACTTTGGATGGACTGATGCCAATTGAGGACTCACAATTACTGTTTGAACATGGAACACCCAAAGAAGCTCGGTAAGTCAAAATCCATTCTTATTTCTGGTAGTTCTTTGCTAAGAGTTCTAGTTTCTTTCCTGGCGCTTTACATATGGGTTATCCAATGGCGAATTCGGCGGTATATCCATGGATGGAGAGTGTGATGGCATAGAATGAAGGGTACCAGTATATCGTATTTGGAAGGCGTCGAAGTTTGAACGAGGAATATCTAGCGATTTTGTTTCAAAATATATAAGGAGTAGAAATATGCCATTGCCATTGGACCATATATATCTAGACTCGCCGTAATTGAATAAGTCCAACTCAATCAATAGGAGAGCCGAGTAATATTTAAAGCTTCTCAACCACCTACCAAAATTATATCCTCGTTCCAAGTCTTGGAATTAAGAATTTAGTCTTCTACGAACATGCGCCACTTTCATCTCTTTTTTTTTGTATCACGTGGTGTGGTGGCTGAATCACGCCAATACTTTCTTCATTCTGACACGTCCCGAATCAGACGCGTCTCCAAATGCCGATATCGCCTTCTCCTCCTATCTTTCAAATTTAAGCGAATAGGTAGACTTGTTCGGGTCGAATTAAGATCATTTATAGTCTCAACGAAGAAAAAACATTTGAAATCTCGCATTCGGCCTGCTGTTTCGCCGATGGAGAGGAGGTGACAGAAACCATGGCTAGTAACGTTGAAACTCACTCTTCAACGTATATAAGAGTATCAAGATGCATTGCAAGTATTATACGTTTTCATCGAGCCAATGCCTCCAAAGAAGGTTTGTGTCCGCAAGTCATCATCTCATGTTACCGTCTTCGGCACCGATGGTCACCTAAAGCACAATCATATGCTCAATTACAGAAAGAAGAATATGTGAGAAGGGTGCTGGATCATATGATTGAGGTGAGCATGGTTATATCTTATGCTCGTTACTCATGTCATATCTAAGAATATAGGTCCATATGCTGGTGAAAGTATCTCGAACGGATACACCGTCCGTCAGAAATTTACCTGCAACGATAGAGCAAAGTTACGTTCTAGACTCTAAATGTGAGAGGGAAACTTGTAGACCGGGCGAATCATGTGATGACCTACTCAGCTCAGGAATATTCGGCCCTAATCAAATAGTATTTGATTCAAGCCTTGCGACACCAAGTAACGTAGGTCGGGAATATGTCTCCATGAGTGAGCTGGAACCAAATGCTTCACGCCTGCTCTCCCCCGTCAATACAAACACTCTTGGCTCTTCCATCGAAATGAAAAGTAACAAACGGCGTCGTATATCCGGTGTCAATGGAGATTCGAGTGCTACGAAGTCCTTAAACACTGGGAAAGAGAATCAAGTCAACTCGCCATCGTCAACTATACTTTCAACAACGCCTAGACATTATCAGGGGGAATCATGGTCACGAATCTCCGATGTTACCAGTTCGAATGAGACTCGGTTGAATGCTGAAAAGCTTGCAAGTGAGGCAAGTACTCCTAGAGCTATTCAGTCATCACTCTAACGTCATCAGGTTGCCAATCTTCCTTGGGTAACTCAAGGGCTTCAAGAATTGAGTGAAAAATACCCTGACGATCAATACGAACTTGTTTACGAGAACGATCTACTTCAGATCAGGTGTCATGACTGCAAAGAACGGCTCTACAAGATTCATTATCAAAATTGTGATGTTTCAAATATGGAGTGGCATGCAAAATCGACTGTACATGCCGATAGGGTAGAGATAAGGATTGCTGAATCGGGAGGTCAGGCAAGTCTCACGGATGAGGTGAGGAAAAGACGAGAAACTCTCGGGGCTGCCAAAACAACTGCCCCACACAGGTTCCGCAGATCGCAGCCTAGACCTGTAGCTCTAATACAGCCGGCGGTCCCAGCGAATTCAACACCGCAACATCCAGGCGCCACATGGAATGCATCGATTCTAAAAGGAATACCCCAGCAGCTTCGACCAGATAGCCAATATCAGCAATCTCCCATGCCAACCGATAATCTACCCAACACTCAACGAGAATCCGAACTAGATAGCCCCAGCGTAACTCCACCTAACCCCCGAATCTACATCAAGGAACCCTATCGAAACGGACGACGCCTCTCTCAACTGCAAGAATTAGAGGTGCGCGTGCAGGGCTTAGAACAAGAAAACATCACCCATGAACGCACCATATCCATGCTACAAAACAAACTCCGAACCCAACAACAAGTCAACACTACCCATCAATCCGTCATCAAAGATCTCATCCTCCGAATCCAAGCTCTAGAGAAGAAAGACGAGCAAGGTGAGCCGGAACTCACCAATCTCAAATGTCAGATTCCAGTGTTGCAAGCGAGAGTAAACGAGAGGGATAGAGAGGATAATCAAGTGGCACAGAGATTTTTTTATCTAGAAAATGGAATGGAGATGGTTAATGGTCAGATCTCGCATCTGAACTCGGCTTTTGCTTTTGACAATCGGGTGGGAAACGTGGTTGGAGATGCAGATGAAGATGTATTAGAAGCTCAATTTTCGTCGGATCGGAATGTTGATGTGGTTAAACGTTCTAGAGGACGGCCTCGAAAATCGTTTCATCAGTGAAGGATGTGAGGATATGTATTGTGAGGAGGTTTGCAATTGTTGCTGCGGGCGGTGGTTTGATGGTGTTAAAGGGGTGCATCTTCATTATGTTTATAGCTTGATGCCTTGCAAATATAATTCGCTGAGTCTATCCTTACTGCTTTGTTCGTTCATTGAGTGCCTGGAATCTCCTCCCTTCGAGTCTATGAATTTGCAGGGTTTGGAATATTGACAAAAAGGTTTACTAATTGATTTGAACCGGAGTGTCTTGATTACATAGATACATGCATGCCCTTGATTTTTAAAACTAATATCACAGTATCTCACTAAGGCAACACACAAAGAGATCAAAAGACCAACCTATATCATAAATTTCACATCTCCATCTCCATCTCCATCCCCCCAGCTCAAATAATTCTCTCAGACCCACCCCATCAAAACGTATTCTCACAGGGAAATTAAGCAAAATAAATGGTGTCAGAAAGAACTGTTGACAACAGGGGGTACCCTCATCGAGCTGTTGCCGTCTGGACCTTGTTTTTCGGACAGAATGAATGATACTGTGCCAGGTAACGAAAGAGTTGCCGAAAAGGTCATTCCCTAAATGTCTAAATACGAATTCTAGCAACTCATAGTACACACCTTTGTTCACCGGCATACGTTGTGAATATTCCTTCCACTAACGGATAACTACCCTAGATCAGTCTAATCACCTCACCCAGTAAATATATCGCTACACCTCGAATACGTCTTCTCACCAAAGGTCAGCCTCGAGAAAAATATGAGGCGCTTCGGTTGACCCGGGCGGCATTGCAAAAGTCACATTCCAATACTCAAAATCATTAATGGTGGAATCCGCACCGCCATACTCTCCTGCATATGACAACGTATAGTTCATATCGATTGTGCCAGACACCTGCAGACTCAAACCTTGAATATCCTCAAGGCTTGAAATGGTCCTCTTTGCGGCGAATGGCGAGACCAGAAAGGTAAATATTGAAGTGTCATTTCCGTCCGGATAAGTCAAGTTCAGCGAACTGGCACCAGCTTCGGCAATGACATGCATTTCCGTTGCATAGAGAGTCAGCCATCCAATTCCATCGCCTGTATTCCATTGTATAAAAGCGGGATTAAATGTGCCTTGATTCTTAGCAGGCCCACCTAAGACATTTTCATTAAATGTTTCGGCGCCAATACTAATATTGTTTGCGAGCCAGGCTGTAATATTGCGCGGGTAGAGGTCGAAGGGTGGTGAATAGGTTGAAGAACTGAATGTATGCTCGCCTTTAAAGCTTTCAAGAGCATCCATCACATTGGCTGGTATCAAATTATTGTGAAACTCCGACAAGATTGCGAACAATGGTCCATATGCAAAATCGGCATTATGAGACATGATATACGGCTTGTCGATTATTGAGGACTTCGATTTGCCCACAGCGTTCCAGATGTGAAGTGCCAGTAAGCTAAGATATTTCGTCATATCAAAGCCATATGAGCGATCCCAAGGACCAGCGACATTCAGAAGGTGCGGGTGCCAGAGGTTTGATACTGCTTCCCAAGTATGTCGGATCATCGATGCACCTCTCTGCTTCATCACTGAATCATCTGGCAAATACTTAGCCCACAAAGTCATGGCAAACAAAGAGACGCCTGTGTAAGTCCCACTGTTGAACTCCGAAAGAGTATTGGCTCGATCAAACAATTCGATAATTTGCTGAGCATAGTTCTCGCCAGATATTGTCATGTTGCTTTCATTCAGTCGACGACCAGTCCATCCAGCAACAAAGGCACGCATTATTGACTGATGCTTCATTAATAGAGGGTATCAGAGGCTGACTACGGCACTTACAGGATTAGTATAAGCGGGATACAAATTATCGCCATCTACTCCACCATCCCGATAGCTGTCGCCCACGGTGGAGTTATACAAAGATCTCAGCATCAGGCTAGTCACTTCTGGAGAAATGAGGGTACCAAATTCTTCAAGGCCAACAATAAATGCAGTTCCTATGAAACCACGCCAATTTGGATCCCAGGAATTGTATATATTTGGTGCGTAACACAAGCTTCCCACTTCTGGCTCCTCAGATTCTTTCTGATAATCCCCATACCTATAGATGTCAGTCCTTAGCTTCACTGCCAGACGATGATTAGACTGACCACTGATCTTCAGTGTCTTTAAATTGACCATTGATTACGTTTGAAATTATCTTCTCGGCTTCATTTACATCCGAGCCTTGATTTCTTGCCAAAAGGCCAATGGCATACCACGCTGAACTTCTGGTGTCGTGTCTCAGCGCTGCAGATCCACTAAGTTGATAGATATAACCAGCTGAGTCGTCGTAGGCCCTATCCAGATAATCCATGGATTCATTGAAGAGTCCCTGGGCATTGTGTGATAGAGTACCAACATAGGAGCCAGCCCGAGCACCAGTCGTACTGACGACGAGAAATAATGTAGCAACCTTGAGAAAACCCATTTCGAAAAGAATCATAAGGATTGGTAATTATCCGTGGGGATATGCTACATATAAATCCTGGATATCTCTGCCATTCAAGGAATGTAGCTACACATGAGGTATCAGGCCGCGCGGGGTAGACTGAGGGGTCGAAAGGTCTGCATCATCGATCCGCAGTCGAGATCCCATTCAGGTTGTAGCTCCGAAATTGTGGATCGAACTGTGAAAGATATCTGTCGGTGAAGAATTTAATCGGTGACATATTGAGTACCACGGTATGAATTGCGGATCGTCAAGTAACGTTGTAGTCAGGTGTGGCCTATCCGGAAGTATCAGAGTAAGTTATCATGATTAAAAACTGTGCAAAGGGATGGACCGCCGTCAATAGGCAAGCCTTGTCCATCTTGCATATGGATGGATAATAAAAGCATAGTAAGAGATAGGACATGATAATCCAGGAGACATCGGTGATAGTAGCCCACTCTTGGAGGAGACTTGAGTATTGAGCTCGTGTCTGAAGGATAAATGGCCAATAACCTTACGTGCGAATTGTATCAATCTGGAAAGTTCTCTATACCTCTATCACGTCCATATGGCTTCTTTGTGCATACCAGCTAACTTCATCAAGTGAGGAAGTGAGGAAGTGAACGGTATGATATTATCTAAACTTAGGACCTCATATTCAAGGTTAAAGAGAGAAGGGAAAATCGTATCCCGATCCCAATGCCTTAACATGATTGAGATCTATTTTAACAAGCTGTCTCGTTGAGGGAAAGAAAGTCCTCTCATATTTGTGTACTTGAGTACTTCAGTAGAATTGTCTGTCTCGAGGGTGTTTCTAGGTGAATTCTGGTGGTTCTATGTTTTTGCCTGCTGGCTCATCTTCGGATGAGTATTAATAAGCCAAAAAGTTATTTGCGCACGGATCCACCAATCAAAACGTGTCCGATATCGTATGATATAATATAATTTTCGCTATAACATCGCCTCCTTCATCACCCATTATCGATATCATCACCAAACTGATTCCATTCAACATTTTTAGGACTTCAGTATCATTAGCATCATATATACCGGAACAAACCTTTCAATCAAGACGGACTCCACGAGGCCACATCGTCGTCCGGATTCATTATCATTTTGGAAAACCCCTGCAATTTGAATAAGGGGTTTCGGAGACGAATATGTGATATAATTTCTACTACCACAATGGATTCACGGCAGAATAAACCCACAACCAGGAAATTCTTGGCACCTCCTGTGAAAGTGGCATGCTTAGAGTGGTAATTTGACTCTTATCAGTATTTTTAGAAGATATTTACCAACATAACGCAGTCGTGCTGCACGCACCCGATGCAATGGTAAAACTCCCTGTGCAAATGTGAGTGATCCTCGGGAACATTAATGACAGAACACTCAAATCCATTAGTGCACCAATCGAGGTTGTGATTGCGTCTATACAACGAGTAAGAGAGGTGGTGCAAGAAGACGCAAGAAATATACCAATACCGAAGGACATGTAGAACAATCACCGCCAAATGAGCTTCGTATGTCAACAGATTAGTTGCCAAACATGGTATTAACATATCATTAGTTACTGGACCAGCTCCGGTGGTTTCACTGGCCACTCCTGGCGCTGGTCTTCTCCAAAACGATGGGCAATTAGACTTCGATATGGATTTTATTTTTGACCCAAATTTCCTGGAAAACTCGGAGCCTTTGGCGATAGATAACGGTTTCGTGCCACAACCTATGGTTGAGGATGCTTTTGAAATGAATCTAGAGAGCCCTATAGTAAGGATTTATGCTAGCGATGAGGATATGTAAGTTCAAGTTGCCCTACGTAAAACTGTTGATTAACATGACTGACAAAATTGAACGCTTTAGTTTGAGCGCTTACTATGTTTATGTTCACCCATATTTTCCTGTTCTTCCACCTCCGCTATTGCATCAAGCAATTGATAGATTGGAAACCGGAGTACGAGGACCAAATGACATTTTATCTCAAAGCAGGGACAATCTACAATTCCAACTTACTTCTCCGATGACCCTTGCGATCTCCGCACTCCTTGCACTAATTCCCCATCCTGATGATTCGAACCCCATGTCTCCGGAATCTATTCTAATTCGGAGAAATCAGGCTCAAGTCTTCGCTCAGTTGGCAATTGATGGCGTTGAAACTGAGAACGAAATGATAGAGTCTATGATGGACCCTGGGGAGGCTCTAAGCACACAAGAGACTCACATATATCGCACACAAATTCACCCGCAAGTAAAATTGGAAGTTGAGAGTACAGTCGCATTACTGCTACTATGTACTTATGAGTATTCCCAACGCGGAAACATTTCGAAAATGCGCAAAAGATGCGGACAAGCTTTAGTATCTGCTATGGACTTAGGATTGCATTCGAAAGGCAAGGAGTATTATGATTATGCCGAGTCAGATAGGCGAATATGGTGGATGACGGTATGATTTCAACTTGTGATCCATGTTTAGCTCAGCTCCATCCTTAAATACTAATCACTAGGCAGTATGTCTGCGTTTGTCAAGGTTCCATCCTTAGTTGCATGGTATGCATTACTTCTAACGCAATTGTCATTATATGTTTTGACCAAAGCTAAACAGGCACCGTCCATTCTTCTTTCCGATCCAAGATTCACGACGCCACTTCCTACCTTTGCATCTGATTCGAATGTAAGCGCAGATACCCCTGTGTGAATGTTAAAGTAAACAAGCTAAGGTATCGGATCTAGGCTTGGGATGTCTTTCTTGAAGCACAAAGAGTGATTGCCACGGCAACTCAATTCGTGATTGATCTTGAATCATCCTTAAAAACAGATTGTCATGATCTCATTCTGTGGAAGACAATGGCCGAACTGGAAAAGACCATCGAGCCTCTAGTACAAGAAGCGGAAAGGTGGTCTTATGCACACGTGGATGAGATGGATCCCTCGGAAGGGGTCGTCGCGAAAAGCCTGCGGATTATGACGCGTATCAAGCTTAATAGGTAATCACATTCTTTATCTAGAAAGGCTATCACTGACATCTTTGAAGTGCGAGGATCAAAATTCATCGTTACTGTGCGTTCTCCGATATGCCAGTATTTACAAAGAAGCATTGCGACTTGTCCTCCACCCCCGCTGCAGGGCAGCACTTTCCACCTACTACCTGTGGTTGCAGCAACAACTTACAGCAAGTCACGGCTACTTTATCACTAAGCCCCGGTATTTTTGATTCGCCAGTCCCGGACAACGTTTCTGTGTTTGACTCTCCGATCTTGCCATTCAGTGGTCGGTTTTCTTCAAAAGTATGCATGCAGTCCGCGTTCAATATCGCCCAATCATTCCGTGATTTGCCATTTCCACGGCCTTATGATCCGGGAAACCCTTCTTATTGGACCACCTCCGGAAAGGCGACAAATCTACCTCGCATGATTCCCATATTTGCATGCTGTGCTATGCAAAGTAGCTATGCGATGATTATGCTCTGCCACAAGACTCTTGCAATCAAGCAAGCTAGCCCGTTTGAAGATGGACTTTCGAAGAGAACCGATAAATTGTTGCTTCAGTTACACGAGGGTATCAGATTGATCCTAGATGCCTTGGAGAATTACTCAACGGCGAATGAAGCTTTGACGGGAATGCGAGGTAAGTCCTGTTAGTTTTGAGAATGCGACGAAGAAATACTGACTAGAATCACCTCGAAGATCAAATACGTATGGCTATAGAGTCGGTCGCGGCTGTCCAAGGGCAATCTTCGAACTTAGTATCGGTTAGCTCTGAAGAATTACTAAAAATTCAAGGATGAACCAAAAGTCGGTTGAGGCATAAGCCCGTGGCATTGAGTGGTAATGTTTTGGCGAAGATAATCTCAACTAATGTAACAAGATGTGTATGTATATTCCGCTGAGAGGCTTCTACCCATAAATTGAGAGCTCTGGGACAATTACTCGTCAATTATTTACCAAGATCTTATTTCTATAGTACTAGGAATGACAAACATATCGATATTTTTATTTTCTACCTGCGTTGAATTATATCCGAGGCTTTGTTTAGTTCTACCTGCAGGATATATCAGGGTTTGCTAACACATTGTTTGGTATCAACTTCCACCATGCCGCGTACACAAATTTCAAGTCACACGGGCTCTCTATTTCTCCAGATCATTTCACTTACAATGAACTCTCAGATTTGCTACAGCAGCTTGGAGGGAGTATCAGTTTTCTGTGCTTCAAAGTCTAGTCTAGTGCATCGAGCAAGCAGCCACGAAAGCTACATACATATCCTCACTGTAACACTCGACAGTCCCAATCCTTTGTGGCCAAATCATTCTATTCATAATCAGATATCAAGCTTCCATTATTTCCTTCATCGACAAATTTTCATTTGGCCACAAGCCAAGATAAACACCCAAGGCATCCTTCCACTCATATTCATCCCAACACCCATCAGAGCTATCGAAACATTAGATAATCCTGACCACACGAATCACAACACAGAGCCCAAAGCAAAGCAAAGCACATACCTAAAACTAAACGCATCTCCGGCCAACATCTTCGCACGAATCAGAATGGTCGCAACCATCACATCATATTCTTTGCGAGCCGTCTTGCAGAAGTCAAACCCCTGACCCTCATGTTCCTCCAACACAAAATCTTCAAGGGCGTCTTTTCCATTGATGTGTATTCCGCGTTCGATGGTCGGGAGGTGATAATTATCTTTTTCGTCCATGAGCGGAGCCCGGTCTTTGAGCGTTTCGATGATGAGGTTTGCGTCTGAGATGAGTTGGGGCCATATTTCGGACCATTTGGTTGGGTTTTTGACGCCCCAGTAGTGTTTGTAACTGGTTGATTACATTATGGGTTAGTGTTGTTGGGTAAGTTGAAGGGATGAAGAGTTATGTTATATAAACCTGAATGGGGAGAGGGAATGGACACTGGAGGATGGAAGCGTCATTTCCTTACCCCATATCGGTGACTCGAAATTAACGATTTGAGGAATTGGTAGTTGCGAGAAAACTAATCGTTAATCTTTATTATCTACAGAAAAGATCGACCAAGAGGGGATTCTGTGACTCTTTATATATTCTCAGAAGGAAGCGTAATGTACAAACACAATATCATCGGGTCGGCAAACGCGTTGGTGAAACATGAATAGGCAGCAAACACGCGATATGCACACGAGAACGCATGACCATCGTTTAATTAATTGGTGGGTTGATTTAGGTGGGAAAAGGCCAATATATCAAATGCTTCACTGATTACGATTATTGAGTAATGTGTAGATATTTGGAATTAGGCACCGATGTCCAAGATGATATACTGTTAAATCTAGCGGAAGATCTAGTATTTATTTTGCATAAGCAGCGACTAAGGGAGATAAATTTTAGTACAGGTTCATGGCTGGCAAGATTGGATTCATTTTATATGGAAAACTAATCACCTAATGGTTCCGAGGGTTCGAATAATGTGTCCAACGGCCCAAGATATCCGCTATTTAGGTGCCCTCATTCACTAACGAACCGCCCAGGCAATAATATGAGTTTCCATTCTTCTATTGCGGTGGATTAGGACAATCTAGTCGATGTAAACAATGAGTCGAGCTCTATAGCAGCCCAGATGCCACCTTAGCCGACCACACTACTTTCTTCTAGGTCTCTGGCTGACTCTTTCCACTTAACATATGCATAGTCTTCTCTCGACACTACATCTAGCACTTTGACGAACCTATATGCAAGTACCAATATCTCCGTACTACAGTCCTCCACATGCACCCGCAAACTTACATTAGAACAACCATCCCCTTGACAAATCTCTGATCTCCCAATTTTCCACCTCTTAAGGAACAATACCTTGAGTTTCCACATCAATTGATTCGATTTTTCGACCCACAAAATACAGCTCGATGTTATAACTGAGGTGCGCTCACAAAAGCGCCAGATATATGAACACCACTTTCCATTTCCTATTCTTCCGAGTTTCAGTTTTAAATTTCGGGTTTCCATGACCGGCTTCTGGCTGAGTGAATATAATAATAATATGATAGATCGATAGACTATATCGGAATCTTCCTGATGACTCTTGACTCTTGACTCTTGACTCTTGACTCTTGACTCTTGAGAGATCGAGACACATTGATATCGATCTGAATATCTTCAAGTTTCCAGTTTTCAGTTTCCAGTTTCCAGCTTAACGCAATCTCTTTCTCTTCCTCTTTCATCAATACCCAAACGTGCCCATAAGATCAACTCAACTCATCTGCGCATGCAACAACGAGAGAATTTACTAGCTTAGAGGATCCTATATATATTGTGCGAGTAGCAAATAGCTACCGAGCATCGATTGAACGTATATCTTCAACTTATTTGCGCCGAATGGTTCTGGCGACCGAGTACTCTCTCCGTAGTCGACAGCCTCGAAGTCTTTCATCGATATGGTGAGTGAGGTTAACGTTACCCAAGATACTCTCTGGGTTGTGTGCGAGGATCTGTTGAGTTATTATGATTTTGTTTGTTTTGAGTTACAGGAAGTCGGGGAGTCTGCGGTTAATGGGTGCAATATCTTTTATTTTTGTATGCGCGTCTTTGGATGTGTGTGTTGATTATGTCGGAAAGTATTTATTATGCTGGAAACCCATTGTACACTTTCTGGATAGAGAAGTGGTATGCGACACAAGAAAAAAGGTCATCTGCGATGCGCTCGAAGTTTTATAATAAACATATTCATACAAGTAAGTCAAAAATCAATCAGTTGCATTTAATTATTTCACAGAGCAAAATAAGATATATTTTAGGGCAGAGAAAATGAAGTTATCCATATCATATCCCTAGCCACTCATATAGCAGCAAGACAATAAATACCATATATAAAATCCATCACAAAAGCGTTTTTAATGACTTAGGCTGCCTATGATTCCCGACTACCGTTCAGCGTCTCTAGCATTAAACACCTGGCCAATCCACCGTATGTCCTCGGCTTGTCCCTGGGTGGTGCGGCTACCAACCAATTTTTTGCTTAATTTTTGGAGGGGCTGTTGCGTGTGTATTCATTGTTTGGGGAGGGTAAATTTTTTGGTTTCTTTCTTTTGGTACGTGGGTGTTTGAGGCTTTTGATGAGTGGGTTAAGCGAGGACGGTGAGGTGGGTTGGGCGGTGAGGGAGGTTTTTCCCTTTTGGCGAATGAGGATTTAGGAAGCTTTAGTATTGGTGAATGTTCAATGTGTGAGTGAATGAGGTCGAAGGTAATAATTGTGAGGAAGCTATAGTCAAGTTAGCAAAGTTGTTGGAGTGAATTAAGGGGAAGGTTAACTTGCTTGGGATCTGAACACAATCAATCGTCTTTCAGTATCCCTATTTTGTTATTGGTACTCAATAACACCCAAAAACAGGCAAAGATCATCATTTAAGATTCATACGAGAAACACTTCTAACATCAGCCTGGCACCAATCATATGTCTTTACATATACTACAATGGCCCTCGAATACCAATTGAGCTGTGGCAGGATTTTCACCACAACTTACTGTAATTAAAAAAAACTTACTAATAACCGGGAACCGATGATTAAAATTCCGGATCTAAATGATTGCCAAACTACTGCTGATGAGTAAGTTCAATGTTCCAATCCTTCAACAATCTCCCACTACTACACTACTACACTACCGGCATTCGATATGAAATAAACGCAAAAGCTACCTAATCTGATCATCCAATTCATCCTTTACTACGTAACTCTACGCAACTCAACTCAACTCAACTCTAACC
Source organism: Sclerotinia borealis F-4128 (assembly GCA_000503235.1). NCBI lineage: Eukaryota > Fungi > Ascomycota > Leotiomycetes > Helotiales > Sclerotiniaceae > Sclerotinia > Sclerotinia borealis. Next base: position 327,421 of record KI628548.1, read on the forward strand.
ACAAACAAACCCCTCGTAACCACCCATCGCATCCTTCGCCCAACCCATCACTCTCCCGGGCCTCCCCATCCATCCATACCCACCACTCGGCACTCAACTCTCTCATCCGCACCCCTCATCCCCCATCAAACAATACTAGCATCGTACTTACGGTACCACCCATCCCATCCCACAACAAAATACGATGCGGATGCGGATGCGCATGCTTACTATCACGCTTATCCATCCACGTATGCGCATCAGCGCTTACAGTACTACTGTACGCTTACTTGTGCGCGAAATTAGAAATTAGTCGAATCCTGCCTAAGGTCACTCGAGTAATTATCACGATGACTAAATATCCGTGGTAATGATTTCGGTTGGGATTGTCAGCAAAATTAATCAAGTACTTAGGTGTTGTGTGTTATGGGCATGACGATCAACCTTAAAAAATCCTTCCAGGATTTATTAGAATCTGCTGGTATAGTAGTACCGGTGTGATATTGATAATTCCTTCTCGTAGCGTACTCATAATTTTGGAACCCTTGTTTCGTTGCGATGGACTAGCCTAGACTAGACTAGACTAGATCGGAGTTTCTATTGTTGGATGTTTGTGGATTTATTTGGGTGTGGGGGATCTTCAGATCTTGAAGATCTTGAGATCACGAGGTGATTGGGATGGATGAGGAGAAGTACCTAGGTTAGCAGATTCGTGTTAGTATACAATATTTGAAGATGGTATATACATATATATATGATGAGTTCTTGGGTTCGAAATGATTTTAATAGTATTATCCAACATCAATTCATCATCTTTAACACTTTACTGTTTCTTTTTTACTCTCTATAAATTTCAGTCTTGACTTCTTTCTTGACTATCTCCACGATTTCCTTCGCCAAGAATCAATCCAAACAAAAATCATCATCGAAATGTCTCCTAAAATCACCATCCCCCAACTCCTCGTTATCCTTCCCTTTCTGGGCCTCGCTGTCGCCGCGCCCGCTCAAAAGTCTACCACCACAAGCGCGACCTCCACCTCCGACGCCCTCAGCACTGGTATTGCCTCTAGCAAATTGCAGTCCACATGTGCTCCTGGCGGAAACATCGATCTTTCAAAATGGACACTCCAGCTCCCCATCGGAACCACAGGGCATCCCGAGTCCATCAGCGGCTCCAAGCTTTCGGGCTGTGACGGCTATAAGCAGGCCGATTATTTCTTCACCTCTCCCACCGACGGATCCGTCGTGATGAAAGTTCCGGGCGGCGTATCCACCGGCTGCGTCACCACACCCAACTCCAAGCATTGCCGCACTGAGCTGCGTGAAGCTAGTCCTAGTTCGTGGAGCCCTAGCGCTGCTACCAATAAACTCCGTGCTACGCTTCAGGTGGTTGCGGCCGATGATTCGTCACATGGAACGGTTGTTGGTCAAATCCATATCGATGACAGTGTATCTAGCAAACCGGTGTGCGAGTTGTTTTATAACTCCAAGGGAGTTCTCTCAATGGGGGTCGAACAAACTAGAGAGGGCGGGAATGAGATTGTGACGCAAGTGGGGAGTGTGGCGGTGGGGTCTAAGTTCTCGTATGAGATTGCTTATGAGGGGGGTAAGTTGAGTGTGGCTATTAATGGGGGTTCGGCCAAGGTTTTGGATACTTATCAGTTGGATAGCCCAAAGAGTTACTTCAAGGCTGGTAATTATAACCAGGGAAATAGTAAGAGTGAGGTGCACTTCTTTGCTATTGATATTCAGCATTAGAAAGTTATCGGGGACTGGTATTGATTGATGAGGATCATTGATTGGGTATGGGCTTGAGGATGGGGATTGTTTTGTGCTTGACGTTTTGGTTTTGATTTGTGGTTGATTTTGCTTTTCTCCTTAGACCCCTTTTTCATTAGATTTGGATTGTAAATAGACTGTTGGCAATTTGGACTGAAGTTCAATCCCGGAAAGTAACAAGAATATATATTTTCCGGCATTCATTTCTCCCCATACATGCTTCAACCAAACAAGTCAGCCCATTCTGCAGAATTGGGTAGAAATAATCTGATTTGTCAATTTTTGAACGCAAAAATAAAGGACATAGCTTCATCATTCTAAACTCCTGCGACTTGTACAAGCTCTAGTCATCGTACTCAGAACCTGGAGGTTACTACCCCAAGAATACTAAACGCACAGTCAATATTCTGGATCAACAAGGTACTCACTGAAGTATTGCAATCTGACAATGGCTTCATATCACTTGATTACCATGCCATATCTTGCGAAAACAATCTTCCTTGAACAATCAACAATCCATCCATGCCATGACAGAGCCGACAACAAAACCTGCAAATACCGTGTCTCACCAAGACTCATCGAGGATCAAGAGCCTGTTTTCGATGTCCAACAGTGAGGACCCATGATGTGTAAAGTTTTCTTCCACAATATATGATATAATTGTACCCAAAAGACTTGACTGAGATAGAGTACTGAGTATGAGCGATAGAGTTTCGGTACTGTAGTTGGTGGCAGCACTGTACAAATAAAGATATGTGGTTCTTCTGTAGGAGCGATCTAGTTCCTCCAGGAAAACAAGTGTATCAAGCCACCATATGCTAAAAGCCATCTCACGGAAGTTCATCTATTTTCGGATCAATCCTATATGTACTGTATGTGGCATAAACCATAAACCTCACCAGCCACAACCAAGCCACACTCACTCCACTACCCCACTATAACAGTCCTATATAGATCTAAATTCACGCACATTTTCTATCAAACAGAACAAACTGTGACCATTCGAGCTTACTCGAACCACTCTCGGTCGTCTAGTTGGTTTATGACGTCAGACTGTAATTGTATATTGTTATCTGGATGTCGCGCGTTCGACTCGCGCCTGAGAGACTTTCTTTTTTTGCCTTTTTTTCCCCCCCTCGGTGATAGCTTTGGATTTTATCTGAAATAGAAGATAAATGTCTTTTTGAAGAGAAAGGGGGAAGAATTGGTTTTGGGAGATTTTCTTTTTAGTGGAGTAAGTGGGGTGGATGGAGAGGTGATAGATTACTGATATACTCCGTATAGGGAAAGTATTGTTTGATTATATTTTATTCTATTCAAAATGAATGAATTACCACGGGATGGTACAGTATCTCATTTCTGAAGAGCAGGTATCAATAACAAGATTATCAGTCCCCCAAAAAAGACTCTTCTTCCGGTACGGCCCTGCCGCCTCTCTCCAACCCAAACACAAACACTACATCTACTTTCTATCCAGTTCTCCAGCTCTCTCTACCTCAGTGGAACTTTTTTTCATCTTTTCCATTGCTCCATAATCCCTCTCTTTCCCTCTCTTTCCCTCCCTATTCACACCTGTGATCGTAGAATCGCCAAATGTTCATCCACACCACCAAACTCCACTTATCTTGCTTCAAGTCCCGCCAAGAAAGAAAAACAAATAAAAAAATAAAAAAGAAATTGAATGAATGACATATTCATTCACAATGGACTAGCGGCGAATCGAACGCCGGACCTCTCCTATGCTAAAGGAACATTATACCACTAAACCACAAGCCCGAATTGTATTGAGGTACACGTAGACAAAGAAAATATATATAGAGGATGTGACGGGGTCAAAGTGGAAGATTAAGAGGATTATATGGGTCAGACGGCACGGTTTTTTGGACTATTTAGTTGTTTAGATCTGTTCTGTATTTTAGGCATGTTTGTTATGTATATGAGATGAATCTAGCATCAGAATTTAGACGTAGATTCTATAGTAAAAGGGGTTATAGCTATAGCCATCGCCATATCTTGGTTAAGTTATGATCTGATATATGAATGCTGCTTTTACCCTCCTCGGGCTTGTTAATAATAGGGACTGAAAAACACTACTCTTCGAAAGCTAGCTATCGTGCCGCTTGATATATGTTCTGTATGTTTCCACCACCTCAGTCTACCTGTGCCTAATAACAGATCAGGACAGTCTCTATGATCTTGGACATGGAATGATTGGCAGCGACTGCCGATAGCGACTGCGGGTGCGTGAAAGAATTAGAATACTCGAATAGAACAAATCACAACCTTTCTTTGTTCTCTACTCCTACACTATTTTCTTCTCTTGCTTTATAGATCATTGGATCCATGCATCATTGGAAAAATATGCAGTTATTATACACACAACCTCTTCTATCGATGAATTCAAGAACAACACACAGAAGCTAGTCATAATGCTTTACTGCCTCTTCTACCAGCACCTCATATAGATAGAATAAGCAAATCGGTCATTTTTTGTTACATCCTTTTGAAATACGAGTACATGTATTGAGATTCAAAGGCAATATACTCGAGTATTGAGATTTGAAACTAAATTAATCCTTCGATATCGATAGCCACCCCCTCCCGGGCTTCTCAATTGCTACTTCTTCCTAGGATTCCCAGGCCTCCAGGCTCGTAGACCTTCTCCTTTTCCCTTTTTTTCCCTTTCCCTTTTCTTTTTTCTAAGACCCTTTCTAAACCTTTTAATACTCTCACAATCATACCCTTATTATTGCAGCACCACTACTAGATGGTGGAAACTACCCCTTATCGTCGCTAACCCTTAATGGTTTACTCAGTATATAAACGATTGAAACATTGAAACTATTCATTCTGACTTAATAAATATTGAACTTGAAATCATTCAAACTGATTTATTGACTATTGAACTGGAAGGCATTTAAGTTGAGTGAAAGCTATAAAGGATTAGAATATGAGTAAAAGATCTTTTGGTAAATATAGATAAATTTGAAATCATTAATTTAGGGTTAAAAAATATGAAACTTTAGGTTATCTACTCGAATACCAGATCAATAATCAGCTTTGTGGGCACTGGGTACTCGTTGTGCAATCTTCTCATGCACAATTTCTAAAGCGTATGGTGAATGGGGTAAATGAGAGAGGCTGTTTGCTGGTGGTCAAAAACGAAAGGAAGAAAGGAGGAAGGTTGATCACACTGAGCGTACCTAGGTGCCTTCTTGCGTCGACAGTACCGGAATCATACAGTACTGCTTATTACCTAGTATCTATCTGCTCAATTACCCCCATCCTACTCATCTTCATCTTATCTTCAATCTCCATCCCAATATTCACTCCCAAACCAAAGCAATCTCTACTTAATCACCAATTGTTATATCATCTTTTTTGTTGCTTTATCTACTGATACATCTACCTAAGTCTGGATAGCTTCATCATTTACCCAATCAATTTATTGGATAATCATCCTGTTCTTTTCTTGTTGCACATCTACAAATCCAAAAATCGTCTTTTAGCTTCACTCACCTCACCTCACTTCACTTATATATACTCATACTTACTCTATATGAAATCTGGACTATACTATACCCAAATAGAAAATTAGTCATTCCATTCTGTCCTGCTCCACCAAACCGAATTCACCATCCCATTCCATCCCATCACACCTCACACCTCACACCTCTCCAAACTATCACTATCCCTCTCACTACCCACTCCCCCAAACTACAAATAAACACATATAAATCCCACATATCAACCCCCTCATCCAAACATTCCCCACCCCCATTCATTCCATTTCCACAACTATCCACAACCCCCCCCTCAAAACCTTATACCATCAGGAAATCCATCTATCTCACAACCAATGCAAGAGTTGAATGGATGGATAGCACTACAGACATGCAACGAAACTCGGAGAGACTCTTTTTGTAAGTTGCAACCTAGGCAGGGAAAAAAATATATATTGCTGGTGAAGATGAAGATGAAATCAAGCTGCACTGTTTATCCTCATATCATTATACATTCACAGCATATTAAGAGCCGTCTCAAACGCAGACGCAAAACCGGAACTGTGAAAATATTTCATTAAACGAAAATATCATCCAAATCGAGAGAACTTTCTATTCTCAACCGCATGATGATATCCAAAACATACAGCTACTCTACAGTAACACAATCAATAACCAAAAAATACGAAACAAACCGTATGCCCATCCAACAAAGCTTCATCATAAAATATACCTGAAATTAGGTCCATCATTCTCATTTCCACCATGTCTTGAATCCTTGGAACTCCCATTAACGTCATCGCCGACAACTTCATACTTTTCATCCAATTTTCGGTTTTCGTATGTAAGTAGAAAACGTAAGGCCATGGCCAATGCTCCATTAAAGAGCATAAAGGCTGCGCATACCCACTATGAGACGGGAATCATGATTAGTATATTCTCATGCTGGTTTCGAGTGGATTGCACAATGATTTGTGAAAAAGAATCAAAATGCAAGGAATACTGTGTGGACTTACCATTCCTTTACTATAATAAGGCCCTTCGATACTGGGATATAATCTCGTCCCCAAGAGAGGTCCGCATTGTCCCACAACGTTGAGAATTGCAATACCCGTGCCTCTTTTGCTCTCACTACCTTGATTGTTCATCACCCATGGAAGAATATTTCCAATAGCTGGGAAAATGCCAGAAGCTGCCAAAAATACACCAGCATACCTTACTCCTGTACTGGAAGATACCGCAAGCATGATATATCCTGCTGCTCCAATGAGTGAGAGCACAAGTATAGTGTACCCACGCTGAGAATACTTGTCTGCGAGCCATGTTGTAAGAATTACGACCAGGAAAGCGAGAAAGTAGGGTGGAGCAGACAATCCTTGTGCATTGATATTTGAGAAGCCCATCGCAGCAAGAATGGTCGGTAGGAAGACTGGCAGAGAAGCAAATGACACATTGCAGGAGAAGTACATCAGTGCCGTTATCCAATTCTTGAGATCAAGGAAGGCGGCCCCTACCTCGCTCCATTGTATCCCGTGTGGTCGCTCAGAATCAATTGTACCTACTTGCCGAAATTTGCGAGCTTGTGCAACAAGAACTTCCTCTTCAGTCAAAAATTTGGCTTTCTCGGGGCTGTCGGGCATGAGAAACCAGGTGAGAATACCTGCAAGAATGGCGGGTAGACCTTCAACAAGGAAAAGCACACGCCAGGCCGCAATGCTATGAAAATGGCCAGAAGTGATGCCGTAAGCTAGAGCACCAGCAAAACACGTTGCCAAAGGAGCTGCCCCAAGATAAAATCCGCATCGAAGTCCAAGCTCGTTTCTTAGATAGAAGAAAGACAATAAGAATGTGATGCCAGGTGCAAAAGAAGCTTCGAAAGCTCCCAAGAAAAATCTAGCAGCCATCATTCCTGACCAATTGTATGCAGCCGTTTGCAATGTTGCAGATAATGCCCATCCCACCACAGTTATAGCGCCCCACATATGAGGTGGTATAACCTTCCACATCAGAACCAATGGTTCGAATATAATATATGATATGTAAAATATGGTGAGGAGCCATTCGTAGCTATCAGAATCGAGATGCAAATCATCTTGCATACCAGCAATTTTCGCATTGCCAATGTTCGAACGATCAAGATATGCTAAGAGATCTTTCGGTAGCGGTCAGTTTAATGCCATTGACCCCGGGAGAGTTCTGAGAGATACATACATAGCCCAATGATTAAAGGCATCAAATGTTTGTCCATTTTCCGCACAACTCGTCTCTCCATCTCAGGGTCAATCATTGAAAGTGAGTCTTCCCGCATCCTCGACTCCAATTGACTCTCAACATCCATCTTCATGCCTTGCGTGGTATTCAACGTCGTCGACATGTTCTGGTCCTTCGTGTCAAGCAAGAGCGATATCGGCAACACTTGTGGGATACTTATACTCAAGTACACAACTCAAAGCAACCTATCTATCTGTAATACATCGGGACACAACAGAGATTTGACCTACGGTATATATATATGTAAAAGAAGATAAGAGTCATACCCACCGCAGCCTTCATTTCCAGAGACACCTAGTCATGAATGTGTATGCGCGATAGATTCGTGTGGGACCCCAAATTTACATTTGTGATACTCATTTGTAGATCCTTGGCCGTTCGCGAAGCTAAAATGCTGATTGCCAGCAGTACCTTTTCGACTGCTAATTTGTTCTCATATATGCTCATCTTGATTGGAATCAATATGTGATTTAGGGGAAGCTTAGTTCGCCTCGGATACTTTGAATTTATCGTTATTTTCGGATAAGATGCATTGTAATTTGTGTGTAGAGACATACCATTTATTAAAAGCAATGGATCGGAACTTGGCGATACCGATCTGCCTCTTCACACCGCTCTCTCCCCACCAAGTCCATCGACCCCTCCAAAAAAAACTCCCCAGCATTTCAAAATCATAAACATTTCCAATTCAACTGTTCAATCTAGATATACCCAATTCTTAAAATGAACGACCCGGCATTTGCGATCGAGACCGACACAACCACCCAAACTATCCTCTTCGCCGCCTCAAACCACGACCTCCCCACTCTCAAACCTCTCCTCAGAGTACCCGGCGCCGCTTCCGTGCAAGATCCCGAGACAGGTTTCACACCCCTCCATGCCGTCATTGCTTCTTGCGAAGATTCTCCTTCTCCAGAAGATATAGAGGCCGCGAAAGCGACCATAAAAGAATTATTTTTATCGGGTGCTATATGGAATGATCTAGATGCGAATAACGAGACGCCCGGTTGTTTGGCTTGGAGATTGGGTAGGAAGGAATTATATGAATTGATTGTGGATGCCGGCGTGAGGGCGGAAATATTGATGAATTTGATGGGCGGATATGAGGAGTTGAGTGACGATGATGAAGATGAAGAGGAGGATGAGGTAGAGGAATTAGAGATTGGTGAGGATGTTGAAATTGTTGTCGAAGGAGATAATGTTATTGCAGAAGACACCGCAGAAGAGGAAGCAAGTGGACATACAAAAGAAACTGAAGAAGAGGAAGAAGTAGAAGAAGCGAAAGCTCCAACAAAAGATGTCAACTCAGCGGACTACCTGCGAAGTAAACTCGAATTTACAGACGACAAGCTCCTCGACGCCGATGCGAACGGTGTGATGATGGCCTGGGAAACATCCATCATGCAACGTACCGTCGATCTCCTCATTCCCTTGTCCTCTCCTCTACGGATCCTCAATATCGGTTTCGGAATGGGTATCATCGACACCATGTTCGCATCCACATCGCCTGCTAGCCATCACATAATAGAAGCTCATCCCGATGTCCTCGCACATCTGCAAACCCCGGGCCACAAATTCGGAAAAGAATGGGAGGCATCCGCGCCCGAAGAAGGAAGTTACAAAATCCACGCCGGTCGCTGGCAAGAAATCCTACCTACTCTCCTCGAAGAAAACCTCCAATTCGATGTAATATACTTTGACACATTTGGAGAATCTTACATGGAGCTGAAGAAATTCTTCTCCGAATATGTCATTGGTCTCCTGTCTGAAAATGGGAAGTTCAGCTTCTTTAACGGTCTAGGAGCGGATAGAAAAGTCTGCTATGATGTATATACGAAGGTTTCAGAACTTGATCTCTGTGATGCAGGACTTGATGTTGAGTGGACGGAGGTAGATGTCGAGGAGCTTGGGGGAGAGGGAGAGGGAGAATGGAAAGGTGTGAGGAGGAGATATTGGGTTCTAGACAAATATCGTCTGCCAGTTTGTACATTTATGGGTTAGAGGAGAAAAGTATAGCCGGAAGATTTATAATGATACCCAGGATATAGAATATCAATTGCAGCCAACAGTTAACAAACTTGTATTTATTGGTCTGGTATGTGTTTGCTAATAGTTGGTTTGCCGAAAACATGGCAGAAGCAAAAAACAAGCCATGCATATATCATCTATCTACATGCCATGCCATGCCAAATGATTTGATTCTCTTTACACGTCGATTGTAAATGCTGTTCATAATATTCATATCCGCATCACTTACTACCTTCCGAAAACCTGGAGACTTCCCTGTAATAAGTCATATGCTTGCTCACTTGAAGTTCTCTGGGTGCAAGATACCGGCCATGTTGCCTGCTTTAACACGCTTGAGCGTCAAAGCAGCAATCAAAGCCGCACCGACACCAGATCCATCTTCAGCAGCCAAGATCTCAATAGGATCTTCATCCTTGTGATTCTTCTTGGCAGGCCAGTCAAGAATTTCACGAAGTGCTGCTGCACCACGAGCCTTGAAGTGAGGGTATTTGTTGAAGACCGATCCGTCAGCTCCGACGTGACAAGTCTTGTAATCCTTCTTCTTGGCGATGGCGGCAACACCACATGCAGAAAGACGGGCGGCACGGGTACCAATCAACTCAGCGAGACGGCGGATAAGCTCGAGTTCTGGAACAGTGGTGGCAATGCTAAGCTTGTCTTTGAAGAGATCAGCTGTCTCAGACAAGTTCTCGTATGGATCCCTAGACAGTGTCAATAAATCAATCATAAAGATATAGGAATATATAGAAACTTACTCCTCAACCGAGGACAAGAAAGAGGAATCCAAAGTATAAGCTTTTCGGAGCTTCTCGATATCCTGGCCTTCAAACATGTGGATTTGCTTGTTATCGTGAAGATCAACAAGAACCAATCTGAAAAGTTCTCCAAGGTAAAGACCTGCGATCATCTTCTCAAATGCTTGCTGGCCGGGACGTGGAGAATCTTTATCAATAATAATGTCATATGGAGTACGGGGGAGAACTTTGTGTTCGTTGTCAAAAGCACCCCACTCGCAGTTGATGGCCATTGGTGTGTCAGGAGGGAGGTTCATGTGGGCCAATTTTGGAATGGAGCCACAATTTTCCATGTACGCAGCGTTGCAGCCAGTCCCGAAGATACATCCAATCTTCATGGTAGTATCAGTATATGCAGAAGCAATCAAGGTACCAGTGGTATCATTGATCAAAGCCGTGAGCTTAATTGGTACGCCCTGGTGGATTTTAGCGAAATTATTCTTTCGTATGGTAATTGACAACTTACTCTCTTAGCAAGGGCCGCCTCAAACATTGGAACAATGTTCTCGCCTTCGACACCTGCAATATCGAAGCCCTTGGTCCATCGTTGCAGAATACCCTGATCTATATAGTGCTGGGTAGCTGGATAGGAGAAGGTAAAACCGAGGTTCAATTTATCAAGCTTTTCACCGTGGTGGTGGGATTCAATGAATTGCTGAAGACAATCGGCAATGTACTCCCAGAGTTCATCGGCATCGCCAGTCTTGAGTTCTTCCGGCATGCGGTATTTTGATTGCAAAATGTCAAACTCAGACTTTTCATCGGTCAAGGTAATCTCACAGACACGCAAGTTGGTACCTCCCATGTCCAAAGCGAGGAAAGTGCCAGTTTCATAACCATCTGGGAATGACATGCACCATGTTGGGTTCATTGGCTAGTTAGAAGAATTAGTCATGAACCCTAATATGGCTCCGAAGAACATACAATACTTCCACCCTCCACGGTAAGACCTGGCTTAAAGTTAGCGGAACGTTCGCATTATAGTGACATGGAGTATATACCTTTTGTAAGCTCAGATACGAAGTGTTCAGTAATCTGCTTGAGCTTCTCGGTGTCAACAGTGAAGATTCTCTCAAGCTCCTTGATTTGCTCCAAATAATTCTTTGGAACCTCCGCCATCGATCCTATGTGAAATTCATGGATTAGCAAATGTATTCTGGATTTTAGAACCACAAAACTGTAAATTGGAAGTGAATCATAGTAGGAAATGGGCTCGTGATAATAAGCTATGGCTGCCATGTTGAAACACATATCAAGGAGCCAAGTCCAAAAGACTATGACTGCACATGTGCAAACAAGAGGCATGTGACCAGCATTGACCTCGAGCCTTCGGAGATCTCAAGGAAGCTTGCCCAAGGGCTAGGTTTTGGTGCTTTCATATGAGGAGTAAGAGCACGAGATCCGGGTGGTACCCTGAAAAGCACATGCCAATATTTGAGTTTGATCCAAGCCGCACGCTTGTCGAGTAAACTAAACTAACAAACGGCGGCCGTGAAGTTGAATACAGGGATTTAGGAGGTATGAACCTTTTCCTGATAGTGTTTTGGGCCTTTTGGTAGTAAGATCTGGGGGTGGGGTTGGAGTTGTCGACATATTTCAGTTCTATCCAAAAACTTTGTAGATGTGAAATGTTTGTTTGAGTTCTTGGTTGTGGGTGATTTGAGGTTGAGGTTGAAGACCCAATCTTTTTAACTTCAAGCTGATAATGATTTCCATACAGGTTGTACAGCTTGCTCAGCCGCAAACAACAGTGAATATGAATCACATATCAACCGTATCAACCGAATCAAACCGACATCGAATCAACAGAGGAAAATGTGAAGCTATACATACCCTTACGGGAAGGAGGCTTTCTTGGACCTAACCCCACCATGTTGAAGGATTTTCAAAGATAGATTGGTCAAAAAAAGGGTATAAGTGAAGATTTGAGAGATCTGAAGTCCTTAGATATCTAATCGAGGATATTGAACAGTGCGGAAGCAAAAAAAAAAGAAGTTGATGCCGATGATTTTACAAAGTTTTCTAAAAAAGAGATTGAGTTTGTGTTGAGTGAAACTAGGTAGGGGAAAGGGCTGACCCTTTACTCGACTCCCCGCCGTCACTTCATCATAGTGGAGCAGGTCAGCTCTAATAACCCAGAATTAAGCCGATTAATAAGCTAGCGGCGGATGATAAGATAAGTTAGAATTAGACGCGAGATTAGTAAGCAAAGCGAAGGAGAGGTGTGTAGTTAGAGGTGTGTATTTAGAAAATGTCGCGAAATGGCGTCTAAAATTGTTCAGGACACTTTGGAGCAACGTAAGCTTCAATGGGTACCGGGGGACTCACGGACAAGCTACCTAGTTATCTGATCTGAGATATATTAACAAACAACACCAAGTCTCGGATTTGATCATATTTCATTTTCTTGAGGTGAGAATTGATTTTGTTGTTTATCAGGCTGGCTTCCCATAATTCTTGAAAATGAAGTCATTCGCGATTGCGACCGCCGTCCTTTCTCTTGTATCTACAGCTTTTGGGGCAGACAAGAGTAACTTGACGAAACCACTTACCTCGAATCACATCCTTCCTTCAAATTTCAAACCTCCGCAAGTCTTTAAAAATGTCAATTTGGTACACAATATCAACCTCGAAAAGAGTTATCCAAAAGAATCGATAAATGTGGTAATTGAGAACGTTGCAAACGAGCCTCAGGATGAATACTACCTGCCATTCACATCGAGGCAGATGGAGACAATTGGAGCGTTAGAGGTTAAGGATAAAAAGGATGCCGACTCGGGGTTATTCCAAGTACGAGCAGTAGAGTTTGACACAGAGAGGTAGGTAATTCATGTTCTGGTTGATGTTTGAAGTATTAGCTAATTATTCACAAGTGATACTCAATTCTACCTGATCAAGCTACCACAACCTCTCGCACCCAAAGCACAGCAAACAATTGGCATTTCATATGCTTACCTCTCAGCTTTGAACCCTCTTCCGAATTCAATCGCACAAAACGAGAACCAATATGTCGTTTATGAATTTTCCGCATATGCCCAGTCGTCATACGTCACTTTGAAGCAAAAGACTGAAGTCAAACTTCCAACTACGAATATTCCAGAGCACACCATTATTCCAGGAACTAATGGCGCACTCGAATCACCACAAAAACAAGGTTCCAAGTACACATATGGTTCTTTTGGAGAGGTTCCAGCTGGAGCAAAAGAACCAGTTCGAGTTCGATATGAGTTCACCAAACCCCTCATCCACATCTCCAGATTAGAGCGCGACATTGAAGTCAGCCACTGGGGAGGAAATGTTGCTTTCGAGGAACGCTACACTATGACCAACCGTGCCGCCAACCTTTCTCAACCATTCTCCCGTACTCTCTGGAATCAAGCCTCATACTATGCCACCACTCCCACTTCTGCCATCAAGGAGCTTAAATTCCCTTTGAGGGTCGGAAGTTTGACACCATACTTCACTGATGTCATCGGTAACGTCTCCACCTCCCGTTTCCGCAGCAACAGACGCGAAGCAAACCTCGAAATTAAGCCCCGGTACCCAATCTTCGGAGGCTGGAATTATCCTTTCCGTATAGGTTGGGATGCGGACGCCAAGAAATTCTTGAGACAGTTGAGTGGAGGAGAGCAGTATGTTCTTAATGTTCCATTCTTGGAAGGCCCAAAACAAGCCGAGGGAGTTGAATATGAGTTCGTCGAACTTCGTGTCATTCTTCCCGAAGGAGCTGAGTACGTTTTCCAGTTTCCCCTTCCCACTACGATCAACTAACCCCCCAACTAGGAACGTCCAATTCTCCACCCTTGTCCCTACCACATCCTCAACTATCACCCTTCACAAAACCTTCATGGATACAATCGGCCGCACAGCCCTCACTATCCACTCCCACAACCTCGTCGACGATCTCCGCGATCACGAACTTATCGTTACATATACCTATCCACTCTTTGCCGGCTTCCGCAAACCCATCGTTATCTTCTGCAGTATCTTGAGTTTATTCGTCGCCGTGTGGGCTATGGGAACTTTGAATGTTAGTATCAAGGGGAAGAAGGCTTGAGTGTTATATGGAAAGGAACCTGGGAAAATATGAGATACCTAGGGACAAGAGGATGAATTGAAAAATGTGTATAGATAGATTGCAAGATATGTAAAATGAGAAAAAATGCTTTGGTCGTTATCATTCTGCCCCTCTATTCACGATATCTTGTAAAAGATCTATGTTCCTTCGCCAGGGTACAGGCAATGTAATGGGATGGGATAGGATGGTGAGAATCACTTTTTGGTTCTTATTTAGCTCCTATTATACTGTTCAAGAAAGGTATGTTGATAGCTCAGTTATACACAAACAAACTCGATATTCACATGATTGTCCTTGTAGATAAGATACAAATTCCAAAAGTGCTTTTTTACACAACCTTATTCCCCCGAATGAAATTTCATTACCACTCCTAGCTCCGACCCATTTTTCAATACAATCAATCTCCACATAATATAGACAAACTTTTATACATTCTAACTCTTCTTTCTTTTCTTTTCCCACCCTCTTTTCTCCAACTCAGACCTCGCACCTCACATCTCACACCTCAATTAGTTTTACTTCTCCACCCCTCACTCAAGCCAACCCTCTGGCATTCAACTCAAACCCCGCATTAACCATCACTGCCGCAAACAGGGAGAAACACAAGATGCTCGGTCCCCAAGCATCATAGTACTTGATATTCTTCCTCTCCCTAATACTATGACTCCTGTATAAATACATACACACACTATACAACAAACTCATGATGGCGACCACTGAGAAGACACCGGCAGCTATGAATGATATCGCGGTTGGCTTTGTTCCGAAGTTGACGAGCGTAGCAGCTATTGTACCAATGTAGATGGAGAATTCGAGCTACAAAACAACTGTGTTAGTAGGCCGGTTTGATGTTGAAAAAGAAGATAGTAAAGAAATAGTTACATACCCAGGTTAAGAAAGTTCTCTCGGCGGCGAAATATACCTTTGGTTCGACACGAACAGGTACGTGGATTTTCTTTCCAGGCGGAGCCTTGAATTTCTTAGCCACAACTTTACCCCCACCATTTCGAAGAGCTGTGAATGTAGCATTGTTACTATCCATTGCTTCTCTTGGAGTAGGGCTCATAGAATGAATCCCTCGAGCAAAGTGATGGCCCGCTGATTTGACGTAGTATTTGGCGCCTTCTACGATATAGGTTATACCACCAATCCTTCTAGCTTCCTCAAATGGTCGATTATCGATGGAATCCTCGTCATCAGTATCATAAATGTAGTCCTCTTCCACCAATGGCATACTGGAAATTTCCTCTTCGATATCAAAACTATTGCCTGGTGCTTCATGGTTGCGTCGCCGTAAATTCCCGGCAGCAGCGGCAATGGTCCCAGGTTGATTGGAACTGATGTCCTCATCGTCGGAGTCATCATCGTCGTCGTCGTCGTCGTCGCTAGTAGAACTTGGGTTTGAGTGGCCTGGCCTTCTGATGCCGAAACGTTGAGTGACCGGCTTTCGGATATCTACATCCATTTGTGGCATCCAAAATGGTATGAGATTTATGCGAGTTGGGAAAAGAGTCGCGGTACCATGAATGAATTTCGAGAATTTAGGAATTGCTTCAACAAGATGACTAGATACAAGTTCTCGTACCCATTCTGGTGGATCTTGACCAGCCTGAGTTTGTAACTTGATTTCCAGAACTGCGTAAGGAAATCGTTCGATATCTTCTGCGGGTAATTGACTGAATGGATAATCGATACCGATATCCATTCTTCTCCAGTTGTCGCCAGCACGGTTTCTTCCGTCAAGGTTATCTTCTCTGACCATGGACAATTCAGTATCCAGAGAGATACGAACTCTTGCATCGGCCGGCAATTGAAAGGCTGTACGGTTGTAGAACGATCGACAGACAGGTACATAGCCCTTTTTGAGAACCGAGTATTGAACTTCCCTAGCAAGCCTCTCGTCCTCCTCGATGGCCTTTAAAGGTGTTTTGCCCTCCTTGCGAGCCTTCTCAAATATAGCAGCAGGTAACATTTCTCCCCGCATGTATGCATTAATATTCTTTTCTTTGATCGCAAATCTTGCTTTAATCGATTTCTCTCCTGTCCAATCTTCACGATGTGTTTTTCTTTCCACAAATATGTGTTCATTGTCGACGTCACCGTACCATCTAAGACGGATGGCCTCTGCCCCTTCGCTTTTCTTGAGTCGACCCTCGTATAGATTCCAGGTCTCGGTGTTGTCATAATAAATCGAGGTGATCGCATTATCTTTCTTTTCGAACTCCTTACTGGCATTGAAGACAAGGACGGGTAAATGCTGAACGAAATTAGCAGAGGTTACTACGGGCATGAGCAGAATAACTTTACCTTCAGGATAATAAGCTTCAACTCAGTGATGTTATCCGGATGCACCCAATATTTAGTTGTTTGTCGAATGAAACTGGCTTGACTTCCACCTGCTGAACTATCACCCTGTACTGGATTCCCCCTTGTTCTAACCAAGTCATATAATTTCGATAGCTTAATGATGTCCGCTTCATAGTTGTCCTTGAAGAAAGGTTTCGCCTTTAGTCTTGTAGCAAATACAGGTTTTAGCATCCATTTTGTGGTTTTCTAGCATTTGTTAGCTGGGCGACATGCATATAATCAACAAAACTTACGTCGTGCTTCTTGATGATCTTTTGAAATCCCGTATAGTTCAATTGAACGAATTTGGCCAAATCGTGTACATCCGCGATAATGTCGCTCAAGTCTTCCTCCAACATCATAAAATCTTCTTCGGTAGGAGCATCGGAATCTACTGATCCATTGCTACGTTCGAGTTCTCTTGGATCTAGCCGCCCGACAACTTCACTAACCTCTCTATCCGCATTTGCAATTCTTCGACTGATTTCGATAGCCTTCAGTTTCTGTTTGGTATGCACCTTATCAAGCTCTGCCTCTATAAGATCGATGAACTCTCTTTCATTTGCTTCCGTCCAATCGTCTCTCTTAGGGTCCGGCTTGCCTTTCGTGGGAGGAGTAACATAATTAGTCTTGAGCTTTTCTTTTAGCTCATCGTAGGCAATATAGTACCATTGGTACTCTTTGATCACACTCGATCGGAGTTGTTCTCCAAACTTCATGATGATGGTTCCGGGTGGAAAATTGTAATTCCCTGGAGGACGGTTGGTTTCCGATATCCAACGTCGAGTATCTGTTTTTAAATCCTGAACAATCAGCATTTACAACGAGAGAAGAAGCTTTAAATTTGACTGCGCGTGAAGAGCGAATTGAGATTGGTATTTCTATAAATGTGGAGGTAGATTTAATTATAGGCAGGGGGCGCATGAAGACTTCTCGAAGAGGGTATACCGGTACCTGACAGGCCTGGCTGGTTGGTTACATACAGAATCTGTGAATAACTTGAGTATTATTTTAAAAGGATGAGCGAGGATAATAAAAGAACACGGAACAAGAAGTCGTCACTATAACAATTAGGAATTAAGTTGATAGTTGACAATTGACAAGTTGACAAGTTGACAAGTTGACAGTTGACAGTTGACAGTCGCAAAGTCGCAGTCGCAGTCGATGAATAATGAAGCTGTGAATGAATGAGGACGGATACCGGTAACTGGTACCGTAAAGTACTTACTAGTATGGGTATGATGGAAGGGGGGGGGGGGGGGGGGGTAAGGAATCAATTGACCAATCATAAATTAAGATTATGTAACGTGATTATCTCATCTACCTAATCAATTCCATCTCCTCAATTTATCAAATTATTGCGAGATATAGATATACTCGAGTATATATATAGTCTTTCTTCGGTTGTTACATCATGGCAACTTCTGCCCCAAATACGCCCTTGTTGATTTATGGTTCCATCATTCAGTCAGCAAATGTAGATACTCTTGAGTATGTTGAACAAGGCCTGCTAGTTGTTCAGTCTGGCAAAGTAATCCACTATCGCAAGAACATCAAAAAGGAGGATATTGCCACCATTCTTGGAAGTCTTGACCTCAAAACTCTTCTTCCTAGTGTTCGCTACCTCAAGAAGGGCCAATTTGTCATTCCCGGCTTCGTTGATACTCATAATCACGCGCCCCAATGGGCTCAACGTGGCTTGGGACGGGGGCTCGAAATTCTGGATTGGCTGGACCAAGTAACCTTCCCAAATGAGGCGAAATTCGAATATCCAAATCATGCTCGACGTGTGTACAGTTCCTGTGTCGACGGTTTTATCAAGCAAGGTATCACGACCGTGTCATATTATGGGTCTTTACACGGTGAAGCAACAGAGATATTAGCAGACATCTGTTTTGAAAAAGGACAACGAGCTTTTGTAGGAAAATGCAATATGAACCGCAATTCCCCTGCCTATTACACAGATGTGTCCGCAGAGTCCTCTCTTGAAGTCACGAAGAAGTTCATTTCCCACGTGCGACACATCGACCCCAACTTTGATCTAGTCAGACCTGTTCTTACACCTCGATTTGCAATTTCCTGTACTGAAGAACTTCTTGCTGGCATCGGTCAAATTGCGCAAGCCAATCCTACCCTACCCATCCAAACCCATTTTTGCGAGGCAGAATCCGAGAAGTCTACTACCCTATCTCTGTTTCCATCATTCACAAACGAAGCGGATCTCTACGAAAGTTTCAACCTTTTATCTGAACGTTCCATTCTTGCACATTGCACCATAATGACGGACTATGAAATAGAGCGTATTGCTGCGCTCAATTGTGGAGTAGCACATTGCCCAATCTCAAATACTACGGTGGGTGGTGGCTTCATGGCAGCGCCCATTCGTGAATACCTTCGCCGCGGTATCAAAGTTGGACTAGGCACGGACAGTGGTGGTGGATTCTCTTCCTCAATGTTGGATGCTATGCGGCAGGCTTTCATCGTATCCAATGCGAAAGATTTCCTCACTAAAGGTGCTGACCCGCGATTATCTCTCGCTGAATGTTTCTACCTCGCCACACTCGGTGGTGCTCGAGTTTGTTGTCTAGACCATGAAATCGGCGACTTTTCAAATGGGAAACAGTTTGATGCTTTGATCATTGATACGGAAAAAGATGGAGCAATGACTATGGTAGACGAAAAGGATCCACTACAAGTTCTTTTGGAGAAGTTCTTGATGAGTGGTGATGATCGGAATATTGTTGAAGTTTATGTTAAAGGAAGGCAGATTAAACTTTGATCAAAACTCATAGCGTTCTTCAAGTACAGGACGTTTGTTTTCCTTTCAAGAAAACCAGGGCTAGGGCTTCTCGTAATCAAGTTCCTAATGAGACTGGGCTCGAGAATGTAAAATCTAAAAATGCCAATGTACTACCGCCTAAGATAGCCTTGACATTCTTACTGTTTGAATTATCTACCCGCATTCCGCAAATCATATCAAGCCATTGGCTGACAAAGCATCTCACACGCCACATGTGCACCCCACGTTTCTGCAGGAAGCATCACTACAATCCACTTACTGTTCTTTCCGCCATCTTGGAACTCCCCTCTCGCATCTCTCCCAGATAACCAAGCTTATTCCCTGGATCATGTCAGAATCTTCCCCAAAACAGCCATCCCAGGCCCCTACAGCCACTAGCCAGCTTTCACCGTTAAAAATCCTATGCTTGGGCGACTCTCTCACGGAAGGTTATTCGAATTATGGCACTAAATTTACACCCTATAGCAAACGGATGAAAGAAGTACTACAGAAAAATTGGCCGGATAGAGAAATTGAGGTCATAACGGATGGAATCAGTGGGGATTTACTTACCCCACCGGGAGGATTCAAGAGGAGAATGGATAGGCACTGTAGGTTTCGAATTCCGAATTGCAAGTAGCGGGAAAGAACAAAACTAAAATTTGGATGTGATGGAAAATTGAAATTGGATCATCGAGTGATGTTTTCCGGTTGATTCAAACTTGGTTGTGGAGATGCCCACTACTACTACCATGCACTCATATATCACGAGAATCATTTTCGCCCTGCATTCCACACTTTTCAGCCCCCAACTCAAACTTACTTCCCGCTCAAAGATTTTATTATCCCTATTTTCATATGAAGCCACTGACTCCTCAAACCCACACAGTCCCCTCCACACCCCCAATAACCCACACGATCCTCCTTGGCGGAACAAACGACCTAGCCTGCAATCGCCCCGTCCAAACCCTCTACGCCGTTTTCGAAACCCTCATCTTCACCCCTCTCAGTAACTCCTCAAAAGTGTTGATTATGACCATTCCGGAATGTCATGTGAGGGCTAAAGTGTTGGATGAGAGGAGGGCGGAACTGAATGATATGTTGGTTTACAGTTTGGGGAGGAAGGATAATGTGTATGTTTTCCCCTGTATTTTATTACTAATCAATTTGCCTTGGTGAAGTATTAGAATAATTGGAATGGGAGAAATGTAGAAAAGACGAGTATGAAGTATAGGGTGTACTAACCAACATCACATACCGTAGGGGTACGTTCGACCTACGCGGCAAAATGCCATATCACAACATGGAACCAAATAGACGAGTAAGACTATGGGATGATGGACTGCATTTCACTGAGGCTGGGTATCAGGAGATGGGGGTGATGGTGGGGGAGAGAATGGTTGAGTTTATTGAGGAAGTAAGGCCGGAGAAGGAGGTTTCGTTGTCTAGTAAGGGGACTATGGGAATTGAGTGAGGTGGTAGTGTGCATGGTACACTGGTGTACTAAGAATTACTCGATGAGAGATGATGGATGGGTGTTTGTGGGGTTGGTTGTGTAGATTGAGATATAGGGACGTTTAGATCTCCGGCTAGATCAAGACCCAACGGTAGACTTCTGTGCGAGAAATAGCGAACACGAATACCACAAGATGAGTTCAAATGAGATAATACTCAAAAGTCACCTGACCATCTGATTCTTCCAAAGCTGGATGGAACTGACCCTGAAAAATGAAGACCACCTTGGTCATGAACGGCTTCATAGCAGCCAAATTCGCATATCAAACTCAAGGTCTGAACTGCTCTAGTAGACGAGGTTATATCTCTAGACCTTTGACTATAATTTTAGCACTTCTAATATCCTAGTGCTAAGAACTACAATACCTTCCACCACCAGCATCCAGCTCAGATGGGTGCACCAAGGATGAAACATACTGGTACGCCTTTACCCCAATCCGAAGTTAGACTCATCCATCGATCTCTACTCACAGTGTGCATTCATATACTCCCATCATAGATGGTCCCGCATTCTTCTGGGTCAATTGATGAGCCCTTAACTAGAGCGAATGCTTTAAAAAAGAAAATTCATGGTTTGTGCAGCAACCGCGGTTACGTGACATACGTTAAGGGCTTGCAAGTTCTCATGCGAAGCTTGCAGGTATGCTATGCCTTGAAGCTGGTTTTGTAGGAGTTGAATGGAGAATGATGAAGGGAGAGGGAATATAGGGTTGATAATATATCCTCTCGATACACTTATTATAATATGGTGGATGGATGGGGAGTTGGAGTAGGAAGAGATATGGTTGCAAATCTGCTTTCGAGCATGCTGGTTTGTAGGGGCATGAATTCCACTTTTTGTGGAAGATCTATAAAATCATATCTTTCGGACTACAACATGGTAAGGAGGGAGGGAATTATTAAACAGGAGGACATTTTCAAACCTTGTGTGATGATTAAGGTAATAAGCTCTTATGTCAAAGATCCGAAGAAAACTCGACACGCTTACTTCAGCCCCTAAAAAAACCACTTTACGCGTAACCAATCCACAGAACACGCGACGCGACGTGACACGGTGCGTGCGGCTCTTGTACCCACTTACCTTTTTTACTCCATTGTGTTTACACTTCTTTGCGATATCAAAATCAGAAGCTCCACCACAACAATCATATTCTTTTGACACTAGAATTCCACAGCGTCATCATCCAAAACCCAACATGTCGTCGCCTGCTGGCCGTCGACAGCGAAATTCTCAGTCTGCGACACCTAGGCGTACATCAGCAAGAAATTCACAAGCCTTACCAAGTAGTCCACCAGATCCCGCTGCTGCCCAACTTCAAAATGAAGCAGCCTCGTCGCAAGGCGCTACAGGAACTCCTCGGCGGGGTATCGTTCCATCTTCGTCGCCAATGAACTATCGATCTTCTCCAGCAGATAATGCTCGATTTAATCGAGACATTAGTTCACCTCTGAGACAAATGACCAACACTCAGTCAACGCGAGAAGATGGCGATCGTACACCAAGAGCAGGCGGTAGTGCTCTTATCGGTGGTAGGTAACATGTTGGCATACCAATCAGTATCAACTAACAATGATAGACTCCTCACCGATCAGATACGAAGCAAGTTCTAGTCCTGGTAGAGGATTTGCCAATGACCCCCAGACCAACATTCCAAGTGATAGCAGTGGCCTTTTTGTTCGTTCTTCTAGGTCCCAAGGTCCCGGGTCTGCAGTCAACAATTCACGAAGAGGGGACATTACATCTGATAATCTTAACACACCGAGGGCGAGAAGACGTATTTTCATGGATGAAAGTGGCCGAATAGTAAGAGACATTCCACCTGAGGATGCGGAAGCTCCTTCATTCTCGAACATCGACCCAACGACTTCAGACGCGCAATCAATGGGAGGCAATTCTACACTTTGTATCTGGGGTACGAACGTTTCTATAAATGATACGTTGTCCACATTCAAGGACTTCCTTCGAAACTATACCAAAAAATACCGAATGTGGGGCGAGGGCATGTTAAAGGAAGACACCCAAGCCGATCCGGAGTCAAATTCGAAGGAATACCAGGAGATGATGCAAAACATGCTGACCCTCGGCATAACGAGTCTAAATTTAGATTTCCGCAATCTTAAGGCTTACCCTCCCACTAAGAAACTTTGGCAGCAAGCGCAAGATTACCCTCAAGATATCGTTACTCTTATGGATCAAGGCATCAAAGATGTCATGTATGAGATCGCAGAAAACCAAATGGCAATTCAAAGGCAATCCCAAAGCTCCGCCGGTCAAGCATCTGGACGAGACAGAGTCCAGAGCTCAGAACCCCCCGTCCCAAGTTCAGAGAGAAGCGAAGCAGAGGTAGCAACACCACGAGAACAGGATTCTAATGAAGTGGATTTGTGTGCGGAGGTACAGAAGAGATCCTATAGAGTTCGACCCTTTGGACTGGATAACACTATCAACATGAGAGATCTCAATCCATCCGACGTCGACAAGATTGTAGCTATCAAGGGCCTCGTTATTCGAACTACGCCAATCATCCCGGACATGAAAGATGCTTTCTTCAAGTGTTCTGTGTGCAATCATACAGTCAAGGTTGATATTGACCGTGGTAAGATTGCCGAACCCACCGAATGCCCTCGTCCCGTCTGCGGCTCTCCAAATTCCATGCAGATCGTACACAATCGTTCTGGATTCATGGATAAGCAAGTTATCAAACTTCAAGAGACCCCGGATTCCGTCCCTCCTGGTCAGACCCCACATTCAGTATCCATGTGCGCATATGATGAACTAGTTGATCTTTGTAAAGCTGGTGACAGGGTTGAGATTACTGGTATCTTCAAGGCCAGCCCGGTCCGTGTCAATCCCCGTCAACGAACCCTCAAGAGTATTTATAAGACCTACATCGATGTTTTGCATATTCAGAAGGTCGACAAGAAAAGAATGGGAATTGATGCCTCGACCGTTGAACAGGAAATCTCAGATCAATTGACAGGCAATATTGAAGAGACTAGGAAGGTTTCAGACGAGGAGGAAGAAAAGATCAAGGAAACCGCCACCAGACCTGATATCTATGAACTTCTATCTCGCTCCCTTGCACCTAGTATCTTTGAGATGGACGATGTTAAGAAGGGTATCTTGCTTCAGTTGTTTGGAGGAACAAACAAGTCTTTCGAAAAAGGAGGAAGTCCAAGATACAGAGGAGACATCAACATCCTACTTTGCGGTGATCCTTCTACGTCAAAATCTCAAATTTTGCAATACGTCCATAAGATTGCTCCTCGTGGTGTATATACCAGTGGGAAAGGATCTTCGGCTGTTGGTTTGACAGCATATGTTACTCGAGACCCAGAAACACGTCAGCTTGTCCTCGAATCAGGAGCTCTCGTCTTGTCAGATGGAGGTGTCTGCTGTATTGATGAATTTGACAAAATGTCCGATTCTACTCGATCAGTTTTACACGAAGTTATGGAACAGCAGACTGTCTCTATTGCCAAGGCTGGAATCATCACAACTTTAAATGCCCGAACGAGTATTCTTGCATCCGCAAATCCAATCGGAAGTAAATACAATCCGAACTTACCAGTACCGCAAAATATCGATCTTCCACCTACTCTACTTTCAAGATTTGATCTCGTCTACTTGATCTTGGATCGTATTGATGAGACTAATGATCGTAGATTGGCTCGTCATCTTCTCAGTATGTACCTAGACGATAAGCCGCAGAGTGCTTCAGGAGGATTGGAAATTTTGGTAAGCGCATCTCTTACCAATTCACGCAAACGTATACAGCTAACAAACATAGCCTATCGAGTTCCTAACTTCCTACATCTCCTACGCTCGTGCCAACTGTCAACCCCGAATCAGTCAAGAAGCCTCTACCGAGCTTGTCTCCGCCTACGTCGAAATGCGAAAACTCGGTGAAGATATCCGAGCTGCCGAACGTCGAATTACAGCCACAACTCGTCAACTCGAATCCATGATTCGTCTTTCCGAAGCTCATGCCAAAATGCGCTTATCGGAAACCGTTACGAAGGAGGATGTGCAAGAGGCAGTTAGATTGATCAAGAGTGCTTTGAAACAAGCGGCTACGGATGCGAGAACGGGATTGATTGATATGAGTCTGTTAACCGAAGGCACGAGTGCTAGTGAGAGAAGAAGAAAGGGTGATTTGAAGACTGCGGTGCTGGCTGTGGTGGATGAGATGACGGGCCCAGGGGGAAATGCTAGATGGACGGAAGTCGTTAGGAAATTGGGGGAGCAGAGTAGTATGCAAGTCGACTCTGCAGAGTTTGCAGAAGCGGTCAGGGGGTTGGAGTTGGAGGGCAAAGTGATGATTCTAGGTGAGGGGCCTAGAAGAAGTATTAGAAGGGTCACGGGCCAATCTTAAGAATATGAATGGATGTATGACGAGAATCGGGGATGCGGTCATGATGATGTATCTGGCGTTGGGGTTCTTACCTCTGTTTGGGCATCTATGATACGATAGTAGGTTATTCATGAATGAATGAATGAATGATGTGGCGAATATGCATAGTATTATGATATGAATTATATGAGTTTCTCACGAGTATGTTATGAGATCTTGTGCTCATTCCTTCCAAATGCCTTTTAAAATAACTAATCGTTGACCTTCCTATCTTCTGAGACTGGCCAAGGCCACTCCTATTTATACATATATATATATATTTTTAAATTATCAAAGCCACGCCCATTGCCCCTAGACTCTAGCTAGAGCCGGGCGCTTTACGTAAAGCAAAGCTTCGGTACGAAAAGCTATAATCACATTAGTATTATATGCTTGATTTTATATAAGATCTTAGTCATCATATGAACCAATCAAAACAGTATCCACAGGATTTATTTGAAGGTGTTCCGATAACGTGGTTTATCAGTGGGTCGGCCACTTTTACCTCGATTTATTATTCTACACTTAATACACGTTTTCTTAATAATTAATTATGGAAATTCATTCTAAAGAAACACGAATAATCTTAGGTATTAAGGCTATTGAATCAAATCCAAAATTAACAATTCGGAAGATAGCTCAACTCTATAGTATGCCTCGATCTACATTGGGTAATAGAATTCAAGGTAAACCTAATATGGCTGAAAATCGATCAAAAAGCTATAATTTGACTGAATTGGAAGAGGAGGTTCTTATTCAATATATATTCGATCTGGATAAGAGAGGATTTACTCCTAAATTAAGTGATATAAAAGATATAGCAAATTATATACTCGAATCGCAGGATACGAAAAAGGTTGGAAAACTCTAGGCTCATTGCTTTGTAAAACAATGTTCAAAACTAAAGATATGTTTTAATTGCGTTTATGACTTTCAAAAAGCTCTTTACAAAAATCCAGATTTTATTGAAGAGTGGTTCTGATTGGTATCGAATATATAGGCAAAATATAGTATTCAGGACTGCGACTTCTACAACTTCGACGAAACCGGTTTTATGATAGGCATAATATGCCCCGGAATGGTTGTAACTAGTACTGAACAATGTGATAGAAGCAAAGCAATATAACCAGGCAATCAAGAGTGGACTATAGTGATTATATATAGTAATAGAGAAGGTTAGATTATATTATTATTTTTAATAATGTAAGGATAATATCATCTCTTTAATTGGTATACAAAAAGCGATTTTCCTATAGATTAGGTTATTAAATCTATTTCTAATGGATGAACGAATAATGAGATAGGTTTAGATTAGATAAAGCATTTCGATAAGTATACTATTTATTGAAGAAAGGGCAAATATCGAATACTAATATTGGATAAACACAAAAGTCACGAATCAATACCTTTTCAATCATATTGCAAATCAAATGATATTATATGTGTAAAGTTATTATTGCATTCAAATCATCTAACCCAACTATTTGATATTGGATGTTTTAGTGTATTAAAACGAGTATATGGTTCACAAATTGAAGGATTTATCAAGGCTTATATCAATTATATCTCTAAGGTTGAATTCTTTATAGCTTTCAAAACTGTATATCAATAATCGATTACAGTTCAGAATATGAAAGCTGGCTTTCAAGGAACAGGACTAATATCATTCGACCCTCAAGCTATACTCTTGAAATTGGATATTCGAATTCATACACCTACCCCTTTACCTATTCCCTTGGAATCTGCCGATTCTTGGGTCTCTCAAATACCTCATAATCCAACTGAAGCTCTTTTACAATCGACTTTAGTAAGATCTCGAATTGCTCGACATCAATCAAGTTCTCTTATACCTATTTTCGAGACTGTAACTGCTTTGATTAAGAGTACAGAATAATTAGCTTATAAAGTTACACTTTTAAATATAAAGAATTGTATACTTCAAAAGACAAATAAAGCATTAAACAAATATCGATATATTAAAAAAGTTCAACTATAGAATGGAGAAGTACTTACTGGACAGGAAACTGAGGATATATTATCACAACAAAAGGTAAAGGTTCAGATTCGACACAACAAGCATCAAAATGGGAGAAATTCTAATAGGGAATCTTCTACTAGTCGATGCTGTAGCAAGTGTGGAAAGACTGGTCATAATTCAAGAACTTGTCAGAATGATATAATAGATCCTGGTTTATTAGATTCTTAACAGTTTTAATCGATTCATTAAATTGTTCTTGAATAATATAGCTTTGAAGTAATAAATCGAGGTAAAAGTGGCCGACCCACTGATAAACCACGTTATTCATTTTGATGAATAATATATTCGTCTAAAATCGAGATTGTCTATTTATATAATATAATAGGAATGATAATAAGATAAAAATCAATAGGGTTGCACCTCGATTCAACTAATAAAACCCTAAAAATAATATAGGATATAATTATAGGAGCTGGATTATTATGCTTTTTCTAATTACAACTCGGCGAATTGAATTCGCCCAACCCTAGCTCTAATCAGCTGATTGAACCCACTCTTTTCTCCTCTTCCTCCCTGCTTTTCGAACCCTTATGTGATCTCGTCCCGTCACGTTTTTGTTGCAAATCGCTTAATCCCTGTATGTTTTAGTGACATGTTGGTCTTATGCTTATCTGGCGTTGGTCTGTCTCCCGTTTGACCCATGCATAGTTCAGGTTCAGTAGTCCGTTCTAATTTTTAAATGATTAATATTGGGATTTGTTGCATATCGCTATACCCATGTATGTTTTACTCGTGGTAGATATGTACTTAATTGGTGGGTGGATCTTATGTTAAGTTAGCCTCTCGCTATTCCATGGTCCATTGTAAGCTAAGTCGAGGACTTAGTCTTAGTCTTAGTCTTAGTAGTTGGGTACTACTACCACAGCCTAGATCTCAGTAGGCTGACTGACAAGTACTTGACTTGTGTTTTGTTGCATATCGCAGGACCGATGTCACTTTTAGTGAAGGATCCATCCTTGATTTCTGGTTAGTGTATGTGTATTTTGTTGCATATCTCAGGACCCATGTCACTTTTAGTGAAGTGTAGATCCTTAATCCTGATTAATGGATGTTCTGGGGTTGGAGTTTGGTTGATGAGGTACTTGCTTCTGCCGCTGTAAATCTGGCGGGGAGAGGCCGTTTCATCTACCCATCCATATTGAAGGATATTGTGGGAATGTTACGGAACATTGGGATGGATTTGATGGCTGATGATTTTTAGTAGCTAGCTGCATGCGTAAATATTGGAAGTATTCTCTTATTTCCTTTTCACAGATCTTAGATGAATGTTCGTAGTTTTTCATGAGATGTTTTTCTTTAAATTAGTTATTTGAGTCTCGAGTTTTATATCCCTTGCCTCTCCACCGTTGAATTCTCTCCAATCAATCTTGTGTTCATGTTTTCTTGTATACTTGGGGATATTTGAGACCACAAGGAGGATACCACAATATTCATAATTTACCAATATAAGCAAATTAAGATGGTTTTGTGAAATGTGCATTTCAATGAGCTTTTCATTCGATTTCTCGCCGACTTTGGTCCGAAGCTTAAATAATTACAACACTTCGACTTTTCTCAAGATCAAGAGAGATAATGTGCAGACTACGCTCATTGTTATCTCATAATATGCTTTGTGACGGATTAAAGTTCCACTATGAGTATAACACAGACCAATTCAAATTAACCTATTGTCGGCAGCAGGGGCGAATCCAAGTAGCCGTTGATTTTCCACTAATTGCTTTTCCCGTTTGGCAGTCCGCACGACTTCATATCTACTGGTGATTTATGCAGGGAACAGACCTGTAAACCCAGATTGTAGATGTGCAACAAGAAGTTCTCAATGTAAATCTCGAGATGGTCTTATTTGATACAAGACGTCTCTATCTTAGGGTAGTAGCTCAACAATGTAATACAATTGCCGTTTTACCCTAAAGTACAATTTTCCACTTTAACATCAAGACTACTGATATCCTATTCAGGGATCAAGCCTGGAGAATAAGCATTGTAGATATGCAACAACAGCTTGTTCAAAGAGCTTTGAGTAGAGTAAATTTCCTGTTGATTTATGAGGATTAAAGGAATTTTGGGGTGCTGGTTCAGAGTTCATACCGATGCAGGATGACAGTAGTAATCGTGTTAATAATACAAGAATAAAACCCTGTACAAACTTCCTAGAACTGTAACGGAAAGTTTTACGAAGGAAAGGATTTAGAAATTAGAATACTCTTAATTGAATCAAGATCTACTGAAGGGTGGCTAGAGGAATTAGTTTGTAGATCTAGCCCCGTCCTAGTCTCCGACGCGGTTCGGAACCCAAATCTCATCTATTTTGAGTTTATCTGTAACTGGTTAGTTTAGTTGCCTTAGGAGTAGACCGGTACCCTAGAATTACAAACACTCGAAGAAATCTCCGAGCCATGAGATAATCTAGAGTGGAGTAGACTTTAGATCGTTCCGTGCAAATATGAGTGTAATTGAAGAACCAAGTACTCGAGTGTTACCGAGGAGCTAAACTGTGCTAATATAAACTTGGTCAAAACAATGATCTAGCTAAAAAGGTAATGGTAATCATAAAAAGCACAGGATGATGCTTGTAATTTAAAAATTAGATATGCAGCATAAGTTTTTTGAGGACGTTGAGTGGAAGGATTGTACAAACCGTTTGAAATGCTTGTTAATAGCTGCGGGAACTAAATAAACTGGGGGATTTCTTTTGCGAAGCGCGAAGTTTGGTGAGGATTTGGGGTCACGCTTGGGTTAAATATGGTGCTTATAAGCTGGGATGGCTAATAGTAGGTTCTTATTGTATATATAATTAAACTCCTATCCTTTTGTGATCAGGAGATGAGTCGGGGTTTACATAACTCTCCTAAATTCTACGACTTAAGACTTTATTAGTACTAACCTCGATGCGAACTCACTACTCTTTCGGCCTAATACCGGGTCAATGAAATCAAGAGTTTCTTCTCCAACCTAGATCCTCCTAGTTCCAACCTCTTCTGAAGGCTGTCAATCCCCACTCCGATCAGCGTGTGCAGTAGTTCAAGATAATCTCATGTATTCCGTCCAAAGAAATCAATATTATCTACTCTGTTCATTTCGGTTTAGATGTATCAAAATTGTCACGTTTTTGTTACAAGAGTTTATGATTTTGTTCATAAAAAAAAATTGTATGAATTGACTATAATCTTGAAAGTATAATTAGTCTGTATATATGTAGTTCAGACTAATATCCTGGGAAACTTAGGCTAGCTTGACAATTGGATACACTGACTCCGATATCGTACTACCGTTCTGGAGGACGTTGTTACTGTGCCGATAAGATCAGTGGATAAGATGCCGTGCGGTTACAGGCTTCAATCGAAACCAGAGAATACTAGATAGGTAAGAACTTACCATATAGAGACTTACCATATAGAGCTGTAGTCTTGTCTCATCTTATTTTATCAAAAACTTTGTCTTAGTAGATGACGAAGAATACTTGAATTCAAAGAGTACTGATTGACTATTGTTTTAAGGCTCAAACTTCAAGATTAAGACAAAATTTCTAGGTTCTAATGGACTGGTCTACATCTCTTGTTTAATACCACTACTCGTAGAAGAGTATAGATACTAGGATTTGTATTGAATGCACTCATGATTAAATAATTATACCAGGATCAGGTCTGTATATACAGTTCATAGATATGTAACAAAACTCATCAAGCAGTCTAGAATGGCTTTCGCGCGATACTATGATAAAGAGCAGGATGTTGAAGTACTAATGAGTAAATTTGGGATGTAGAGGGATTAACCGAGATATAGTTAATTATTGTTGAGCCAATAACGTGACATATAGAACAAGATCGCGAAATCATCGAAGATTTTGGATGTATTATCATTACAAAGATGATATAATGCGCAGGCTCTGCTAAACTAACCTAGAGTTTTAGTCTGAAATCACTAGACTAGAGATTAGCATGATTCCAAGACCTTGTCCTGGCTCTCAGTGTACACGAATCATATAAGTGGGGAACTAACCCCTTAGTGATTAGCGAGATTTTCGAATCAAGCTATTGATTGATTGATTGATTTAATTTACGTCCATCTTCAGTCTAAGACTATATAGGACGGCTAGACCCTATAGGCACTAGCAGATAACTTTTTATTTTACAAAAATAGATATGTTCGATTTGGGGAAGTGAAAACAAATGCTGGGGACCAATGCCCGCTTATTATACGCGTTGCATATAATAAGAAAATATGAATATCAAGGGTTATAAGAGGGTTACCCCTCTACCCTCTCTTTCCTCCACTGCTACTTCTTCCTCTTCAACTACTTCTTCCTCTTCCACTTCTATTTCTTCCTCTGTTTCTTC